>JANRMT010062806.1:37595541-37623672 GCA_026402145.1 Polypterus bichir lapradei | reverse complement strand
TTTCTTTCTTTCTTTCTTTCTTTCTTTCTTTCTTTCTTTCTTTCTTTGTCATACAGGTTTCAGTAATTAATGGAAGCAGTCCATTTGCAAGTGCTTATGACCTTACCAACATTATTGGAAACTACCAGGAAAGAAATGGTAAGCTTCATAAGATGCCTATTTAAATAATTTCCTCTAAGTCTAGCCATTTAAAAAAAAATATTATTTTAAATCCACAATGTCAGCTGAAAATATTACAATATAAAGATACTGTATAATTTCCTATATTTACAGTATGAGGAAAATAAAATTTGCAGCAAGATTTGTTCCTATATTGAAATGGCCACCTTACGTGGAATGTACTGTTCAGTGTGTTACTTGACTTCATTTCACTCTTGTTTTATTCTAGTGTCTACAGTGCTTTCGTGGCCAAGTCCTTTGTGGATGACTGGTCGTGCTGCTAATTCTCCATTTGTAATAAGTGCTGTCATTAGATATCCGGTTGAAATCATTACATATCCTTTTCAGAATTTCTTTAATGTATTTGTTTGTTTGTATGTTGTATGCTTCTTGTTGCTATGTATTAGTTTATATTATTTAAATCCTTGGCTACATGAGTCTATATTCTGGTCACAATAATGCATTTCATTGTTTAGCAATTATTTAACTACCAAGGTAAAACATCTATTCACAAAAAGAAACTGCTTACTTCCTTGTTAGTGAGGTTATTGCAAAAAATGAATTCTAATAATTTGGTTCAGTTCATCCACCCATCCATTATCCAACCTGCTATATCCTAACACAGGGTTACTGGGGTCTGCTATAGCCAATCCCAGTCAACACAGGGCGCAAGGCAGGAACAAATCCCTGGTGGAAAAAAACTGGTTAATTGACTGATTGATCCACTCATTATAAATAAGAAATTCTACTTCAAAATAACCAATATAACAACAATCCAGAAAAATGTGGAATCAAAAAGCTCATTAACATCAATGAAGGTTATGCATGCTGCTGTAGCTCTTTGCATATTTTCCTTTTTATTGTAATTACAAACAGTTTGAGACTATAGCATTAAGTGTGTGCTAACTGAATGTACTGCTTACATTTATTTTAGTGCCTTTATTTGGTAGAAACTATAGCAGTTTATTGATCCAACCTGACATCAGACTAACTGTGGTGGATTTACTCATTTTTCCTCCGGATTTAATTTTATCTTTTCTTCAGTTAATGATTTTGTTTCCTCATTCATTCCTAATTCAGTCACTTACTGTATCTATCAATAGTAGAGCCAGTTCTGGCTCAACTCTGCCACCTCTCAGTCTCCAAAGGTTGAATTCCTATGCCTGGTTGCTGCCTCTGTAGAGTTTGCACATTCTATGTCTGCATGTCTTTTTCTTTGTGGGCTCTGGTTTTATTCCCATATCCTAAAGATGTTCAGATTAATTTTTGTTTTCAATTCTATACTGGCCCAATGTGGGTGTGAATGGACCCTGTGATGTACTGGCACCCTGTCCTGGCTTGGTTACTGCCTTACACCTGCTGTTGCTGGGACACACTGGTGACTAGTTCTGGTGTGATTAAATAGGTTATGGTCTTCAGTTTTGAAATATAATAATTTTTATTATGTTGGGGTTAATTGAACTTCACCAAAACTTTAGTCAAGGACTATTTTAGCAATTCATTCGGTAACTTGAAATATCTAGTTTATTTGCTGTTTAATTTAGCATGTTTAGACTGTCAAGCATTCATGTTTGGCGATTCTGCTGTTGTAAGTTCAGTTATGTCTTGTACAAATATATTTTTATACCCGTTAAAATCTTGATCTGTGTAAATCTTGATCTATATTTTAAAACTTTAGTAAAAACAATATTTGGAATTAAAGTGAGGAAAATGTAAAAATTTATAAGAGCTGAGAGATCAGGAACTGTGTCTGTCAAAAGCATTCACATGAATGAGAGGTGAGAGGGCAGTGTGCGTGGTTGAATATAGTTGAGAGGAGGGCGTGACTTGAAAAAAATCTCATGGCAAAAGTCTCGTCTCGCGGGACTTGAAAAAATCTCTTGAAAAAAGTCTTGTTTTCTATAATAGAGAGAGATGATTATATCCATTTCTTTTTAAATAAGAATATTTTGGCTATCTTGCAGCATATATCTTATAATGAAATGTATGCATAAAATCTTTCATTAGGTGTTTAAGTACAGTTAGGTCCATAAATATTTGGACAGAGACAACTTTTTTGTAATTTTGGTTTTGTACATTACCACAATGAATTTTAAGTGAAACAACTCAGATGCAGTTGAAGTGCAGACTTTCAGCCTTAATTCAGTGGGTTGAACAAAAACATTGCGTAAAAATGTGAGGCAACTAAAGCATTTTTCTAACACAATTTCTTCATTTCAGGGGCTCAGAAGTAATTGGACAATTGACTCAAAGGCTATTTCATGGGCAGGTGTGGGAAAGTCCGTCGTTATATCATTATCAATTATGCAGATAAAAGGTTGATTTGATGTGTGGTGCTTGCATGTGGAACAGACAACATGTGGTCAAAGGAGCTCTCCATGCAGGTGAAAGAAGCCATCCTTAAGCTGCGAAAACAGAAAAAACCCATCCGAAAAATTGCTACAATATTACGAGTGGCAAAATCTACAGTTTGGTACATCCTGAGAAAGAAAGCAAGCACTGGTGAACTCAGCAACGCAAAAAGACCTGGACGTCCACGGACGACAACAGTGGTGGATGATCGCAGAATCATTTCCATGGTGAAGAGAAACCCCTTCACAACAGCCAACCAAGTGAACAACACTCTCCAGGGGGTAGGCGTATCGATATCCAAGTCTACCATAAAGAGAAGACTGCATGAAAGTAAATACAGAGGGTGCACTGCAAGGTGCAAGCCACTCATAAGCCTCAAGAATAGAAAGGCTAGATTGGACTTTGCTAAAGAAATTAGGGTTAGGGCACAGTTCTGGAAAAACATTCTTTGGACAGATGAAACGAAGATCAACCTCTACCAGAATGATGGCAAGAAAAAAGTATGGAGAAGGCGTGGAACAGCTCATTATCCAAAGCATACCACATCATCTGTAAAACACACGGTGGAGGCAGTGTGATGGCTTGGGCGTGCATGGCTGCCAGTGGCACTGGGACACTAGTGTTTATTGATGATGTGACACAGGACAGAAGCAGCCGAATGAATTCTGAAGTGTTCAGAGACATACTGTCTGCTCAAATCCAGTTAAATGCAGTCAAATTGATTGGGCGGCGTTTCATGATACAGATGGACGATGACCCAAAACATACAGCCAAAGCAACCCAAGAGTTTATTAAAGCAAAGAAGTGGACAATTCTTGAATGGCCAAGTCAGTCACCTGATCTTAACCCAACTGAGCATGCATTTCACTTGTTGAAGACTAAACTTCGGACAGAAAGGCCCACAAACAAACAGCAACTGAAAGCTGCTGCAGTAAAAGCCTGGCAGAGCATTAAAAAGGAGGAAACCCAGCATCTGGTGATGTCCATCAGTTCAAGACTTCAAGCTGTCATTGCCAGCAAAGGGTTTTCAACCAAGTATTAGAAATGAACATTTTATTTCCAGTTATTTAATTTGTCCAATTACTTTTGAGCCCCTGAAATAAAGGGATTGTGTTAAAAAAATGCTTTAGTTGCCTCACATTTTCGCACTGAATTAAAGTTGAAAGTCTGCACTTCAACTGCGTCTGAGTTGTTTCATTTAAAATTCATTGTGGTAATGTACAGAACCAAAATTACAAAAAAGTTGTCTCTGTCCAAATATTTATGGACCTAACTGTATATTAGATAATTTTGGAGAACATGAATTTTAATTTGACAATTTAAAAAAACTGCTAAAATATAAACAGCATTGGTATTAAAGAGTGCAGTTTTGTCGAATGGAAGTAGAACTTGTGTGGTATCATTTTCCCTGCATCTGTATTTTTATGTGTCTATTGAATATTCCTTAACTTATTTTACATATCAGCCTGGCTTCTGGGAAATGATCAAGTTTGCTTGGATTCAATATGTCAGTGTATTACTTATATTCCTTTGGGTGTTTGAGAGAATCAAGATCTTTGTGTTCCAAAATCAGGTCTTACCTACAGTAGCAGTCCCTGTTGTCAAACAGCATCAGTCCTAACCTCGAAGAGTACCTGCAGCATTGGATGCTAAAAGCCTTCAAGATTTTTGCTGTTTTAATTCCTTATTTTCTTGATCAGATCACCTAAAGATGCACGGTTTTGTCTGAAGTGTGGAAAGTACATCCTGCTAAATCACTTCTAAAAGCCATTAATTTAAACAAATGTAGGTACTCCATGAATTATTATATTGTTAATTATGTGCAATCAAGGCAATAACAGAATTTATTTTTATACATGCAAAATAAAAGTGGTATCATAATTGTTTGTTGTTCACAATGCCATGTACAGAGAGCAGTACATGCCAAATTACCCTAATGCCTCAGAAATACTAAAGACATGCAGACGTGTTGTTTACTTTTAAGCAAACAATTTGTATGTGTTTGTCATAGCATTGAATGTTTAGTTTATCACATTTGTTTTATGACAAAATGTTACAGTGTAACACACACAAGGTGATTGATTAACTTTATAAAGTGGTATTACTGAACCAGTAGCTCAAATCAATCAATTTTACAAACAGAAGTCTTAAAGTATATTTTGCTTGATCTTGTACTTTTGATAATAAAATGTCATTATTCCTCTTTGTATACTGTTGCCCATTTTTGTGTTAAAATGGTTACCTTTAGTTCAGTAACAGATAATTAAAAACTTAGACTTATGAGGTTGGTTTATTAGTAGGTTATTCCCTAACCATCTGTATACTTGACAGTAAAATTAAACTATGCCAGTTAATAATTTTCTAATTTGTAATATTGTGCAAGTATATATTACTGTGTACTGTGTTTTGAGTTAGTAAATGTTCGTGAAATTACAACCTAAGTTTGAAAAAGACCATAAAATATATTATTTGACATTAGGGCAATTCTGTACAGTTTTCTGTGGAAAGGAGAAGTGCTATGTATGTATGTGTTTACTGTATTCTTGAATTTTCCTCCTACATCCCAGGGGCATGCATGTTAGGTTACTTGGCCACTTTAAATCGACGAAGGGGGTGTGTGTGTTACTGTGTCATAAAAGGAAGACTGGCATCCCATCAAAGCTGGCTTCTGCCTTGTGCTGGATTCTGCTGGGAAAAGATCTTGCCTCCATGGCCCTAAACTGTATTAGGTGCCCTCAGTTATGGGTGGATGGATAGCACAAGTGCCAGTAAGTAGTTATTTTTGGTGTCTGATATGAAACAGTGTAACGTAAAATGATTCTTGTGATCACTGCACCAACTGTCCATTAATAATACCTGATTTTATCTGAAAATCACTTAACTGCTTGCTATTACACAGGCCATTTCTAACAGCTAAAAAAGTAACAAAACTGAACTGCTTCCTGAGGTGATTTCAAGCTCAACTCTAGAAAGCCAACTGATTGCCACTACATTTATATTACCACAAAATTACCCCATTATCCTCTGTGATCAGCCTCAGGGGCATTCCTGGCACCACACTGAAATTTAACTAGCAAATCAATGCTGTAGTCAGCACAATGTTCAGTTCATTTAGAAAAGGTTGCTGCAGTCCATATCCCACCCCTCCTAAGTTGTGGGCCTGCGGTACTAAAAGGTGCCTTCTTTACTTCTTAGCTAGATTATGGCTATTTTCTTTAAGTGGTTCAAAGTGTGGTCAGATTACATTAATTTCATAATGCTGTTGCCAAATGTCTAACTTGGAGAAAAAATCATTAACACAGAATTGTTTAGCTGGCTTGACAGCACTGTCTACTTGCCTGATAGTGAATGATCTTCAAATCAAATTCCACTGATTTACAAAGCTGTAAATGCCATCATTCCAGACTACCTTCAGGATGCTTAGATTGATAGATTAATCCTCCTAAACATACTTTCTCACTACTCCAATGCCTCATTCTGTAATACTTTGGAAATATTCACTTACACTATCTTTGGAACTCATATTCTAGGAACTGTTTAGGTTAGCTTTTGATGTTTTTTCATGGGTAGTGTTTCCTGTATATTTGAAATTATAGATTTTCTAGATGTGTTTTTACTATATTCTGTATCTGTACTAATGTGGACTGAGTTTATCAACTCTTACTGTTAATCTAAATTCAATAGATTTTTACTTTTGTACAGTAGGCTCTTCTGAATATTTGTTTTCATGCATATTTGAATTACCCCACAGTGATAACTCTTTCATTCTTCAGTGTGCTATACGTACCCTGACTGAATCCATGAAAAAGTGTAGTAGTTGGGTCCACATGGCAGCTTTTTTGGGGATTGGCCTACCTGGGCTAGATGGTTTATTGTGTCATCAGGCACTCAAAAGTGAACAATACTACCAAACCTAATTATACACGTATAAGTATACACGTTTAAAGCAAAAATCTCTAAAATATAAATGAAAATACCATAATTGTTCTCTGTCTGTCCTCTCGGCTTGGCATAAATAACCAACCCTATTAGGAGCACATCTCTCAAGGCATCATACAGCACCTATTAAAAGCATTCACCCTCTTGGAAATTTTTATATGTTGTTGTTGTTGACAACATATGACTCCGGCGCCGCCACAAGTGGCAGCCTTTTCAGCAGCTCCGTGTATGACTTTATTTTTCTACCTTTTTTCTCTATTTTACTGATCACTCCTATCACTTTCTTTAATGTGGACTTGTTCCCTGGACACTTTTTACTACTTGGACATGGATTTTTACACGCCAAGACTCGTCTATTCAAGTAGTCAACTTCAAGCGTTGAAAACAAATGCCCACGCCAGTGTGGTTCCCTATTTACCTGACGAGGTAAGAAGGCGGTATCGTGGCAGCAGAGTTGGAGCTAAGCTTTCAAGAAAGTGGCATTTCAAGCCTTCGGTGCCTTCTGTGATCCTGGGAAATGTGAACTCACTACCAAATAAGATCGACGAACTGGCCGTGCTGGTGAAAAATGTCAGGACCTACAGAGAATGCAGTTTGTTGTGTTTTTGTGAAACTTGGCTAACAACTACCATCCCAGATGCTAACGTGGAGCTACCCGGGTTTAGCACAGCTAGAGTGGACAGAGACGCAAACACCTTCGGGAAGCAGAAAGGAGGAGGACTCACTCTCTATGTGAATACAAGGTGGTGCAACTCTGGACATTTAAACGTCAAAATCTCCACTTGCAGGGACATCAAACTGTTGGCCGTAAGTCTGTGTCCCTATTACTTGCCCACAGAGTTTGGACACGTCATTGTTGTTATTGTTTACATCCCTCCTCGGGCGGACATGGACATAGCGGTTGACATCATCCATTTCGCTGTTGCTAAATTACAAACACAGCACCCTGAGGCGCTTCTGCTAATCGCTGGACAAAACATTACCTGCCTTCTCCCAGTATGTGGATTGTAACACCCAGGGAAATAGGACTATTGACCTACTGTATGCAAACGTTAAAGACGCATACAGCGCCACCCCGTTGCCTGCGCTTGAAAAAGCAGATCATAACCTGGTTCTGCTTCAGCCTCACTACAAACAAAGAGTGAGGGAGCTACCTACAACCATGCACTCATTCAGGAAGTGGTCCCCTGAGGCAGAGCAGGCTCTGAGAGACTGCTTTGGAACTATGGACTGGGATATCCTGCAGGGGTCACATAGTGAGAACATTGAGGAGGTTGTTGACTGAACTACTAACTACATCAACTTCTGTATGAAGATTGTAGTTCCAGGAAGAATAGTATGCTGCTATGCTAACAACAAGCCATGGATTACAAGTGACATCAAGGGCCTTTTGAACCAGAAGAAAAGGGCTTTTAAAGGCGGTGATCAGCATGAGCTCAAGCGCGTGCAGAAGGAACTCCGAGTCCAGCTCAGGGTGGCGAAGGAGTAGTACAGGAGAAAGCTGGAGCAGAAGTTGCAGAATAACAGCATGAAGGAAGTGTGGGATGGGATGAAGATCATCACTGGCTGCAGCTCGAAGTGGGGTGCCACCATCGAGAGAGATGTGGAGAGAGCAAACCAATTGAACAACTTCTTTAACAGGTTTGACCACCCTAACCCACTCTCACCTCGGAGTACTGCACCATCCACCCATCCTTCTGCTGATACCAGCATAGGAGAGACATCCCCACCGACAATTACAGCAGCCCAGGTAAGCAGAGAGCTGAGGAGACTTCGTGCCAGCAAAGCAGTGGGTCTAGATGGAGTATCGCCACAACTGCTGAAGGCCTGTGCGATGGAGCTGGGAGTCCTCAACAGCGCATCTTCAACCTGAGCATTGAAGATGGGAGAGTCCCATGGCTTTGGAAAACATCTTGCATCACCCCAGTCCCAAAGGTATCACGTCCTAGTGAGCTGAATGACTTCCGGCCTGTCTCTCTGACGTCACATGTGATGAAGGCTATGGAGTGGCTGCTGCTTTGCCACCTGAGGCCACAGGTCCACCACGCCTTCTACCCTCTGCAGTTCGCATACAAAGAGAAGGTGGGAGCGGAGGATGCCATCATCTATATATTACACCGATCCCTCTACCACTTGGACAGAGGCAGTGGTGCTGTAAGAATTATGTTTCTGGATTTCTCTAGTGCCTTCAACACCATCCAACCTCTGCTCCTTAGGGACAAGCTGACAGAGATGGGAGAAGATTCATACCTGGTGGTATGGATCGTGGACTATCTTACAGACAGACAGTGCGTCTCGGGAACTGCAAGTCTGACATTGTGGTCAGCAACACAGGAGCCCCGCAGGGGACTGTACTTTCTCCGGTTCTGTTCAGCCTATATACATCGGACTTCAAATACAACTCTGAGTCCTGCCACGTGCAAAAGTTCACTGATGACACTGCTATCGTGGGCTGCATCAGGAGTGGGCAGGAGTAGGAGTATAGGAATCTAATCAAGGACTTTGTTAAATGGTGCGACTCAAACCACTTACACCTGAACACCAGTAAAACCAAGGAGCTGGTGGTGGATTTTAGGAGGCTCAGGCCCCTCATGGACTCCGTGATCATCAGAGGTGACTGTGTGCAAAGGGTGCAGACCTATAAATACCTGGGATTGCAGGTGGATGATAAATTGGACTGGACTGCCAATACTGATGCTCTGTGCAAGAGAGGACAGAGCCAACTATACTTCCTTAGAAGGCTGGCGTCCTTCAACATCTGCAATAAGATGCTGCAGATGTTCTATCAGATGGTTGTAGCGAGTGCCCTCTTCTATGCAGTGGTGTGCTGGGGAGGCAGCATAAAGAAGAAGGACGCCTCATGCCTGGACAAACTGGTGAGGAAGGCAGGCTCTATTGTAGGCACGGATAACATGAGTCTGCTGGACATCTTACCTTGTAAAAAAGCAAATGTCTCTGTCTGAGCCATTAAAATGGTGAATGTCAAACCACTGCTTCATTCTACAGGACTCTGTTTCCTGAGCTCGAGGATCTCCTCCCTATAAGACATGTTTTCATCAAGTGCTGCAACTGTTGGACTCACAGCCAAAGTGTAGCCGTAGTCCTCTAGGATTTTCTCATCCTCCACCTCACCCAGTGTGTCATCTTCTGTTGGTTGCTTTCTCCTCTTCCAAACCCCTGATCTTGAAACTGGAATGGAGAAATCGCACCACTTAAACAATGCAGGGACCGCTCCCTTCTTCAACAGTCTCAGACTCAGGCTCACAAAATCCTCATTTTTTAAAATTCCACATACAAACATTGGGTTCCTACATCGAAGTGAAATGTATTAAAACTAAGTACCTTGTTATACTTGCTGGAAGCTTGACATAAAGTTACACATCAATGTTCAGCTGTAGAGCTCTCTGTATGCTGAAACTTCTTTTTCTTGGACATTCTCGCCACTAAACAAAAAACTCAACCACTGTACAGACAATGAAAGTGACTGAGCTGGCCGAGATTTCACCGGAAGTATGTCAGCACTACTGGTGCATATGGCCTGTTGAGATCTGGACTCTGATTTAGCCAACCTGGGACATGAATATTGTTGTTTTTAAACCATACCTATGTAGCTTTAACTTAATGTTTGGTATTATTGTCTAGCTCAGAGGTGTCAAACTCTGGGCCTGGAGGGCCGCAGTGGCTGCAGGTTTTCATTTTAACCCTTTTCCTGATCAGTGAGCAGTTTTCACTGCTCATTAACTTCTTTTCCCTTCATTTTAATAGCCCTGTTTTTAAGGATTCAGTCCTCTGAATTGATTCATTTCTTCATTAAATGACACCCAAACAGAAATGAGACATGAAAAGAGCCATCAGCTGACCAGCTAAACTGGGATTTCAAAACAGTTTCTTAATGAGAAGCCGATTCCTGCTGTTAATTTAAACCCATTATTTAATTCCATGGCCTGTGGCTGCTCTCATTCTGCCAGAGCAGACATTTCCAAAACTGTTGATTTTCTGTTTTTTCTAAGAACACCATCAAAATGTTTTAATGAGCTGAGAGATCAGCCTTACTGAGACCTTCACCTTTCTTTATTTTCAGATATTGTGTGATGGGCACCAGTGAGCTGGTCATGCAGTGGCTTGTTTCGTGTCTCACTATTGTTTGGTTGCTAATTAAGGAAAAAGAGACAACTAAGAGGCCTGAGTCAAGTTAATTAAAACTAAGGCAAAAGAAGTTAAATAGCAGCAAAAACAGGTCACTAATGAAGAAGATGGTTAGAATGAAAACCTGCAGCCAGTGCGGCCCTCCAGTACCAGAGTTCGACACCCGTGCCATAGTACATTCTTCCAGTTGACTTGTTTTTTTTTTTTTTTTTTTTTTTTTATTTTTAGCAGCGGCTTTCTCTTTAGCACTCAGTCAACAGTAGTTTTCTACACACTCTCTCCAATCTCATCCACAGTAGCTCATACCTCCTTCATAGTTATCATAGGCCTTATTGTGGTCTTCTTCACTAGACTTCTTGCATGATCACTCAGTTTTTGTGGATGGCCTGTTCCAAGGTAGATTTACAGTTGTGCTGTACTCTTTCCGTTTTTCAGTGACTGATTTAACCAGACTTTGAGGGACGTTCATTGCTTTAGAGGTTTTCCTGTCTCCATCCCCTGCCTTGTATTTTTCAGTCACTGTTTCACAGAGTTACTTAAGAGTGCTCTTTTTGTCTCTTTAGGTTAGGCCATGACACTGACTTCACCATGAGATGGACCTTCCAGTCAATTGAACAGAGGTGCTAACTAACAACTGTGCCCATGTGCCACCTTAATCATAATTTCATTCATGGTTAATTGTTTGTTGTTGAAACTGATTGCAGTGTAATCCTCGAAACGTAATGAGAGAGTATCAGAAGCAAGTCATAATTAAAGCATGATCAGATATTTTTCAGAAGTTTTATGACCCTTTTCCTTTTGTGTGCACCAATGGATTTTATTGTCCCCTCGTGTGAATTACACTGTACCCAGAAGAGCCCCTTCTCTCAGTCTCTTAAAAGATGAAGTAGTGAAAACACAGTGGTGCAATGTCATACTGCGTAGCCCTGAAGCTTTGTTTATGTTCATAGCCTGCACTACCCTCATGTGCAGATGTTTTCATAGGAAAAAAAAAATCGTCATCATGCAGGAAGTTTAAACGCATGTTCAGGAAATTTGGAGAAGTTTTGAAAGGCAGCAATGAAGTTTCTTTTCCTCTTGCATTGTGATTGCAGTGATGCCATTTAGTAACCTGCAAAGATTGTTGTTTTTTTTTTTTAATTATTACTCAGGCTGTTGTTATTTTGTTTCCTTAACTGTGCAAAACGAACTTCCAAAAAAGGTAGGATACATTTTTGTGTTATTTGCTTGAAAAGTAGGACAATTTCTGTGATTTAAATGTAAAACTGATTAAAAGTGGCAAAGGCCTTAAAGCAGAGTTTGTTAATCATTTATGTAGCAACTTTATTTCCTGTCAGTGTGTTTTATTTTTGCAAGTAGAAGAGGCGCGTGCCAAAGGCTCTGACCATTAGTAAGTCTGTTAGAGATGAATAGATATGGGGGTGCATGAAAATAACGTTTTTAAGATGAGTGTTCGCCATCTGAAATGTGAACTGTAGATGTGTCAATGAAAAGATCAAAGAGCACTTGGTCATCAGTTTTTTCTGATTTCTGAAGAGTGAGTGGGAGAGCCGCTTTATTTTCAGGAAGCATAATAAATCCTTTTTAGTTTTTAATTAAAGCACACGTGACTGATATTGCTTCAATGTGAATCTAGTTTGATGAAAATGGTAGTAGTGCCAGCCGTCAGCTTACAAGCTGATTTACAGCAGTTGCAGTCTGCTTAAGTTTAAAATGAAATTCAATATGGCATCATTATTTTTTGAAATGTTTAGAAAGTACAGGCAGCTTTTTTAAATAGCAAAAAGTAAATTCAATGCAATTTCCATATTTGTTCTCTAAAAATGTTTGGCTAAAACAATGTACAGAGTGTAGTGGATGGCATGCAGGGTCTGGAATCTCTGCCAGGATGGACTGTTTTGCTAAATAAGCAGATTGTTCCCTGGGTTAGCCAGGAAGGTGGCAGAAGATGCCATTGTAGCAATGGCATCCCAAGAGGGGTTGGACCGAGGAGCAATACTCGGCTGTGTGGCCAGTGTGATGGAAGAACCGGGGAAGACAACCTGCCAGGGCTACATGCTTTCCCGACATGCTAGGTGGCAGCATCCCTGGGCAACACTACCTATGTGGTCACCTGCAAGGCATGCTGGGAACTATAGTCCCATGGGGCAACCTTGTTGGGAACTGTAGGAATTAATGATCGCTACTTTGTGGGGCTTCCACATGACCCCGATGTGCTTCCCATAGGCCATGCCCTAGCACTGGAAATACTCCTGGGTCTAAGGTAAAAGAATCCACTCAACCTCATCCAGGAGAGTTGGAGTAAGGTGGAAGAGGACAAAGGTGGCCTTGGGGGAGGGAGTCCAGGGAAAGAAAGAAAGAAAGAATTGTAATTGTTTAACCAGAAGTCTGTTTTGAGGTGTTTACTGTAATAAAACCTTTTATTTAGAACTGGGACTTATGCCTTTGAAGTTGTGCCTGGAGTTTTGGATGCTCCAACGCCGACTAGTGGTCACAAGATTAGAACTATTAGACACTTTACAGCTAATGGAAAAAAGGAAGAACAAATGAGTGGGGCGTCTTAAATCAAGTTTCTCCTACTGCTTGGATCTCACTTTGCTATCATACATGCAGTATTTTGAGTAGTTGACAAAGATTCTATTATTTGAGCCACTTACAAAATCAAAATAAAAAAACTTGTTTTAGTGTTTCTTTAAGGCTGCCATGCTTTGTGATCCCGAGGAATCTGATAATTGTGGAGATACAAGTTATCGGCAGGTGCAGTGACACAGAAATAGCAATGCGTCACATACAGCTTGTACAGTATTTTATATATAGAACCCTTTATGGAGCAGATCAAGGCTAGATTAATAACAGCAGCATAACGTCAATTTACAGAACCTGAATTTCATGTTTTTTCACTCTCAATTGAACAGAGATCAACTTTCAAATAGCAAATCATGCCCTCATGTTCACTGTATGGTTGTACAGAATGTAAATTAGGCAGTAAAATAACATTTCACTAATTTTGAATCGATCTGTTACTTCACAATCACTGCGTCACTGCTTCAAGAAGAAGGAACTTTAATCCTTGCATTATGTTCTTAAATTGCCAAAGCAATTTTCCGGAAAGTCCAAGGTTAGAACAAGTGCAGTTTGTTTGTCTCCGTCTGTCTTTATATGAAAGTCATCAATTTTATGATGAAAAATGAAAGCAAGTTTTCTAATAAGAAAATGATAAGAGGGCTTCAGCTGGCAATCAAGGCCATTCTCAAAGTAGTCACCATCATTTAAGTTGTGTTGTTTTTGAGAATACTGACAGACCAATTAAGACCATCACACGTCACTGCTCAATAAAACTCTTTTCTTTCTTCCATCCATCCATCCCTCTATCACTGGATGTCTTTAAAGCTCTTTTGGCAGCACTGGACACAAGGAAGGACTCAAACCAGGACTAAGCAATGCATTGTATAATTTATATTTAACTTTTTTATTATCATATAACAAGTGTGCACCTGGTCACTTCCAGCATGTTTGTCATATGCCTGTGTGTGTTTGTTTTTTTTTTTTTCGCCAGTTTTCTTCATACATATTAAACACAAACATGATGGTATGCACCACAATTGGTTTAGTCAAAGCTGGACTACTGCAACTCCATGCTGGCAGGCGTACTGTCAAGTGTCACCAAGCCACAGCAGATGATTTAAAATGTAAAGGCACATCTGGTGTTCAACTAGCCGAGGTGGGCACATGTCACTCCTCTCTTCAGATGACTGCGCTGGCATACTGTAGTGGCACATATTAGGTTTAGATCTTTGATGCTTGCACACAGGGTAGCCAGTGGGTCTACACTTATACGTGGAGACACTTGTGAGATCTTAGGCTCTTTCTCGACCACTCAGATCTGTTGATGAATGGTGCATGGTGATGCCACCCCTGCGTGGGATCAAATTTCAATCTGGACTCTTTTCACATGTGGCTCCTGCCTGAAGGAATGAGGTGCCCACCTAATATTTAAACTCTGACTCCCTCAATGTATTCAAGAAATGAATTTTTGTCTATTAGCTGTTAGGTTTTGTAAAACTGGGAATTGTAACTAGCTTACGTTGTTTTGAGCTCTTCACTTATTGCAATCAATTTTGTACCCTTGTCCTGTAACACTTGTTCCCAAACAGTTTCTCTGTCTAATGTTAGCTCAATTATGTTGACCTGTATTGTAAGTTGCTTTGGGTAAAAACATCTGCTAAGCAAATAAATGGAAATGTAAATATATGGCAGGTTAACTGGAGTCCATAATTTAACTCTGTGTGGATACGTATGAGTGGGCACTGCGGTGGTATCATGTCCTTTGTGGGGCTGCTTCCTACCTTGCGTCCGATGCTGTCAGGTCCTTATGATTGTGAACAGCACTGAACATATTCAGTAATGAAGGGATGGATGGATGGCTACAATCTCTTGCAGAACTGCTCGTTGAACTCATTTTAAAGTAACTGTCTCAATCCACTATACTAACTCCTTTCATATTTTTAAAAACTTCAATCATGTCCCCTCTTAATCTTGGTGTACTTAAAACTGAAAAGGTTTAGCTCTTTAAATCTTTCCTCACAGCTCATGCCCCACAGTCCTAATCACTCTTCACTGGACTTTTGCTTGCCCTGATGTGTCTTTTTTGTAGCCTGGAGACCAAAACTGTACACAGTACTCCAGATGAGGCATCACCAGTTCAACATATAACTTAAGCATATCCTCCCTGGACTTGTACTCCACACACCATGCCATATATATATCCTAACATTCTGTTAGCCTTCTTAATAGCTTCTGTACCCTTTCCTAGATGTTGATAGTGATAAGCCCACTCTGACTCCCAGGTCCTTCTCATAAGGGGAAAATTTGCTATGTTCTGACAACCAGACACTAACAG
The DNA here is from genome assembly GCA_026402145.1 of Polypterus bichir lapradei. Classification (NCBI taxonomy): domain Eukaryota; kingdom Metazoa; phylum Chordata; class Cladistia; order Polypteriformes; family Polypteridae; genus Polypterus; species Polypterus bichir. The sequence goes on along the minus strand of JANRMT010062806.1, from coordinate 37,608,176 downwards.
ATCTGAATGGCTTCTTGATGGATTTCCAGCTGCCCTGAAGATAACTGGGTTTCCTCACTGAATTCTGATGATGGAAAAACCATCCCACTGTCCAACTGGGGTCATTCTGAACATCTATCTCAAGCCAAGTCAAAAAAAATTGTGCTTCATTTTACTTTTATGCTATTGTTGATTTGCAATTACTTCAAACTATGCCGTGTTATAAAAACTATTTTGTTTATCATGAGGTAAATCAGGTGGGCTTATGGGTATTCATATCACAAAGTCATATAACGCTATGTAACAGCGCTGACAAGTTGCATAGGTCTGGGGAGAACACCCATCATATGAGTTGGCATTCCATCACACAAATGAGCAGCTTCAGCCAGCAGCAGGGGATCACAGAAAAATGGTAAGACTGGAAAATCACAAACAGAATTCCATTTAGTGCAGCAACAGTGTGTGGTCCTTTAAGGACGGTGAGCTACCTAAAACAGCAAAACAAAAAGAGAGATATGACCCATATTAGTGCTTGGTTTGTTATAAATTTCCCAATCTGTATGTCAGTCAGTCAGTCATTGTCCAACCTGCTATATCCTAACACAGGGCCACAGGGTTCCAGCCAACACAAGGCAGGAACAAATCCTGGGCAGGGTGCCAACCCACTGCAGGACACACACACACACACACTCACCCACACACCAAGCACACACTAGGGATAATTTAGGATCCAATGCACCTAATCTGCATGTCTTTGGACTGTGGGAGGAAACCAGAGCACCCAGAGGAAACCTACACGGACACAGGGAGAACATGCAAACTCCATGCAGGGAGTACCTGGGAAGCGTATGAATATGCTTTATTGTAAATACACAGCTTGAAGTGTGTCATATTTGTGTTTGAAAGAATAAATATGTTCAGAATTCTGCTGCTCGTTTACTTACACACACTAAAAAATCTGCTCACATCACTCCTGTCCTCTATGAGTTACATTGGTTACCCGTTTCTTCAAGAATCAAATATAAAATTATCCTTCTCACTTTTAAGGCCCTTCATGGTTTAGCCCCTCATTATCTGTCTGAGCTGCTGCTTCCTTACACTCCTGCCCGTGCATTACATTCATCGGACGCTAAGTTACTCACTGTACCTAAATACAGGTTAATAACTATGGGTCGCAGAGCTTTCAGAGTGGTAGCCCCTAAAACTTGAAATTCTCTCCCTTTCAGCCTTTGCATGGAAAAGTCTATTATTAATTTCAAACATCTGTTAAAAACACATCTCTTCAATGAGTATTATTCTTCATGTATGTAATTTCTACTGTCTTCTATTGAATTGTAAAGTGTCCTTGAGTGTATGAAAGGCGCTACATAAATAAAACTTATTATTATTATTATTAAATAAGTACTACCTGGTACAGCCCACACTAGACCCAATAACTGCAGGCTATTATTTGGTGATTTTTAGTGAAGATGAAAACAGCTTAAAAGTAACAGGAGCCCGATCTTGAGCCCATGCTTCTGGAGCTAAACAGTACTGAGCACCTGAATAGCTTATGATGTGGTCCAAGGATGGAAATAATATGGAGCAAGGATAAAAGTAAGGGGAATGTAGTCATTAATGGCCTGTTTCCATGAATGTGGTTTAAATACATTGGATAAAGATTTACATGTCATGCTGAGTTCAGGTACTGTGCCATTGGTTTATTTCAGAGATCCAGCTTAAATTTCTCATTTCAGACGCTATTTTAATACTGGACAGTTTTCAAATTTTATAATCAGATGGCGTGGAAAAGGCAGGAGCGGGACTGGAAATGAGTCAATGAGTAATGGTAAAAAAGCAAGCACATTACAATTAAAACTAAAATATGTAATCCAGTCATTCAAATACTGACTGAATGTGTCCATGTTACTGCTTAGGGAGGTAAATTACATCACCCTGATTAATGTTTGTTAACTCAGGAACAGAAATGATTCACTCTGTACTAATATTGTTATGAATGAATCATTCTGACCCCAGAATGCTGTTGATGTAATCAAGTGGGACATCAGAACGAACAAACTTCAATTAGCATGTTGAATTTGTGGACACAACTAGCTGAACTTGCTCTATTTAAAGGTCATTTCCTTTAAATGTAAATCTGCAATACAACTGAGTAGATCGGACCACCTCTTACTCCCACCTACAAGGCTGTGATCGACAGCAGAATCTCTCTTATTCAAGCCAGAAGTACTTATGTGTTGTTGTTTGTAACAAGTGTTGTTTGTTTGTTTATATACATATTGTATATTACATATACAGTGGTGCTTGAAAGTTTGTGAACCCTTTAGAATCTATATATATAATTCACTAAGGCAAGACAACCATGGAAAGCACGCCGGAAGGGGTGTGGATTCACTAAGCCGCCGACAAGTGAGACACCTATGGCGCACGCAGGAAGGAGCCACGCCCACCAACTCCAAGACCATTGAATACGACGATAACTCACAGAGCCACGCCCACCAACTCGGATGCGATGACACAGAAAAACGGGCGTCATTTATATTTGTCTGTTGTAGAGGTCACATGTAGCTCTGACCCACGTTGACTGTTCATAGAGGCATGTTTCTCGCGGAGGTGAATCGCCATATGCAGCGTGTAAAACTGTTTGCGAGGGGTATCCCATCCCATTCCTTTACAACTGACGTTAAAACACAATAAAGTGAGCAGTCTTTAAAAAACGAGTTTTCAGTTACAACGCACGACCGCGTGCACCATAGCAAACTGTTTTACATGCTACATACAGCAATTTGCATACGCGACAAACATGCCTCTTCTTAGATGCTCCTGCACTTTGTACACACCCCCCTCCCACCTCGCTACCACCGTGGTCGGGTGTCTTGGTAGATTATATATAGAAAGGCAGCCAAAACCGCACAGAGCAACAGGTGCATCTGGACTGTACAAAGACGACAACGACTCGAGTGACGAGTTGGAGGTGGGCACATGAGCAGGCAGTGTATACTGAACGAGAAATCAGTAGACTAGCATGACGGAGGGAGCGGAGGGGACGTCCTTCTCCTCTCCTCCCGTTTCACCCTCTGCGCCTGAGTGCCACACGGACGATTGTGTGTTGGTTTTAGCCCATTCCTCCGTACAGAACAGCTTCAACTCTGGGATGTTGGTGGGTTTCCTCACATTAACTGCTTGCTTCAGGTCCTTCCACAACATTTCGATTGGATTAAGGTCAGGACTTTGACTTGGCCATTCCAAAACATTAACTTTATTCTTCTTTAACCATTCTTTGGTAGAACGACTTGTGTGCTTAGGGTCGTTGTCTTGCTGCATGACTCACCATCTTTTGAGATTCAGTTCATGGACAGATGTCCTGACATTTTCCTTTAGAATTCTCTAAAATAATTCAGAATTCATTGTTCCATCAGTGAAGGCAAGCCGTCCTGGCCCAGATGCAGCAAAACAGGCCCAAACCATGATACTACCACCACCATGTTTCACAGATGGGATAAGGTTCTCATGCTGGAATGCAGTGTTTTCCTTTCTCCAAACATAACGCTTTTCATTTAAACCAAAAAGTTCTATTTTGGTCTCATCCGTCCACAAAACATTCTTCCAATAGCCTTCTGGTTTGTCCACGTGATCTTTAGCAAACTGCAGACGAGCAGCAATTTTTTTTTTGGAGAGCAGTGGCTTTCTCCTTGCAGCCCTGTCATGTACACCATTGTTGTTCAGTCCTGATGGTGGACTCATGAGAATGAACATTAGCCAATGTGAGAGAGACCTTCAGTTGCTTAGAAGTTACCCTGGGGTCCTTTGTGACCTCACTGACTATTACATGCCTTGCTGCTCTTGGAGTGATCTTTATTGGTCGACCACTCCTGGGTAGGGTAACAATGGTCTTGACAATGGTCTTGAATTTCCTCCATTTGTACACAATCTGTCTAACTGTGGATTGGTGGAGTCCAAACTCTTTAGAGATGGTTTTGTAACCTTTTCCAGCCTGATGGTTCACATCAGGTTCACATAATTTTTCCACTCACAAATATGTAATATTCGATCATTTTCCTCACTAAATAAATGACCAAGTAAAATATTTTTGTCTCATTTGTTTAACTGGTTTCTCTTTAACTACTTTTAAGACTTGAGTGAAAATCTGATGATGTTTTAGGTCATATTTATGCAGAAATATAGAAAACTAGCCAAAGCCCGCCGTAGCATACAGCGGTGTAAGAACAGGAACGGAAAACGGTGAGAAAGGAATTCAGTATAACAAAGGCTTAGGAAACCACCATCGCAGTATAACAAAAATAGCAAGAAGCGAAACCAATGCCAATGGTCGAGAGAGTACCTTCCTGTAGCAGGCTACGGAAAACATAGACATATATAGATAGATGCCGCATTCACTGTGATGCCCAGTCGACACGATAAGTCAGCGCGTCCGCCCTATTAAACTAATACAGGTAGACGTGGAAACCGGGTTTTCTGATGAAAAAACAGTAACGTTTTAAACAGTATCATTTACATACAACAGATTTTGGCGAATCGTTTACATGCAATTATTTATATCCATTTATACACTAATAATGGCAATTATTAAATAATAATAATAATAATAATTTTTATTATTATTATCTATACTAATAAAAGGCAAAGCCCTCACTCACTCACTCACTCACTCACTCACTCACTCATCACTAATTCTCCAACTTCCCGTGTAGGTAGAAGGCTGAAATTTGGCAGGCTTATTCCTTATAGCTCACTTACAAAAGTTAAGCAGGTTTCATTTCGAAATTCTACACGTAACGGTCATAACGGTCGATAACGGTCAACAACGTCCGCCATGTTGAACTTTCTTATTTATGGCACCATCGTCACGAAATTTGGTAAGCGGCTTCCCTGCGCTAACCAAAACCGATGTATGTACTTATTTCGATGGTATGACGCCATTGTCGGCCGCCATATTGAACTTTCCAACGTCACTAATTTTCCAACTTCCCGTGTAGGTAGAAGGCTGACCCCATCTTCACGAAATTTGGTAGTTGGCTTCCCTGCGCTAACCAAAATCGATGTACATACTTATTTCGGTGGTATGACGCCACTGTCGGCCGCCATATTGAATTTTCCAAACATCACTAATTCTCCAACTTCCCGTGTAGGTAGAAGGCTGAAATTTGGCAGGCTCATTCTTTACAGCTTACTTACAAAAGTTAAGCAGGTTTCATTTAGAAATTCTACACGTAACGGTCATAACGGTCGATAATGGTCGACAACGTCCGCCATGTTGAATTTTCTTATTTATGGCCCCATCTTCATGAAATTTGGTAGGCGGATTCCCTGCGCTAACCGAAACTGATGTATGTACTTATTTCGATGGTATGACGCCACTGTCGGCCGCCATATTGAACTTTCCAACGTCACTAATTTTCACAATGTCCGCCATGTTGAACTTTCTTATTTATGGCCCCATCTTCACGAAATTTGGTAGGTGGCTTCCCTACGCTAACCAAAACCGATGTATGTACTTATTTTGGTGGTATGACGCCACTGTCGGCCGCCATATTGAATTTTCCAAACATCACTAATTCTCCAACTTCCCGTGTAGATAGAAGGCTGAAATTTGGCAGGCTCATTCCTTACCGCTTACTTACAAAAGTTAAGCAGGTTTCATTTCGAAATTCTACGCTTAACGGTCATAACGGTCAACAATGTCCGCCATCTTGAACTTTCTTATTCATGGCCCCATCTTCACGAAATTTGGTAGGCGGCTTCCCTGCGCTGACCGAAACCAATGTACATACTTATTTCGGTGGTATGATGCCACTGTCAGCCGCCATATTGAACTTTCCAACGTCACTAATTCTCCAACTTCCCGTGTAGGTAAAAGGCTGAAATTTGGCAGGCTCATTCCTTACAGCTTACTTACAAAAGTTAAGCAGGTTTCATTTCGAAATTCTACGCTTAACGGTCATAACGGTTGACAATGTTCGCCATATTTAACTTTCTTATTTATGGCCCCATCTTCACGAAATTTGGAAGGTGGCTTCCCTGCGCTAACCAAAACCGATGTACGTACTTATTTCAGTGGTATGATGCCACTGTCGGCCGCCATATCGAAGTTTCCAACGTCACTAATTCTCCAACTTCCCGTGTAGGTAGAAGGCTGAAATTTGGCAGGCTCATTCCTTACAGCTTACTTACAAAAGTTAAGCAGGTTTCATTTCAAAATTCTACGCGTAATGGTCAAAACGGTCAACAGCGTCCGCCATGTTGAACTTTCTTATTCATAGGTAGAAGGCTGAAATTTGGTACTTATTTCGGTGATATGATGCCACTGTCGGCTGCCATATTGAACTTTTCAACGGTCTTTGTTACTTATGGGCCCATCTTCAAGAAATTTGGTACGCGGGTTCCCAACGCTAACTGAATCCTACTTACGTACATATATACGTCCATAGCCTGCAGCTCGGTCACCGTGTGAGGCGGCGTTGGGTCCCCCATCCCAACGCCTCCCACGTTGTTGGCTGCCTGCCTATATAAGGCCGTCTGTCGCTCCAGTCTCTACATTCCCTTCCTTGCTTCGCCACGGTATTCACGTCTCCCTGCTGATAACTACAGCCTTTTTATTTAATCCACGGCTTCTCCGCTGTTTTATTGTTCATTTATTACGATTATAGTTATTGTATAGGTATTTTAGACTTACTTTACATTGTTTAGGTACCCATTTCCTTTATCATTCCAACCGTACCCCCATTAAAATGTCTATCGAGGTGATCACCATCGATCAAAGAACTGTCACTTACCAAGTGGTTACCATGCCCGGAGATGGCACCTGCCTTTTCCATTCTCTTTGTTACATATTGCACAGCCATATCAGGCTCACTATTGATATCCGGAGGAACATTGTGTTTTATGTATTGAATGACTGGGACAGGTTCAAGGTGTGGACTGATGACGGTACAGGAGATAATTATACTACACAGGAGCACTAGAAGAGTGAAATGCTTAAGTGTACCGAAATGGCCAAATATTTTACACCTTTGGACAACCGCCAATGCCTCTTAAACATCTTAGCTTCACAGGTGACGATTTCAGTAGTGGACAGTTTGATGTTTAGAAATGTTTAAACTCTCAAAAGCTGGATGTGAAGTTATCCATGAAACTGGTTGTATACTTACAACGCTTGACAGATGCCGAATGTCTCTTCAACACAAGTCCTACAAATACTGTCGTAACTGAAACAAACCATGAAACTCAAACCGATTATGACACCAGCAATCCAAGCTGTGAGATTTGAAACAAGATTACTGTTCACATGGCCAACTGTACGTTGCATGCTCAAGAGTAAGCTCAGCGCACAGCTACAGCTTGGTCATATTGCAACTGGAGGGCCGAACTGACAACGTGGCATACAAAGAGATCCTTAATAAATAATTATTGGTATATTTTCCCTCAGTTTTAAAAAGGTTTAATTTTCTTCTTAATAAAAATTTTAAGGCAGTACTTCACCGCTGCGAAGCGCGGGTATTTTGCTAGTTATTATTAAATAATTCCTCCCGTATAAGTAACATTTCTCGAACTGCTTTCTTCCATCACCGAAACATTTCTAGACTTCGTCCTGTTCTTACGCAACACAGTACTAAAGTATTAGTTAATGCCAAGTCACCTCATGTATAGATTACTGTAATGGTATTCTATCTGTCATCCCACAAAAACGTATCCATCGCTTACAATTTATTCAAAATTCTGCTGCCAGGATAATAACCTGCTGTTCTAAATCCACTGAACATACTACACCTATTCTCTCTCAACTTCACTGGCTCCCTGTTAACTACAGAATACAATACTAAATACCGCTCTTAACATTTAAAGCGCTCCACAACCTCACTGATCTCCTACAGACACTCGTCTCGCTCACTCTGATTCTCATCTGCAGCTGTACTTTCTGTACCACACATCAAACTCTGTGCTATGGGAACTTGAGTGTCTCTCATAGTGCTCCTCAACTCGGGAATTCTCTTCTGTCTCATATACATCAGCTCGATTCAATAACACATTTTAAAACTAACCTCAAAACTTATCTTTTCAAACTGGCATACCAATTGTGAATTTTGCACTGTTACTGCCAGTTATCTTTGTTTGCTTGCTAATTATTGCTGTTTGATCAAGAGCGACGGTGGACACGGAAGTATGGTCAGAGATGGCGGGCGGGGCTCTGTCATGCGTATCCCATGGTCTTAGAGTTGGTGGGTGGGGCTCTGTGAGTTGGCGGGCGTGACTCTGTACTTGCGTGCACTCTCTGTCTTGCTTGCCCTTAGTTAGAGTTGGTGGGCGGGGCTCTATCGAGCATATCTCATGGTCTTAGAGTTAGCGGGCGTGGCTCTCTGTCTTACATGCACTCTCTGTCTTGCGCTCACTGTCTTGCGTGCACTTAGTGAATTATATATATAGATTCTAAAGGGTTCACAAACTTTCAAGCACCACTGTGTATGTGAGTCATTGTCTTGGACCCAGTAGAAGACACTGAGTCCAAAGGCTTCAAGAAAACCAACTTTATTCCACTCAAAACAGGAACAGTCAGGGTATTTATACAAACGGGAGCTACCCCTTCAATCCACATAGACACAGCAAACAGGCAGTGGTATGGCCAGGTGAGTGGCCGGGTTAGAATGTTCCCCATATCAACCATCGGGTGACAGACGTGTTCCTTGAGGAGGCTGCAAAATCGCAGTTGCCTCCGTGGCACTGCGAATCAGCAGTTGCCTTGACCACGTTTCCGAAGGCAACGCCATTGGAGGGAGGGTGGAGATCAGCCCGACTACAGACAGACACAGGACACACTGAAGTCCCAAAACACACACACATTTAATTTTCTTCTTTGTTTTTACAGCATCACACAATGCACAAAACCCCAGTATAGATCTATACTAATAAACGGCAAAGCCCTCACTCACTCACTCACTCACTCACTCACTCACTCACTCACTCACTGACTGACTGACTGACTCATCACTAATTCTCCAACTTCCCGTGTAGGTAGAAGGCTGAAATTTGGCAGGCTCATTCCTTACAGCTTCCTTACAAAAGTTGGGCAGGTTTCATTTCGAAATTCTACGCGTAATGGTCATAACTGGAAGTTGTTTTTCTCCATTTACTGTAATGGAGTTCAGCTGGAGGGGCGGAGTTTCGTATGACATCATCACGCCTCTCACGTAATCACGCATTACGTAGAAAGCCAGGAAGAGCTACAAAACGCGCTTTAGAAAACATGCATTATATAATTAAGAAGGCAGCGAAACAATTAGAAGCGAGCGAGTGACATATAAAACCATATTCAGCGGCTCACGTGAACTGACGCAGTGCGCAGACAAAAAGTAACAGTTCCAAAGAGTGCTGAACAAAAACCGAATTACACTGCTATGCTCAAATAGATAAACCACACGCAGTGGCGCGATAGCAAAGCATTCGCCTGTAGCGCCCACGTCCGAGGTTCGATTCCCGAGAGGGGATGCACTAAGTATGTATGCGCGCTTCTCGATTTATTTTAACCTCGCATCCCCTTAGTTTGAGACGTATGAAAACGCATGCGGTTAAAGCAGAAAGACAGATCACCTATTCACCTATTGAAGCTTCATGAATAATGGATACTTTATTCGCGATCAATGATTGTTTTGGTAAAGCCATACTCAGTGTATTCATTAGATGAACGGTAAAAAAGTAAGATCGAGGGGACGGTAACTTACTGAAGCACACAAGCAAAACCACAATAGCACGCGGGCACAATGTACTGACTTGCGCGATCACATTCCAAAAAATATTTCTTTTCAAGTTCTATTTAGTCCATATGAGTCAAACTCAAAGCCCACGGGCCACATCCGGCCCGGCGTGTAATTATATCCGGCCCGCGAGATCATTTTATATACTGTATTATTGTTATTAATGGCCCGGGTATATGAAGCGCTGGTAACACAATAAACTACAGATCCCATAATGCAGCGCTTCAGCTGCCTTGCCGAACACTTACCGCGTTGCTGCAAGTTATTGTGAAGCTAGCCCACACGATGCCGAAGAGAAAAGTTGATTCTGAAAATAGAGCCTTTAAAAACCGATGGGAGGCTGAGTATATGTTTACTGACATTGCCGGTAAACCCGTGTGTCTCATTTGTGGAGCTAATGTGGCTGTACAGAATTTAATCTTTACAACGACTGACAAACACAGAATGTAACTTGAACACAACACATCGTACAAATACGACCCTGATTGAAACAAATAATGATAATCGAATCCTTGATCACAGCAACACTCACAAAGCAATTACTGTATATTGACAATCATGTTACGTTATTTTTAAAATGTTCCCTTTTCTTTTTCATAGCTTCTTTAACACACTACGTTTCCGCTGCGAATATATATATATACCCCGATCTACATACTCTCAAATAAATAAGCCACACACTGTGGCGTAATTGTAGAGGCTTCGCCTCTATCGCCTACATCCGAGGTTCGATTCCCGAGAGGGGATGTACCGAGTATGTACGCGCGTTTCTCGGTTCATTTTAACCTCGCATCTCCTTGGTTTGAGACGTATGAAAAAATATGCGGTTAACGCAGAATCATGTTACGTTATTTTTAAAATCTTTCCTTTTCTTAGCAAAAACACAGCTGAGAAGCTTCGATGCATGTACTCCATAACAAAAAATAACGCATTTAATCACACTTTCAATTCTAAGCAAAGGGGAACTTTTGTCAATGCATGATTTCCTGGTACATCGATTACACTGATGCACACATCACAGCTACAAAAATGTTAGAGTCGGAATGAAGCGCGTTCCTACGACTGATCGGAGGAAAATTTCATTTCAAAAAACTACCGAGCGAAGCCTTGATAAAAGCATGGTTTTGTGCACACTGAAAAGCAAGCAAAATTAGATGCATTACAGAAAGCGGACTTTGTGCCTCTTACTGGGGATCATTGGACTTCCGTGACCGTTAGTAATTCTAATTACATCTAATTACAAAATGTTCAATGATCACACTGTTTTAGCCTAATGTACAAAATAATTTTGGCTAAGGTTACTCAGAGTTTAAAGATTAAGTTGGTCAAATTACCTTTTATGTTTCTGACTTATTTTTTAAGAAGAAAAACTGCACTTTATGTTGAAATTTTGGTTGTTATTATTTAAAGACAATACCATTCTGAAAATGTACTTAAAAGTACTTAAACTACCACTTTATTTTTAACTCTGCCCAATTTTAACCAGGGATAATATTTTTGTTTCTGTTTTGAATTCAAATGCAGTTTAAAAGCATTTTTTTTTTCAGAAATTAAAAAAGAGCTTGAGTTTACAATATTCATGTCCATGTCTATTATTTGATTCTGTCGCCCACTAAAACCCTTTTAAATTAAAAAAACACATTTGCGATTTGGGGCAAATTTACGTGTGCAATTACATACGATTAATCAAGATTAATTATTACACAGCCTCTAATTAATTGGATAAATTTTTTTAATCGAGTCCCACCCCTAATATATATATAGAGATATATACTCAGCAAAAAAAGAAACGTCCCTTTTTCAGGACTGTGTATTTCAACAATAATGTTTTAAAAATCCAAATAACTTTACAGATCTTCATTGTAAATTGTTTAAACAATGTTTTCCATGCATGTTCAATTAACCATAATCAATTAATTAACATGCACCTGTGGAATGGTCGTTAAGACCTTAACAGCTTACAGAAAGTAGGCATTTAAGGTCACAGTTCTAAAAATGCAGGACACTAAAGAGACTTGTCTACCGACTGTGAAAAACACCCAAAGAAAGATGCCCAGGGTCCCTGCTCATCTGCGTGAACGTGCATTAGGCATGCTGCAGGGAGGCATGAGGACTGCTGATGTGGCTAGGGCAATAATTTGCCATGTCCACACTGTGAGACGCCTAAGACAGCGCTACAGGGAGACAGGAAGGACAGCTGATCATCCTCGCAGTGGAAGACCACGTGTAACAACACCTGCACAGGATCGGTACATCCGAATATCACACCTGCGTGACAGGTACAGGATGGCCACAACTGCCCGACTCACACCAGGAACACACAATCCCTCCATCAGTGCTCAGACTGTGCGCAATAGCCTGAGAGAGGCTGGACTGAGGGCTTGCAGGCCTGTTGTAAGGCAGGTCCTTACCAGACATCACCAGCAACAACGCCGCCTATGGGCACAAACCCACCTTCGCTGGACCAGACAGGAGTGGCAAAAAATGCGTGAGTTTCTGCATGACAGCAATGTCAGTGTTCTGCCATGGCCAGCGAAGAGCCCAGATCTCAATCCCATTGAGCACGTCTGGGACCTGTTGGATCGCAGGGTGAGGGCTAGGGCCATTGCCCCCAGAAATGTCCAGGAACTTGCAGGTGCCTTGGTGGAAGAGTGGGGTAACATCTCACAGCAAGAACTGACAAATCTGGTCCAGTCCATGAGGAGGAGATGCACTGCAGTACTTCAAGCAGCTGGTGGCCACACCAGATACTGACTGGTACTTTTGATTTTGAGCCTCTCTTCATTCAGGGACACATTGTGAAACATTTTAGTTTATGTCTTATGGTGTTGACTCTTTTAGTGTTCATACAAATATTTACACATTAAGTCTACTGAAAGTAAAAACAGT
>JANRMT010062806.1:37543024-37590541 GCA_026402145.1 Polypterus bichir lapradei | reverse complement strand
TAACATGATTGTCAATATACAGTAATTGCTTTGTGAGTGTTGCTGTGATCAAGGATTCGATTATCATTATTTGTTTCAATCAGGGTCGTATTTGTACGATGTGTTGTGTTCAAGTTACATTCCGTGTTTGTCAATCGTTGTAAAGATAAGAGGTTTCATTTATCGATTAGTTTCTTACTGCATCAATAAACAGCTCACCTTCCTCTTTATCTGAGATGTGACACACTGCATGCACAGGTTTTTTTTTACACTGTCTTCCTTTAGCGGGACATTCACTTTTTGCATCGTGTGTTTTGTTTCTGCAGTAGCTGCACTTATGAATATGCTTGTATGTATCAGACGCTTCATATTTTTTTGCTGCCTTCTCAATTGTGTAATTCTGTTTTTGTTCAGCGCTCTTTGGAAATGTTGCTTTTTGTCTGCGCACTGTGTCAGTTCACGTGAGCCACTTGGTGTTCTTGCATCGAAGGTTCCCAGCTGTGCTGGTGCCATCTCGTGTTATGTCCATGGCTGTATGTAATGTCAGCTAAGACCCGGCACTTAAAAGTTTCTCTCGCAGTTTCGCTGAGTTTGTGCCAAACACCACCCTGACCATCTCATCTTCCTCTGCATAAGCACAGTCCTTCACCCGTGAATATTTAGTGGCAGTGTTTCTATTGGATTGCCGCTGACGGACGGCCTTATATGGGCAGGCACTAAATTACAATCGCCAGCGGCAGCCTGTCTATGAACTTAATTTAAGGTTTAGGTTTACACCTTGCTTTGTTTCTGTAGTAGCACCACTCATGAATATGGTAGTATATGTCACTCGCTCGCTTCTTATTGTTTCGCTGCCTTCTCAATTATATAATGCATGTTTTCTTCAGCGGTTTTTGGAGCGCTTCCTGGTTTTCTACGTACTGCGTGATTACGTGGGAGGCGTGATGATGTCACATGAAACTCCGCCCCCACGGCTTTCGCGCTCATCTCCATTACAGTAAATGGAGAAAAACAGCTTCCAGTTATGACCATTACGCGTAGAATTTCGAAATGAAACCTGCCCAACTTTTGTAAGTGAGCTGTAAGGAATAAGCCTGCCAAATTTCAGCCTTCTACCTACACGGGAAGTTGGAGAATTAGTGATGAGTCAGTCAGTCAGTCAGTCAGTCAGTGAGGGCTTTGCCTTTTATTAGTATAGATATAGGTATATATATATATATATATATATTCCTTTTTTCTTGAGCTTCTGTTGTTTTACCTTCCCCTCGCTTACAACTGAAGACTATCTATCTATAATACCGGGTTATACACTCACCTAAAGGATTATTAGGAACACCTGTTCAATTTCTCATTAATGCAATTATCTAATCAACCAATCACATGGCAGTTGCTTCAATGCATTTAGGGGTGTGGTCCTGGTCAAGGCAATCTCCTGAACTGCAAACTGAATGTCAGAATGGGAAAGAAAGGTGATTTAAGCAATTTTGAGCGTGGCATGGTTGTTGGTGCTAGACAGGCCGGTCTGAGTATTTCACAATCTGCTCAGTTACTGGGATTTTCACACACAACCATTTCTAGGGTTTACAAAGAATGGTGTGAAAAGGGAAAAACATCCAGTATGCGGCAGTCCTGTGGGCGAAAATGCCTTTTTGATGCTAGAGGTCAGAGGAGAATGGGCCGACTGATTCAAGCTGCTAGAAGAGCAACTTTGACTGAAATAACCACTCGTTACAACCGAGGTATGCAGCAAAGCATTTGTGAAGCCACAACACGCACAACCTTGAGGCGGATGGGCTACAACAGCAGAAGACCCCACCGGGTACCACTCATTTCCACTACAAATAGGAAAAAGAGGCTACAATTTGCACGAGCTCACCAAAATTGGACAGTTGAAGACTGGAAAAATGTTGCCTGGTCTGATGAGTCTCGATTTCTGTTGAGACATTCAAATGGTAGAGTCAGAATTTGGCATAAACAGAATGAGAACATGGATCCATCATGCCTTGTTACCACTGTGCAGGCTGGTGGTGGTGGTGTAATGGTGTGGGGGATGTTTTCTTGGCACACTTTAGGCCCCTTAGTGCCAATTGGGCATCGTTTAAATGCCACGGGCTACCTGAGCATTGTTTCTGACCATGTCCATCCCTTCATGACCACCATGAACCCATCCTCTGATGGCTACTTCCAGCAGGATAATGCACCATGTCACAAAGCTCGAATCATTTCAAATTGGTTTCTTGAACATGACAATGAGTTCACTGTACTAAAATGGCCCCCACAGTCACCAGATCTCAACCCAATAGAGCATCTTTGGGATGTGGTGGAACGGGAGCTTCGTGCCCTGGATGTGCATCCCACAAATCTTCATCAACTGCAAGATGCTATCATCAATATGGGCCAACATTTCTAAAGAATGCTTTCAGCACCTTGTTGAATCAATGCCACGTAGAATTAAGGCAGTTCTGAAGGCGAAAGGGGGTCAAACACCGTATTAGTATGGTGTTCCTAATAATCCTTTAGGTGAGTGTAAAGCAAGTTTTAGGAGCTTGTAGGAATATGGGACTTTTGTTTCAAGAACCTTTCAACTTTCAGATCTTTAGCAATCCCTCACCTCTTTTTTTACAATTATGACTCAGATATTGCAGAAGTGACCACTTCTTGAACTGAAGACAGCACAGAAATGTTGTAACTCATGCATATTAGTAGATGTAACTATTTTCAGCTTCATTTAAGACTGATTACTCTTCATATGTTAAGTTTTTAGAGGTGGATTGGGAACTTCTTGAGGGTCTAGAAAAGTTAAAATTTTAATCAATGTCTCTTCTGAAAATGATGCGGTTGATCTAGGGGCTAATAAAAAATGTAATATTACATTTTTATTTATATAATCTTCCACCTTATACTTTTCTGAACCTGCTTATTCCAGTAATGATTCTTGGTTTACTTCTTTTGTTATTATCCATCTGTTGTCACAGACAATATGGATTGGCCTACATCCCAGCCAGGGTGAATGGTTCCTTACCTCATCAGAAGTTTCCCATGGATGGTGGGTTTACATTTTCCTGGTCAATATATTACAGTGGAATGACAGAAGGAGACTGCCTCCTGGGGTTATGTCACATACTAACATGACATGGGTGGCAACATCCCTCTGGTGGATCTCCCATGTACATATCCGTAGGGCTGCACTGCAGTTGTAGGTGATCCAGCTGGGTTTCTTATGGGCTGCCAGGATTGCTACAGGGAGGACAGTTCCTTGTTTCAAGAAGTGCTTCCAGGGCCCAGCATAAAGGAAGCTGTTCCACCGCACCCAGACAAATTGGAGTCAGGAGAGGAGTAGGACAACAATCCTCTGGGAAGAAGTAGAGGGGAAAGAAAAGAAAAGAATGGAAGTGTATTGTACTGTGGAAGGAGGAAGCTAATTGTTAAAGGTATTGGCTTTAATAAAGAGGGTATTTGAACCCAGGACTTTGTTGTCTGTGTAATTGTGTGTAGGTGTCAGAGACACATCCCTTAGTGGACACACTATTTATTAATCCAGGTAAACAATTCAGGTTCTTGGGGATTCAGTGCCTAGCCAAGTAGCACTAGATACATTGTGACCAGTCCATTGCAGGATCCACTTACACACACACACACGCACACATAGAGTCACTGAGCTGATATAGAGTTGCTAATTAGCCCAACACACACATCTTTGGCATGCTGGAGAAAGCCAGTGCAGACTTGACACAGAAAGTGACCAGGCTGAGATTCAAACCTGAGACACGAGTCTAAGGCTGCATTGTTAACCACCACACCACTTCATTAAACAAAATGTGGGCATCGTGAAGAGTTTATTAGGAGAATAAAGTCAACTTGATTCTCCCAATTAATCCTTTGTTGGAATTTAATGATAGAGGAAAGCTGCACCAGAAAATGTCTTTGTTTTAAGTTGATTATACCAAGGCATTTTCCAGCATGAAGAATCAAAAACCCAGTTAAAACTCAACTGACAGGAGAAAGAATCAAAAAGCAGCAGTTTTTGTTAATGGTGAGTAGGCTTTTTCAGAGAAGGACTTGGCAACAAAGTTTTCTTCTTTGTTTCTTTGCTTGTCTACTCTGCATACATATGCTGTAGACTGTGCAGAGACTGCAGGTGAACTAAATACCAGACACATGCATTTTTTTTTAGTTTCCAGTCCTGGATTCATTTGCCAAGATGCTCTAAAGCCAACAGAGGGCAGCCTGCCAAAAAGATCTTGACAAACACATGGTTTGAAAATTCTGAAAGTCATATATTGTTCCTCTGTTTGTTTCCTGCACAAATGAGTCATTCACATTCTCGTTTACTTAGAGTGACTTCAGGTTATAAGTCTGAGTCATGCAATATCTTCTGAAGTCCTCAAGCAAATGGCACAAGGGATTATTTATTCTGCATAGCAGTAATGGAAATATGTGATCCTACTGAAAGTTATAAAAAGGTGATTTATTAATAAGCCTTTCCATTGTATTATTTAGAATGGACGACTCTAAAATAAGTATATGTACCAACATTGATGGCAAGCAAGAAGGATACATCTTGTAGTGCCTACTTAGAAAGACAGAGCTCTGGGAATCTGCTTGAATGTCTCTGCGGTTATACCACTCATGGATGTGAAGGGTTTTTTTGCTGCATGGAGAGATTAAGGCCAATCAGCAAAAGCGGATAGGACTATTCTCACTTATGCCCTTTAAAGATATATCCCATTCTCGACTCACCCTTTATCATACCAAAAGTGGATATTTTTGAAGTGAAATTGAGCACTGAAAGAAGGAAAAGAGGAGTAAAAACTCCTCAGAAATGGAGCCCAAAACAAAAAAAAGAGCACAGAAAGAATCAATCAATCAACAAAACCAAATACATATTATATGTGAAAAAAAACAGAGGAGAAAGGTATTCACGTTACGTTTTTCTTGGAAGTACTTTTCAGCTTTCTCTAACATGAAAGAGAGACATAAAGTAAAGATAGCAATTTCATTTTTAACAAGGATAAGTGAAACACCACTTGTCTTAAATAAAGAATGCATGATTACATCACACACTACAATGTCACCCAAATATGTGACTGGCAATACAGTGCATCCGGAAAGTATTCACAGCGCATCACTTTTTCCACATTTTGTTATGTTACAGCCTTGTTCCAAAATGGATTAAATTCATTTTTTTCCTCGGAATTCTACACACAACACCCCATAATGACGTGAAAAAAGTTTACTTGAGGTTTTTGCAAATTTATTAAAAATAAAAAAACTGAGAAATCACATGTACATAAGTATTCACAGTCTTTGCTCAATGCACCTTTGGCAGCAATTACAACCTCAAGTCTTTTTGAATATGATGCCACAAGCTTGGCACAGTTTCGCCCATTCCTCTTTGCAGCACCTCTCAATCTCCATCAGGTTGGAATGGAAGCGTCGGTGCACAGCCATTTTAAGATCTCTCCAGAGATGTTCAATCGGATTCAAGTCTGGGCTCTGGCTGGGCCACTCAAGGACATTCACAGAGTTGTCCTGAAGCCACTCCTTTGATATCTTGGCTGTGTGCTTAGGTTTGTTATCCTGCTGACAGATGAACCGTCACTCCAGTCTGAGGTCAAGAGCGCTCTGGAGCAGGTTTTCATCCAGGATGTCTCTGTACATTGCTGCAGTCATCTTTCCCTTTATCCTGACTAGTCTCCCAGTTCCTACCGCTGAAAAACATCCCCACAGCATGATGCTGCCACCACCATGCTTCACTGTAGGGATGGTATTAGCCTGGTGATGAGCGCTGCCTGGTTTTCTCCAAACGTGACGCCTGGCATTTACACCAAAGAGTTCAATCTTTGTCTCATCAGACCAGAGAATTTTGTTTCTCATGGTCTGAGAGTCCTTCAGGTGCCTTTTGGCAAACTCCAGGCGGGCTGCCATGTGCCTTTTACTAAGGAGTGGCTTCCGTCTGGCCACTCTACCATACAGGCCTGATTGGTGGATTGCTGCAGAGATGGTTGTCCTTCTGGAAGGTTCTCCTCTCTACACAGAGGACCTCTGGAGCTCTGACAGAGTGACCATCGGGTTCTTGGTCACCTCCCTGACTAAGGCCCTTCTCTCCTGATTGCTCAGTTTAGATGGCCGGCCAGCTATAGGAAGAGTCCTGGTGGTTTCGAACTTCTTCCACTTACGGATGATGGAGGCCACTGTGCTCATTGGGACCTTCAAAGCAGCAGATATTTTTCTGTAATCTTCCCCAGATTTGTGCCTTGAGACAATCCTGTCTCGGAGGTCTACATACAATTCCTTTGACTTCATGCTTGGTTTGTGCTCTGACATGAACTGTCAACTGTGGGACCTTATATAGACAGGTGTGTGCCTTTCCAAATCATGTCCAATCAACTGAATTTACCACAGGTGGACTCAAATTAAGCTGCAGAAACATCTCAAGGATGATCAGGGGAAACAGGATGCACCTGAGCTCAATTTTGAGCTTCAAGGCTGTGAATACTTATGTACATGTGCTTTCTCAATTTTTTTATTTTTAATAAATTTGCAAAAACCTCAAGTAACCTTTTTTCACGTTGTCATTATGGGGTGTTGTGTGTAGAATTCTGAGGAAAAAAATTAATTTACAGTAATCCCTCCTCGATCGCGGGGGTTGCGTTCCAGAACCCCCCGCGATAGGTGAAAATCCGCGAAGTAGAAACCATATGTTAGTATGGTTATTTTTATATATTTTAAGCCCTTAGAAACTCTCCCACACTATTTATAAATATTCTCCGCACAGTTATACAGTAAACCCTGGTTTATCGCGGTTAATCCGCTCCAGACAGATAAATGAATTTCCACAAAGTAGGATTCTTTATTTATAAATCTAATATTTTCGCAGTTAGAGCATAGAAAACCTGTTTACGACCTTCTAAATACGTTTTTTAACATTATTAGAGCCCTCTAGACATGAAATAACACCCTTTAGTCAAAAGTTTAAACTGTGCTCCATGACAAGACAGAGATGACAGTTCTTTCTCACAATTAAAAGAATGCAAACATATCTTCCTCTTCAAAGGAGTGCGCGCGTCAGGAGCAGAGAATGTCAGAGAGAGAGAGAAAAGTAAACAAGCAAAAATCAATAGGGCTGTTGGGCTTTTAAGTATGGGAAGCACCGCGATAAAGCCGCCGCAATGAAGGGATCAATGTGAAGGTAGTCTTTCAGCATTTTTTACAGGCGCGTCCGTATCTTCTAATCAGACAGCCACTGTGCAAACAGCCCCTCTGCTCACACCCCCTCTGTCAGGAGCAAAGAATGTCAGAGAGAGTGAGAGAGACAGAGAAAAGCAAACAATCAAAAATCAATACAGGCCGTTTGAGCTTTGAAGTGTGCAAAGCACCGTGCGGGAAGCATATCGTATATCATTGAGGAGTTTTATTTAATACGTAATGCGTGCTCTGATTGGGTAGCTTCTCAGCCATCCGCCAATAGCGTCCCTTGTATGAAATCAACTGGGAAACAAACTGAGGAAGCATGTACCATAAATTAAAAGACCCATTGTCCGCAGAAATCCGCAAACCAGCAAAAAATCCGTGATATATATTTAGATATGCTTAAATTTAAAATCCGCGATGGAGTGAAGCCGCGAAAGTCGAAGCGCAATATAGCGAGGGATCACTGTAATTCATTTTGGAATAAGGCTGTAACATAACAAAATGTGGAAAAAGTGATGCGCTGTGAATACTTTCCGGATGCACTGTATATGCCATTACCATAAACAGTATGGCTTTAGCCATCAGAAATTGGCACTAATGGCAACCAAGGTGTAAAATATTGTTACAGTCAGTGGCACTTTTGAGAGGAACATTCTGGTAAGGCCATATCAGAATTTTCCGATAGATAGTTAGATGTTAGCGCCTTTTTGTAACTACTAAATGGCCCATTTGTAACCTACAGGGAACATTTGTACCTCTAGTAGGGAACTTTTGTAACTTTAAGGCACATTTGTACCACAGCACAGGGAACATTTGTAACTTTTAGGGCCTTTTTGTAACACAAGTCAGGCTCTTAAGTAACATGCCAAAAAAGGGTAATTTTGTAACACAATTGGCACTTTTGTAACACAAAAAGGTGACTTTTTAAAAAATATTTTTTTATTTATATTTGTTTTGAACATTAATCTTAACCTTAGTAGGTTCCTGGTTTTAGTACATTGTTTGTTGAAAGGCTATAGCACCATAATACTTCATGCTGGATACACTACAGTTTTAATACACAGATAGATGTGAATTTTTTAAACTATACAGACATATTTAACTTTTACATTGAATCATTAATATCACTCCTTCACCCTCTCCTTCTTTGCTTTTCTCTTCACTGCCAATATGAGATGAGGTGGACTGTTAGGCCGAGCTCTAATCCTGATGGATTGTTGTTCAGGTCTTGATGTCTGATACATGAGCTAAGATGTGAGGCTTTCAAATTTTAAAAGTCAGTGTGTTGTGCTGGTAAATTCTGTGTTGTATTTGTGTATTTTTGTGATCGAGGGCATACCTGCAAACATCTTGAAGTCTCACAAAGACAGGGCTGATTAGGCTGAATTGGTGTATTTCTGCTTTTTAAAAATGTTGTTGCTTGAGTAATTTCAATTTGTACTAAAGGTAAATTTTGCTTCCCCTCTGAGACTTGAAGGAAGATGAAATTTCAAGAAAGTGAAATTTGTCAGGAGGATTAAGTCACTACAAAAACATTAATAATGATTAACAATATTGTAGTTTTATGTGAAAAGTAGGAAATCAAAGGCCTGGTAACTTAATGTGAGTTTTATAAAAAGTAAAACAATTAATATAAGGAATCCTAGCAATAACGATTGATTGCTAACAAGGTATGAAGGTTTTCTTATTAACGCACGTAAAGTGTCAGTGGCCTAACACAATTCTGATTTGTGTCTCGAGTTGTTTCTGCTCCTCTCTAAGGCCCCACCACATGACCACTGAGACTGCTTTATATATGTAACACTCCACTGGGACTAAGACTAAATAGTTTTAAATGCAAAAAAGTGAATTAAAACTTAATAGAGACAAGCCTTGTGCAAATGTGGCCAGCACCTGGTTATATTAAGTTATTGATTAATACAACTTACTGAAAACGAGTGGGATTTTTGAATTTCTTTTATTCTTTCCTGTAATGTGTGCTCAGGGTGCCTTGAGTTACAAAGGCCACCTGGTCAGTGGTGGTCATCAGTTGTGCTGACCTTTCTTTTCCTTGTGCTTTGACTGGTGCTGTACACCCAAAACATATAGAAGTGCAATCACAGAATGTCAGGCAATGACTAATTCTGTTTAAAAATGCAGAATAGTATTTCTAAGTTTTGAAATCCTTAAAATATTATATTTAAACTTAAATAAACTATGTTTAAAAACGGCAACATAAGGGAGAATAGTAACTGTATTATTACAGTATAAGGCAAAGACCACCATGTCGCCATTCAAACTTAATTTTCACAAACTAGTTTCTTAAGTCAAATCTGTAAAACTGAAATTTCAAACAAAACTCTACATTCACAGCAACCCTCCTCCATTCACTAAACATATTTGTTTTTTAGTAAAATAATGTATATTTTATAATGTAATAGTTCATACCAGACTAAAGTAAATGATTTATACACTCCATCAAACAATGTAATCACA
Organism: Polypterus bichir lapradei; assembly: GCA_026402145.1. Lineage (NCBI taxonomy): Eukaryota > Metazoa > Chordata > Cladistia > Polypteriformes > Polypteridae > Polypterus > Polypterus bichir. The sequence continues at coordinate 37,580,893 of JANRMT010062806.1, read as the reverse complement.
AACAAAATAAGAGAGAACAAATAATACAAAAACACAATTCAGGAAAAAATATTTTTATTGAACAAAATATTACAACTACAAATGTCAGTGTAGTTTTTTTATTAAACAAAACAATTTTCACAATAATTAAGACATTTAATTCAAAATGCAATAATGAATCAGTGAAATAAACATTTTAAAAGTAACAGTAACAAACTCTGACCAAATGTTAAAGCCATACATTTTAGTTGACAGCTTGTGATTCTGAAGTACTCCAGGTTTGTTTTTCAGCGTTCATATTTAATTCTTGTCAGAATGTGAGTGATCTGAAACATCTCTGTCATCTCCCCTCCATCAGGGCGGCTGCCTAAAGCTTTCTTCACCCTCTCTTGTACTATTGGTTAAGGTTAAGTAAAAGAATGAAAGGACAAATTTGATTAATTAGTTCACACCACAATGCATCTTAATTATATAATACATTACATGCACAAGTTAAATATGTACAAAACAAAAACACTTAAGCAATGTACAGAAAGCACAAAACGTGAATAATCTTACCTTATATATGATGTCAAAGATCAGTGAAGCTTCCAAGTTTTCGCAGAAAAAATGAAAAAAAAAGAAGAATATGGAAACACAGTTAGGTCCATTTTTTCCTGAGGAAAGGATTTAGAAGCACCTGAACTGGTCTGAAAAGGCACCTTACAGTATCTGCCAACAAGCAGCCCAGCAACAAATGTTGCTAAGGAACCAAAAATGCTGCCAACCAAGGAAAACAGCCCACAGAGAAAGTCACAGACCAGTGAGCCAGAGTTAGAACATTGATATGCAATGCGTCATCTCTGAAAATGGTAGCCAACAAAGCAGGATGTCACAGCATTTATTACTCACCAGTAACGGTGCACTGCACGGACTTGAGCATTCATAGTTTTCATACTCTTTATCTGTACATTTAGCATTCGTTTGCTCAGAGGTTGATGCACTTGCTGCTTCCTGAGCAGCTCTTCTTTTCTCCACCCTAGTGGCCTGCTTCTTCTCTTCTTTCGTCTGCATCTTTTTGCATTAAAACTGATTAAGTCAGTGTTTGTGTTGCAATTACTTAGTACGTTTTCCTTAATTTTTCACTTAAGCTGGCACTTAAGTCTTCAATCTGCCTCAAGAATGATTTAAGATATGAAGAGGTAGGGGAAGTGATGGTGAAGGTGGTAGGGATGAGAACGGCGCCCATACGCATGCGCCGCATTACTGCCCTGCTGGCCATTGCTGGGAGTTGATTCTGCAATAAAATAAAATAAAAATAAAAAGAGGAATAACCTTGGAGGTCAATCAAAACCCCAAAAGCAGATAGTAGACGTCACGTAGTATATGTGTACCAAATTTCAGGTCTGTGGTTCAAACGGTTTGTGAGCAACAGGTGATTTAAAATCCTGGACAGACAAACGGACAGCCACGGTAACGTATTATATAAGAAGATTGTAGAAGTCCGAGGTTAAGATCCTCCCTACCTCTTCCATACTCAGTACATTACTATACAGCAACATAGAAGGCACACTCTTGACAGAATACCAGAAGGGAAATGATTATTAATATAGTTTTTAATTCACGTTAAAAACTATATTAATAATATTAGTGCCTTTCTCAATAAGGAATTTGAAGTATATCAGAAGTTTACTGTGCAGCTTATAGTTTTGAAGAGCACCACACACTAATAGCTAAAGCTCATTCGCTGGCCATTTTGTTGGAAAAATTTTGAGTGAGAAATAATGAACGTTAACTGTCCCCCTCAAGCTGGATTTGTGAAATGGAGTGCCACATTGTGATAATTATAGTTCACCAAGACATCATAAACACTTGTTAAATTTTATCCTGAAGCTGATGAATGAAAGAATGTATGGCCTTTCATATTTCCTGATGATAATAAAATTATATGGTATAATAAACAATAAAAGAAGACATCCCAAAATACACATGCTTTATGTGTGTTCTTTGCACATTCTCCCCATTTTTGTGTGTTCTGTTTACCGAAACTTGCGATGTTCCTCCAAATACTTCCCTGTTACAGTGAGTCTAGGTATGTAAGTAATTGGGTGTGACCAGTCATAAGATTCTGTCTAAGTCATTCAGGGTTGCTCTCTGACTTGCATTCAGTGCTGTTTGGATCGACTTCAGCTCTCCATAACAAATTGTGTTAAGGAGGTGTAGTAAATGTAGGTAAGTAGAGTGGTGACTTTTGGCAAGTACTTCAAAGTTGGGTCCTCACAGTTATGGACATGACTGCCTGCAGGGCATGAATATTGAACCCTTTTCCTGGTCAATTGGGTATTTTATCAGCAGTTCACCACAGCAGATACAAACACTGAGATTTATTCACTGCTTGCCTAAGCTCTTATTCAATGTGCCTCAAAATAGGGTTGAAGCGCAAAAGCAGTTTGCATAATACATTTACTAATAATTTGAGTAAAGTAATCTGCACACTTTACATGTATAGTTAATGAAAAACAGTGTGAACATCTCAAGGAGAAAAAGGTCATCCTGCAATGATTTAATTTTTCTACAGGTCTGCAAAATCCAGACGATCTAAGGCATAGTCCAAAGCTACAAAAATTAGTGAAACATACACAGAGCTTTGATAAACAGAAAGCATTGGTGTTAACATTTACAAAAGTGTTTTCTTCTATTTTAAATGTAAAGAAAATATTTAAATGTTTACAAAAATGAATCAATCTTACAAAAATGGAAAACAGGCAATGCATTGAAAGCATTAGTCCCCCTTTCTTGCTCTTCTATTATTGTATTCATTCTTCGGTCATAATGAAAGACTGCTGATATTTTAAATTTAGAAGAAAAATAACATGATGCATGTGTTATGTCCCAACCACGATTGCTACCCTGTCTGGGGTTCAAATTCATGTTTTATGTCTCTTTTATTAATATTTAATACTTTGATTTATGTTGTTTACGTGCATCATTCTTTATTTTTGGTTCTGTCTATCAATTTAGCCTGCCTTTGTTAAGTTCCATGTGTTTTGTGGGTGGTGTCACCATCGCAACCAGGAACTGCCCTATAAAACCAGAGGGTCTCCCTAGTTTTTGAATACGCTGAGGAGTTTTGAGTTTACTAGAGTTTATTGTTATTTTTTTAATTATTTGATATTTGACCTTTTGCTCTGTTTTTCACCTTGCCTTGGATTTCTGCACTGGGACTTTGTTCGGCTTGGATTGCCCTTTGCTTCAGGTAATTCCTTGTGCCTTTGTATGTTCTATGTAGCTTGCTTTTCTTACTGAGAACTGTGTTAAGAATTTCTTTTTTTTAAATAAGATCCTGCATGTGCCATTATTACTAGATGGGGTTAATTGTTGATATCACCCTCTAGCAGAACTTTTAGGAACTTTTTAGTGGTTTGGGACTCCTAGTCCTTGACTTCATTCACTTCAGCTCTAATTTCTACTTGTATTATACCATAGTTAGTTACAATTGCACTGTGTGTCAGTAGGTGAAACTGTTTAAATAGCTACATTTTTTAATTTATGATACATTTTTAATCTGTAATTCCAACAATAAAGTGCTGGTATGAAATGTATTAAGAGAAGTTTGCACATAAAGTGTTAATGGTGGCCAATCATGAAATACATTTGCTTTGATTATTTGTAAAATATAATGAGCTGGATTAGAGCTCTCTAGTGTTTGAAAGATAGATAGATAGATAGATAGATAGATAGATAGATAGATAGATAGATAGATAGATAGATAGATACTTTATTAATCCCAAGGGGAAATTCACATAATCCAGCAGCAGTATACTGATACAAAAAAAAAACAATATTAAATTAAATAGTAATAAAAATGAAAAAAATAAAAATAAAAAAGCAGACAATAACTTTGAGTAATGTTAGCAGTTACTCCCCCAGGTGGAATTGAAGAGTCGCATAGTGTGGGGGAGGAACGATCTCCTCAGTCTGTCAGTGGAGCAAGACAGTGACAAAAGTCTGTCACTGAAGCTACTCCTCTGCCTGGAAATGACACTGTTCAGTGGATGCAGTGGATTCTTCATGATTGACAGGAGTTTGCTTAATACCCGTCGCTCTGCCACAGATGTTAAACTGTCCAACTTTACTCTTACAATAGAGCCTGCCTTCTTAACAAATTTGTCCAGGCGTGAGGCGTCTTTCATCTTTATGCTGCCTCCCCAGCACACCACCGCGTAGAAGAGGGCACTTGCCACAACCGTCTGGTAGAACATCTGCAGCATCTTATTGCAGATGTTGAAGGATGCCAACCTTCTCAGAAAGTATAGTCGGCTCTGACCTTTCTTACATAGAGCATCAGTATTGGCAGTCCAGTCCAATTTGTCATCCAGCTTCACTCCCAGGTATTTATAGGTCTGTATCCTCTGCACACAGTCACCTCTGATGATCACAGGGTCCATGAGGGGCCTGGGCCTCCTAAAATCCACCACCAGCTCCTTGGTTTTGCTTGTGTTAAGATGTAAGTGGTTTGAGTCGCACCATTTAAAAAAGTCTTTGATTAGCTTCCTGTACTGCTCCTCCTGCCCACTCCTGATGCAGCCCACAATAGCAGCCCACAATAGTTAAGTTAAATAAAGCTTGTTAAGTTTGTTAAATAAAGCTAAAGTTTGGAATCATGTGGAATTTCCCTATATTAACACTATGCGTATTATATCTCACAATAAAGCAAGGAATCATTTTTTTATGGACAGCTAGAATCAAAACATTTCCTTTTGTGGTTTTTAATCTGTTACATTAAATCACATTAATTTGACCAGTGTTAAAAAATGAAGCCCTGAAGTCACAGTTTAAGTAATTTCTTAACAAGGTCACTTATTAACATAGCTTGTCCCCTGACATGAATTGTAAGCAATATTCAGTGAGCAATGAGAATCAAATTCTAGGTATGAATTCTGTTGTAAATATAACATTCTTTTGTCTGAATAGTGGAATATTGACACACCTTTTTAAATTATTTGCAGCAGATTTAGAAAGTATTCAGACTCACTTTTAATACATTTTACTATACTGGCGCCTTATGCTACATTGATTTTTTTTCTCCACATTTGGTAAAACTCAATACCCCAGAATGACAAATAGAAAACAGAATTGTATTTATTTTTTTTGCAGACTTCTTAAAAATATGAAATGAAATATCACATTGGCACAAGTATTCAGATCCTTTGCTATGACATTGTCTAATCATCATAATTGAGATTTTTCTGCACCTTGTTTAGAGCCCACTTGTGGAATATTCAGTTCATTGAAAGTGATTGGTAAACGCCCACACCTGTCTATATAAGGTCCCACAGCTGCCAATGTGTATCAGAGCAAAAACCAAGCCATGAGGCCGAAGGAATTGTCTGCAGAGCTTAGAGGCAGGATTGTGCTGATGTACCTGTCTGAGAAAGGCTATACAATATTTCTGCTGGATTGAAGGCTCCCAAGAGTATGGAGGCCTCTATAAATCCCAAATTGAATATGTTTGGAACAACCACAACTCTTCCTAAAGCTGGTCACCTGGCCAATCTGAGCAATCATGGGAGAGTGGATATGATATGATGATGGTTACCCTGGCTGTGTTCCAAATAACCTTTGTGGAGATAGGAGAAGCTTCCAGAAGGACAACCATCAGTGCAACACACCACCGATCTGACATTTAAGGCAGAGTGGTCAGATGGAAGTCTCTCTTTAGTAAAAAAAAAACACATGGAAACCCTCATGGGGTTTTAAAAAAAGGCATCTAAAGGACTCAAAGTCTGTGAGAAACAAGATTATCTGGTCTTATTAAACCAAGATTAGTGTCATGTTTGGAGGAAACTCATCACCAGTGCAATACCATTCCATTGCTGAAGCATGGTGGTGGCAGCAACATGCTGTGGGGTTCAGACTAGGAAAATAGTTAGGATTGAAGGAAAGCTGAATTAAGCAAAATACAGATACCCTTAATGAAAACCTGCTCCATATCTCTCTGGACCTCTGACTGGGCCAGAGGTTTACCTTCCAACAGGACAATGACCTTAAGCACAAAGCAAAAACAACACAGCAGTGACTTAGGGATAATACTGAGAATGTCTCTAAGTTGCCCAGCCAGATACTATTGGACATCTCTGGAAAGACCTGAAAATAGCTGTCCACCAATGGTCTCCATACAACATGACAGAGTTTGAGAGGACCAGCAGAGAAGAATGGCAGAAAGTCCCCAAATCCAGGTGTGCAAAGCTTGTCACATCAGACTCAAGAAGACTCCAGACTAGAATCGCTGCTAAACAATGTCAATGTGATATTTCAATTTTTTTTTTTACATTTTTAATATATATGCAAACATGTCCAAACTCTTTCACCTTGTCATTCTGGGGTATTTAGTGTTGGAAATGTGAATTTAAATGATTAAGGTTGCAGCACAGCAACACTTAAAAAAATTGAAGGGGTCTGAATACTTTCTGAATCCCCTGTATTTTAATGTTTAAACCTCACTGCACTTGATTAATCTTGCTTGCAGCTCTCTAGTTAAATTTTGACTTCGCACAACCACACATGCACATTATCTTTTCACATATTAATTACCCTTCTCCTGATATCTAACAGTGTTTGAAATAGTTAGTAGTGGTGAAGTTATTCTATAGTTAAAATAAGATGAGCAGCGAAATGGAAAACAGAAAGAAAGTCAGTCCTTACAGCAACATATACAGGGGTGTGTAGTATAGCAGCAAGCACATAAGTAACAAAGAGGTAAAAAACAGCAAAGTGTGACAAATCCTTGCATTTTAGGGGCCTATGATGAGCCATGGAGCTATCTGTATATCAGTAACATTTTTAAAGGTGTTCAGAGTATGTTCACCCATTCTCTCATCCTACTTTCTCAAAATTTATGATCCAAGGCTGAGAAAACTTATTCTGGCAGGATAGAGTACAAGGCAGGAGCTCGTTCACAAACGCACGTAAGCACACAATGAGCCAATTTAGAGTCACCAGTTTATTTAAGTTGCTTGTGTTTAGAATGTTGGTCACAAACAACTGCTGACACCCCTGGCATGCCAACGCCTAGTTCCAAAATTTCCCATTTCCTTACGCCAACCTGCATAAACACACACCTCTTTTTAACACACCTGGTGTTATGAAATGACTAGCTTCTTATTCAACTTTGCCTGCAAAAATTTCTTAAGACAATGGGCCTCAGTTATAGCAGTGTTGGTTAATTGATTGCATCAGAACTACTATGTAACTAATGAAGTACTTTTCAGTATACAATATTTCATCTATCTACTTATTTATTTATTTATTTTAACAGGGACTGATATTATTTGTTCACTCTGGGATATGCTAGATACAGTTGATCATGAGTAAAACATTCCTGCTGTAGATCAATTCTTGCTTTTCCTTGTGCCTTGGCTTTTGTTGATGGTCACTGCAAAATGCACTTTTACAGGAAACTGTATTCTTTTGAACTGAAACAGGTAATTAGTAGTAATAATGACAATTTTGGGTATAAATATAATTTCACTCTGTAGTTCATCTTATAAAAATTGTGGCTTCAATCAGATTTGAATTTAATGCTTTGATGTAAATCTGTATCATTACAAAGTTTTGGAGGGTTTAGATCAAAGGCAGTATACACTGAATTGTGGCTTAATTTAACTTATTACATACAGGATTTACTTTTATGAGCTGCACATTTACATGGGTCATGCAATGAATTGAACATTATAATAGAGGTGCACAGTTATGACAACATTAATAACTGATGATTATTGCCTTTGATATTACAACTGAAATAATTGATCACAATGAAAAACGCACCTTGTCTTCATAACTGCATATTCTGTTTTCTCTTAACTCCCATTACAGTTTAACCATCATTGTGCAGGGAACCACTTGAATTAATATGAAACTGCCTGATTAATTTATTAGTTACAGTAAAGATACAGCAAATTTGTAAAATTTGTGCTGCTATTTTTAATACAGTAAATGTGAATTACTGATATACAAATATTTATATAATAAAAGTTAAGTATAACATAAACATTCCCCCATTTTTTTCCCCAAAATTAATGTTCCTTCTGAAAAATTAGCCATCACCACTACTCACTATTCAAAAATGTAAAATGTGGGAAAATGTTAAACATGGAAATGTTAAATTGGGGTTCTGCTGTATTAAGAAAAGAATTGTTGCACATGTATGTAACAGTTAAAGCACATTATAAAATCTTCAATGACAGTAACATAGATTTAGAAGCTAATGTAAACACAACCTGATAGTTTTGGTGTACTGGTTTATAAAAGCATTAAATGTAACAACATTAATACACAGCAAGCTCGAGAAGTATTTACTCTACTGTAGATCGTAACATACATGCTGCTATCAGACTCAGCCCTTCAGCAGTTGTGTCCCTGTTCTTAAAGAAAGTATTGTAACTAAAGGCACACTTTTTTAAAGAGGCAGCATTGCATGTGTTTGCTTTTTTGGGGTATAATCCTCATCAATATAATGAACCATTATGCTGGGGCATGCTTCCATAGATCCACTCAACCACAGCACTGTTTGTTTGAGATCCATTTTGATGTTTATCTGACATTTGGACTTCCCTTACCATGACTGTTGATCATTTTTAAAACCTTCACTGCACACAGTTTTATTTGGAGCACTGCCTTTTCATAAACAAAACACAATGACTACTGTTATCTGACATTACTTTTGATAGCCTGCTGTATATGTACTTTTGGTAGTGCAAGTAGATAAGTAATAGTTATCTGTGTCACTGACTTAACATTACTGGAACTTAAAGCTGTTTGGTTAGCTTTCATGCACTTTCAGACTAGACTGTGGTTGAATATTGAAAGGCTGTATATGTTTGCCTGACGTGTTTTAACAGTTTGTACAGTACACTTTTCGAAACAAAATATTTCCAAATTACAGATGATTCTCTTTATTTAGGTATTTAAACATCTAACAAGTGTCAGATGATCTAGGTTCAATATGACCTATACACCTCATTTTTTCTGAAAGCTGCAGCAAACAGAAAATAAATATATTTACAATTTTTAAAAGATGTTGTCTGGGATCACTCTACTAAAATGTGTTTACCATTTAGCACATACTGTAGTTACCCCTATGATGAGGAGTGAGGAGTGCAGATCAGTAGACTGAATCATCTTGACACAATTTCTGTGACTTCTCGTACGCCAATATCTAAGACCAACATTTCTCCTGTGAAGTTTGCAGCATAACAGTTGATGATCGGGGCAGTTCTCAGAGGCGCAACTGGCGTGTAGAATGAATAACCAGGATAAGAGCATGAAAACATCAAAGTCTGCTAACCATTGAGCTTTGCATTTTCCTTGAGCTTTGCAGAACTTTCTCTTTCAATTTTGTTCCATTCAAGAACATATACATTAGCATAAATTAATATATAATGACAAATAAAGAAATGTGTCAGCTGATTGTCTTTTCTATAATGTCACCAAATTTCAATCAAAATCATCAAGGCATTATTTGAGATTTTGGGGTATTCAGGTTTTCTATTGTGGGAATGATTTTACCCCTAAGATATATCAAAATTGTCCTGTCTTAGCGGATACCTATTGACCTAAATTTACCATCTTGCCAAATTTCAACTTTTTAACTAAACAGCTCTCTTTTTTAACAGGAAAAAGTGTTTTTGTTGATGAGTGAGTAAGTGAGTCAGTCAGTCAACTTTGCATTATAGTTATACACTGATCAGCCACACAATTAAAACCACCTGCCTATTTTTGTGTAGGTCCTCCTCGTACTGGCAAAACAGTTCTGACCCATCGAGGTATGGCCTTCACAAGAATTCTGAAGGTGTCCTGTGGTATTTGGCACCAAGATGTAAGCAGCAGATCCTATAAGTTGTATAAGTTGCAAGGTGGGGCCTTCATGGATCAGACTTATTTTTCTAGCACATCCCACAGATGGTCGATGAAAATAAGATCTGAATAATAGAGGCCAAGTCAACACCTTGACCTCTTTGTTATGCATCTCAAACCATTCCTGAACAAATTTTGCAGTGTGGCGGGGCGCTTCATCCTGTAGAAAGAAGCCATTGACATCAGGGAATACCATTGGCATAAAGAGGTTTATGTGATCTGCAACAATCTGTAGGTATGTATACATGAAAAGTAACATCCACATAAATGAAACGACCGAAGGTTTCCTAGCAGAACATTGCCCAGAGCATCACAGTACCTCTGCAGACTTGGCTTCCTCCCATAGTAGATCCTACTGCCATCTCTTCCCCAGGTAAATGATGCAAATGCACTCAGTCATCCACATGATCTAAAAGAAAATGTGATTCATCAAACCATGCCACCTTCTTCCATTGCTTCATGACCCATGTCTGATGCTCACATGCCCAGTGTAGGTGCTTTTGGTAGTGGGCAACAGGGGTCAACATGTATATATAACGAAGCTTCCCACACAAACTTGCACCAGAAGTACGAAGCTGTACTGAAACACACTTGTAAAACAAACTGTGTATGTGCTTTGATGTAATAGGTCTTATTAGCAAAACCGTGCAAAGCCAAGGCACACAACGCTGGACTTTCAGGCTATATTGACACTATTACATTTTCATTTAAGTTTTAACTTTTTCAGTTGCAGTATCAAAGTGACTTCAATGTCTGATTGCCTCTCATAACTGAGCTGTTGCACGATCAGAAGAGTTTCTGTCATGTCAGAAATTTCATTTGACTGTCTTTCAGTGTAAGCAGTCTCACAAGCAGATTTTCTGATGCCACACCCATATTGCAGCATGCCAGTTGGATCAAATGTGCTTGTGCAGTTTAAGCATATATAGGACTGGCGACTCAATCGTCAGTGTGAGTAGTCAGTCACTTGACCATGATTTCTAAAATCTCAAAAAAAAAATTTAGATGCTTACAGGTAAGCAACACAACAAGTGCCATGGAAAACAACTCTTCTATCCCCGCTAAGTTGGAATTTGTTTTTTTTTTCTTGTAAAGGGTGACTAATTAACAACAACAACAACATTTATTTATATAGCACATATTCATACAAACAGTAGCTCAAAGTGCTTTACATAATAAAGAATAGAAAAATAAAAAACACAATACAAAAACAAAATAAATCAGCATTAATTAACATCGAATAAGAGTAAGGTCCAATGGCCAGGGGGGACAGAAAAAACAAAAAAAAAAAAAAAAAAACTCCAGACGGCTGGAGAAAAAAAAAAAAAAAAAATCTGTAGGGATTCCAGACCATGAGACCGCCCAGTCCCCTCTGGGCAATCTTAGGGAGTGAGATGTAATGAGCAGGATGCAATTATTTAAGAACCATGTTATAAGCACAAAATAACCAGTGCCCAATGGAGTCAGTGTTGTCGGAAATCATTGTTTTTACCTGTCCACACTGAAATGCCATGCCAGTGTTCTTAAATGTCTCTGGCTCTTGACAGCCTTTTCAGAAGTATTTGTTTTTGTGGGCTGTAAACACCAGTCGAAAATGTAATTTTTCGAAAATGTGTGTTTTTAAACAAAAATGTACTAGTGTGGGCAGGACCTCGATGCCTCAGAGTCTTTGATACTTTTCACTTAAACTAATTATGAAAATATTCAGGCAATTCTTGCCTAAATGAAAAAGTATTTACAAACAAGGTACATTTTGCTTGTAACATAATAGGATATTTTAGCATATAAATGGAATAAAGAGTCTTTGTAAAAAGTCCTTAAGTCATTGTTTTAAACATTAGGTTCTGTTCCTCCTGCCTACATTCAAAATAACATAACACATGTATATTATAGCCACTCCAGTACACACAACCACATACCCAGAAAAGTGCACCATTAAAGCAACATACAAAAATAATTCTGGTGGTGAAATCATATATAAACTCTGAGACAGCTGTTAAAATTAAGCAAATAAAATTAAAATAATACAAAAAAAGCTTTAAATTGTAGATCCTGCCAGAAAAAAAAACGTTTTTGAACACAGAGGATCAGATGAATTTCAGGAAATAACTTTCAATCTTCTTTGACTTTGAATTTTGTTTTGACCCTTAAACTGCAACACAGTCATTCAGGCTGCCTATGTTTGATCTTTTTATTAGGAGTTTGCTTACCAATTAAATGATACCTTCTGCTGCAGCCCTGTCCCCCCTCAAATTATATATGGCTATTAAGTCACGACAACTAGTGGGAACTTTTTTTGGCAGCCCTGCAGCGATAGAGAGCAAATGTGGTTGGAGTTTGGGAGAGCTGGCGCAAAGGTCAACAGGTGAGAAAGTAAAGTGAGGAAAGAAAGTCAATGTTGACTGAGGAATAGCTGGTGACATCCATAGGGGTCTTGTGGTGCAAAACTTATTTAGAAAGGTGTAGGGATGGGGAGCGTCCATCCACTTGTATCATTTGCAACCCCGTTTTCTAGCTTAGCTTTTTCAGTGTTTCGTTACAATTGAATATTAGGCGATATTGAATACATGTATTTTAAAATTCAACTTCCATTACTAAAGTTTCAATGAATTATGAACCTACACGGCAAACTCGCCATTAGTGTATCACTGTATGCGTTTAAGTATGTCAAATACTATATTACGGCGTACGTATTCGTACCAGAATTTAGAAAATAAGAAAGACTTCACATTTTACCAATCACAACAACTCAAAACAGCTGACGGTAACGAGAGGAGATCAACTGATAACTTACTGAATTGGTTGGGTGTGTGGGCAGGTCTTGTTGTAAGGTCAGTCTGCACGATGTCTCGACAAACCGTTTTAGGTTTTACACGCGGAAGGAAACAACTAGGAGTACAAAACGTTCCAGAGTCTGGCGTCGACACCGAAAAATTCGACGAATCCCCCAATGGTAAGTGAGCAGTCCGCCGCGATCTCTGCTAACGTTAGCGATGGGTTTGCTACCAACAGGATTACAAAGCGTGCTAAAAAATCTGTAACCACTCAGCCGCCAAATATGTTTATGAGATATTAATTTTAATCGGTATTAAAGTTTCAGAATTCTGTTGCAACCGGTAGAGCGCACGGCTTTGGCACAATACGTGGCTGGAATACAGGATGGATGTTGAAAGACGCGATTATGGCATTTTGGTGTTCATTAAGGAGAGAATCACTCGTAGATGCATGTACAAATTACATGGAACTTAAAAAATAATGTTAGTCCATCCGTTTACTGTTCTACTGTAAAATGATACTGGACAAAATTATAACGGATATTTATTTGGGCGTCTGTATCTTGCGATGGGGTGGTATATGCTAAGTATCATCAAAAGGTAGGCGGTTAGTGTATTTTAACCATTTGTAAGTGGATTTAAATTACCGTTAACCAAAAAAAAACTTTGCAGGTATGACAGGATTTCTGTTTTTTTTATTAACATATTTTTAACAGTAAAAATAACATTAGGCCCATCCTTTTATGACATTCTGGCATCACTACTGTACACTATCGAGTTGTTAATTTGATTACCTTTCATTTGTAGGTCGTTATCCTTATTAGGACAACTTTCTGAATTTATCAATAGACTATAGATATCACCAAAACGTAAAGGAGAGCAATTTTGTAATAGTATTCATTGAGGTCAATTGATGAATTGTTCATTATAATTTTTGCATGTGTCAAAAGATGTTGCTTAACCACATCATACCAAATGTGTAATTCTGTTTCTGTATACTCTTAAAAATAAGTGTGGTTTTTCAGGGTGATGCCATAGGGGTGTAGCATGGTATATTTGGTTCCCAAAAGACCCATCCACATGAATGTTCCGGAAAGAACCACTATTTATTTTGATCCGTAGCAGGCTCCATACAATAAATAACCATGAATAGATGTCAAGAGATTTGTGAAATACTGTACCAATAAGTCATGATTTGAAAAGAACTCCTACTGCATACTGTAACACAGGCAAAGTCCAGGTTTTCTTAATCTGTTAGTGTCCTGCAGGCTATCATACATTAAATGTTTCTGTTTTTTTCTACATATTAGGAAGTTTCTCAAATCCCAAAGAGCCCTTCCCAGAGTGGAATGGTGCTTTGTCATGCAAAGGTTCTAAAAGTAACCAAGCAGCTCAATAAAGAACCATAAAACACCATAAAGGAACCATTATTTTTCACTGTTTTATAATTCTTATGGGTTATTTTTAACATATAGTGCTGTCATTGCATCTCCATTTAGTTGTTATTTTCCCCAAAGGTGTCATGAATTTGTATTATCTTCCACAAGATGATGGCCATTTGATTGTTGCTAGCCAACAACATTGTGATGTGTGATGTTATCATGCAATTCGTATTGTAAGATGATGGCACAGTAAGAATGATGTCCTAGTTCAGAATAAATTTGAAAACTTATTGAAATTTGGTTAAGATTCAAATTTGGGCAATTTGTATTTTCCATCTCTTTTCCAGTTTGTTATTTTGACCTTTGGCAAAAATTTTTAGCTCTGCTCTTGATTTGAATTTGGCTCTGGCTCTGACTCTAGTACGATTTTTTTCTTGGATACTTAACCCTGTTTGTTTACTTGACCACATCTGTGTCTGGTCTTTTTTTGCTTAAACTCAAATTATGTCCCCTATGTCTTTTAAGATGTTTTATTGCAATGATACCCATCTACCAAATGAGGTTAATCACTCACACATCCATGTCAAAGTTCCCCAAAGTGCACCCCTCTCTTGCTTCTATTCCTCCTCTATCTAAGATCAATAGATAGACAGAGGTTTATTTGTTCTCTGGGGAAATTTATTGTTTTACAGAAGCTCATTAAATTAATAAATACATAAATAAATAAATAGATATATAAATACACCAGAATGACTAAAAAGGTAGAAAATTTAAAATGAAAACATCTGATGTGGTAGTCCCAGTCATAGTGCAGCATCATGCAAGTGTATTGCATTGTTGTTAAGGAGCTTCAGTAACATTTCTTGATACACTTCTGCTCAATGATGCATTGGCTGAAAGTACTCGGTGTCAGTTGTCATGGAGAGGATGTGCGACATTGTTCATAATGGCAGTCAGTTTTGTTTCAATTCAGTCCTTTGCTACTACCTCCAGTGGTCCGAAGTGTGCTCCATAACTGAGCTTGCCATTTTAATTCACTTGTTGATGTGGTGGGCCTCTCTTGAAATACTGTTACCAGCCTCGCACACCACAGCTTTGAAAATCACAAATGCCATCACAGAGTTGTAGAATACGTAAAGTATGTTACTTCACACATTAAACACAATCGCCTAAGAAAGAAGATCCTGCTCTGCCTATTCCAATATAGTAAATCTGTGTTCCAAGATCTGTTCAACCTGTCATTCATGTGGACCCCCAAATAGTTGCAGTTAAATCCACTCCCTGAATAGTAAACACACATAACGGCTTATTTTATTTATTTATTTATTTATTTATTTATAAAGCACTTTAAAAACAACATCAAGGCTGACCAAAGTGCTGTACAATAAAAACCCAACATATCAGACACACAATAACCAAAGGGTAAGTGAAACAGAAACACATAAGAGCTGAAGAGACTCATCATAAAAAGTATACAGATAGCCATCATACAGTATCATACTGGGTTAAAAGCCAGAGAGTAAAAGTATGTTTTTGAATAAGATTTAAAGACAGCTAGTGAAGGAACCTGCCTAACATGCAATGGCAAATCGTTCCAGAGTTTTGGGGCTACAACTGAAAAAGCCTGATCACCTCGGAGTTTGCATCATGCCTTGGGAACACATAAAAGCATCTGGTCTGCTGAACTGAGAGAGCGAGACGGTACATAAGGGTGGAGCAGTTCTGACAAATAAAATGGGGTACAACCATTAAAGGATTTAAAAACAAATACAAGTTTATATATAGTTATAATAAGTATTTTATTTTATATAAGTTTATATAAAATACATATCCTGTTATGGTGTAGTGAAAATCAATAACCAGTTCCTTGGTTGTGCTGATGTTAAGGTGCAGACAATTCTTTTTACACCAAGAAACAAAGTTTTTCACCTGTACTCTGTCTTATCAATAAACCCCATAAGTTCAGAATCATGTGATAATTTCTGCAAGTGGCATGACCTGGTGTTATATTTATAGTCTGAGGTTTATGGAGTGAAGAGAAAAGGTAACTATTTATCCATCCGTCTGTCCCAACTCGCCTTCCACGTCTAGATTCAAATTTCTCTTTACTGTGTGATGGCTTTAAATCCTATCAATGTGTCACTTTCGGGGGCAGAGTATTCATACTTCTCCAACATCACCATCAAAGTAGACTTTCTCTAGTAGGTCAGGGTGGCCCTAGTCCACTGTCCCTTCAATTACCCTTAAAAGGTCACAACATCAGCCCAGCTCTATGGCATCCTCAGAGAAAGGTGAAATACAATACCACTCTAGAACTTTGTGCTGCCATATGATCCTTTGCCCGTCCTAACTTTTACGATAATATCATGGTCCAATTTCTTTTTGTAATGGGCACAACAAAAACACCAATACATTACTGTGAACAGAAAAGAAGAAAGTGACTGGGTGATGTAATTCATAGAGGGAAGAAGAAAAAAATAGTCAAAGCGAAGGTCACCATCTAAACCAGTTTCAGAAGTAAGGTGTCTTGTTGTTTTAAAGGACAGGAGACAAAATTGAGATTCAGAGGTGAAAGGAAGACTGAAACTGAAGTGGCACCTGATTTTAAATTACTTAAGGTCAGAAACACTAACTGATGCTAAGAATTGCCTTTAACAAAGTTTTATGCGCTGAGGGTTATCTAATTACTAGGGTTACCTAGTGCTGCTATATTTACATCAGAAAGTCACTGAAGTTGTAACAGCAACAATCACAGTCATGTGATTCACGTAGAACAATGACGCATAAATATAAAAAAAACTAATTGCAAAAGTTAAAAACAATACATATAAACCTAATTCTACACATCTAAAAACCTGGGGGGGGGGATTACTAAAAAAAATTAAACTCAAGAAAAAATCTTCTATATAATAAAACACTAGGGTGTGTGTGTGTCTCTCTCTCTCTCCAGTCCCTCAGAGCAATCTGATTGGTTAGTTTATTTTTGGTGTGATTGGTCAGTTTGGCTTTCATAATGCGATTAAAAGAGGAGGTACGAGTGTCAGACACATGAGGAGTAGAAAGGGCATAGGAGGCATGCTGAGAGAGTCGCCTTCACAGACAGGAAGTATAAAACTGAACAGGAGGCAAGAAAGGCACCTTGAAAATAATGAGAGTCTGAGAATCGGGCTTTAAGGGAATGCACTAAAGAGAGGGAGTTTTAGACACATGAGGATACCAAGAAGAGGTGTGTGAGGTACTTGTAGGGCAAGAGATAGCAAATATTTTTAAATTATTCTATTACCTGTCTTTGACAGGTAGCATGGTTAGAAAAGTATAAATGCAGAATTGTACAAGACACTGTTGGCTTTGACCCACTTTCTGCCCTGCATTTTCAGGAGGTGCCTTTGACTTCTGCCAGCACTCTGGGACCTGTTTCTTGTCTTTAGTTTAGCTTCAGCGTCAACTATCTAAACCCAGGGGTTATGTGTATATTTTTGGCTACAGTGACACCAAGCTGGAACTCCCTCTAGTATCTCTTGATGTTCCAGGAAGACTAAAACTTCTGTAGCCCTTAAATGTCTGGGACTTTCAGGAAGCTTTTCATACCCATTGCCTATTGAAAATAAACCAGTCATTCTCCTCTGAGTTAGTTTCTGTGCATTGCCCCAATGACTAGGTTGGAGAGTTTTTGCCTCCAACCAATTGACCTTGAGGTGAACCAGGTTTCTCAAGCTAAAGCCCCTGTGATATAACTTGTTGATAAAGAGTTCATGCGCTCTATTGTCAGTCCTTTGTGGCCTTATTGTTTCTTTGTCTCAGTTTAAAGAGGGGGTCAAAAATCTGTCACCTCTTGGATTGCCTGAGCGCTAATGTCCTGAGAGATCATTTGATATTTCTACATGAGCCACCAGTTTCTTTTTCCTGCATTGGAACCCCTTACTATTCCTGTCCCCGCATACCACGCCTGACTCCGACTGCTGGTTTTTGCCAAATTCCATCATTTCCCATATTAGCATGTCTTAAATCCCCAAAGCAATTTAAGGACACACATAACTGTACCAGCTGTTAAGATTAATTAAAGGTGACTTTCTGGAAAAAAAACCTTATTAGGAACCAAATTATGAATGAAAAGGAGTAAATATGATGCGTAGGGCCTAAGACCTATTGTCATCAATATCCTTTTTTTAATAAACAATATTTGGAAACATTGATGGCTGACAGTGGGGATGAGATATTCTAAGACTGATTGACTTTCAGCACTTGGAGAAAGACTGAGGAAAGATTAAATATTTTCCCAGTGGTAGGACCTGAGGAAAGCAGAGTACCAAAAGAAATAATTATTACTACCCTTGTAGTCATTTGGTCAACTTTCATGCCTTGCAACTTAAAAGGGTTTGATTCTGTTCACTATCAGTTTAGAGTTTACATATTCTCCAGCTGTTTATGTATTTTCTTTATCCAAAAGATATGTGTGGTTAGCTCAGATTTATTGTTAATTAAAAAGTGCAAAATAGCTGGCTAATACTTTTAAATATAGGATATCCAGTAAAAAAGGCACCTATGGCAGAAACAGTTTGAATATAGTAACATGTGTGTGACTGAAGTAATAACATGTCACAGTGTTTGCCAGATTTCGGTCGGCAGAAAGATTTCTTTCTCCTTAGGATATATATTTTTGTGATGTTCACCCATCCCCCCCCTCCCGTAGCCCAGCTCTAACTAATGAAGCGAACGGAGTTTTCTGTGCCCATAAGCCACGTCTGAAAGCGCCTCATTGTGATCCGAGCCCCCAAGCGCGCTCCCCGGCATGTCAAGTGCGCGCTTCCGAAGTCGCAGGCGACGCCACCACCGCTGCCACCACCAACCAACGTACTTCAAAGAGGTAAGCGAGTATCACTTACTCAATGAAAGAAAGAAAGAAAATGAGTGAATACTGCTTTTAATCACAATATGTTCTGACTGTATGAAGGGAAGAAACTTGCTCTGGCACGATAAATTCGAGTGGCGATGCTCAAGTTAATTTGACCTCCGGGTCCTGCTAACACGAATGAAGGCTGAATAATGGATGACGAGCGCGAAGGCACTGGAAACGACACTCGGAGCTAATTTCTACTAAAGAGGAAATTAATACACACGAGGCTTTAAGTCAGTTTGACGGAGACATAACCGAAAATGCACTAAGACGTTAGACTCTAAAAGAGAAGAAATACAGCGCCGAGCCACAGGTGTGTCTTAACTGTGTCGAGTACTGCATAGATGTACGCGTTATGCGTTTTTGAGGCGGACTGACCTAACTCTTTACACAGAACGGAGACGTGTACCGGTTATATACATAATCATACGATATTAGCTGTTCCCTTGTGATATTAGTTATAATTGCGTTACAAAATGGATGGATAAGGTAGTCAAACAGTCCTTTAGACGGATTAGGAGTAAAACTGAAGACTAAGTCCTTTACTCTGCAGATGTTCTCTCTCTCTCTCTCTCTATTTTATATATATATATATATATATAATAGAGAGAGAGAGAAATTCTGTAGTAATGTTTACATATACAGTATGACCTTTTTCATTGTGATCTAGGTAATTAAAATCAAAATAATAAATTTTAAACAAACAATAGCCTAATTAACTTTAAAATAATTTTAAGGATATTTTTTATCAAGTATAGTGGTATGAAGATGACGCCTAGATAAAATTGTATATTACATGAATAAATCATTTTATACTAATGTAATTTTAGATTATTTTATGCTTTGCTTTGCACTTTTAAAGTTAACAATCTAAAACATATGACGTACAATTGAAAATATCAATACAGTAGTATCTAATTTTCACTTTTTTTTCTTAAAAAAAAAAAAAAAAACATTCTTATTATGGAGAAGACATTTTGGCAGGTAGTCCCTGAAATTTTTCTGAAAAAATTCTTTTTCACTCACTTCCTGGTAATTGTGTCACATCTGCACATCTTTTCTTAACACTCTTATGAGAAGTCCAGAGCCCTTAATAGATAATGGTGTGTCCACAATCAAGACAATGAAACTACTTAGAAAGTTGATTGAATCCAAAATAAAAAAATGGAAAAACAACTGCTATAAAGGCCATTCAGGTGATCCTCTCGTTGTGTTAGCATGCATCACTTTCTCATGTATTTAGAAAATAAATGCTAGTACAATGAAAGATGAAAGGGGACATTTTTGAATGCATGTTTTATTGTCTTGTATCTGTATAGAACAGAAACCTCATATTTTAAGGAAATTAATGGAATCAATATTTCTTGTAAATGTACTGTGGCTGGTTCAAATAGTCATTGTTTTGCAAGATATAATAACATAAATCTAATATATAAAGCAGAGTCTATGTATGTATGTAAGTATGTATGTTTGTTTGTCCGCTATACAAATCTGCACCAGGCGTCTGATCGCCACCAAACTGGGCATGGGGCTCCTTTGTGACCAGGAGGAGGTCATGGGGTATCTTCGGTTGTGAAAAATGTTCGTGGTGAAGCGCAGGGCACCTTTTCACCGACACAACGATCAGCACATGTCCCCATACTTATCATCGACATGATGGCCGCACGTTGCAACAGCCGTTCACAGCGGCTTCATCTAGTGGCACATTTGGTCCCTGTGCGTCGCTCTTTACCCATGTTTCTTTAAATTGCCATGAGATGGCAGAAGTGTCCAAGTATGAGAAGGCCGACTCCTTTCATCGGGTGAAGGGGAACTGCCGTATGGATGTAAAAAGTAAACAACCTAGTGCGCGTGCCTGGCTTTCTGTATTTGTGGTGCTATTTGCTTGCTTTCTGCCTCACATTACCATTTCAGTGTTGCTTCTTCTGACTGACTGGTTCTATTTGTTCGCTTTCCGACGTATTGTAAATAAGGTACATTCATCTCACTGTGGTGCTTATTATGTACATAATACCATGTAACACATTATAATTGTCCTGCTTTTCACTAATATACCCATGCCACTAAAAAAAAGACGTAAAATTGGAAGGTCCACTTCAGATGCTAGAAGAACGTCTATTTCAAGGGCGTCTGAAACGCCACAGCAGACAAAATCCAGAGTGGAGGAACTTGCAATAAAATGTGAATCAAAAAACTGTTTGTTCTATTTCTATGTTCTGTTTCTTTCATTTGAGAAATTCACCAGTTATAGATTCCTGGGCAACACCGGGTACTCCTGCTAGTAAATAATAAATGGTAAAGATATAAAGGGGTGGCAGAGTGGTCTGCGGTTCTTTAGGAAGATAATTCCAAATCCTGACTCGGTCACTGTCCATGTGGAATTTAAATGTTTTTACCCTGTGTCTGTTTGGGTTTTTCTTAGGTTAGTAGTTGACGCTGGTTTGTTCTTTTATGAATGACTGTAGGGGCACTTGAGTTTGACTTGTGATGGACTGGCTTTCTGTACAGGGTTAGTACTACTTTTTGCTTCCCGCTTTTGGGATAGGGTGGTTGGTCTCCCCACATTTCATACATTTTTTTTTTTTTTCAAACCTGTGTTTTCGATCATAGTGTTTCAGGCAACCTGTGGTAATAACAACATACTTCTATAAAATGATTTGTCATGTTGGCAAAAGTGGTGGATTAGATTGTGCAAAAAGCAGGCCAAGTAGCATGCATCAGTAATACCTTTTTAATGTGTTAGAACCATAGTTGCTGCAAACAGAAAGCTGTTGAGTTTCTAATTTGTTGTTGTGTTTATCAGAGGTTGCTCTTCACATGTGGTATAATCTACAAATGGAGCTTTCTCTGGAGATATCCTTTTGGTGTACTATAAACCTACCAACAGAGAAACTGAGACTTGAGTCAGTAGAACTTGAGATGAAGGTCCACTGGTATTCACATTTCTATCTGCTGTCTAATTTGTTGTTTTATAATACAGACTTTGCTTCCAGGGCTCTTGCACAGATTCACAGCCACGAGCATAAAACTCTGATTCCTGCTTCTTCTGAATCTTAGCACAAAATCCTGATTCCAATCTGTAAAATTTTATCTGACAAGTTCAGCAATATTATGCATCATTTCACTTGGATTCATTGTTGCTACTAGTCTTGTGACTAACATATGTCTCATAAGTGTCAGCTCCTTCTGTTATATTACACCTGTATTTTAAAATGACCTACTTTAAGTCATCAGATCCACTACTCCTGACATTTTTTTTAAAACTCTTTCAATTTTGCTCTCCATAATCACATCCGTTATGTAACTGTATTTATAAGTGTGTTAAGTTGATCATTCTTTTCTGCCCTTTCCTGTTTTACTTATTTAATTTAGATTGATACAGACTTAAAGAGTTCTATATTTGCTTTGGTGTTTTCTTCCCCTCTGAAGCACTAAAAATGCGAAATAGTAGAGGATATCCTCCTCACATTATGGAGACAAGTAGACCTTTCAATATTTAAGACATGAACCACTCCTCATCCCCGTCCAGCGTAATACTGTATCTATCCCAGGTCGCTAGACATAGTTTTATTTTATAAAATTACCTTTGTGTGCACGTCTTTCGTTTCATCGTATCATGTCTAGTCTGTGGTCTTGTTTCAAATTGTCATTTTCTGACTGCTATCTGATCAATGGACATCAGTGTAGAGCATTCCTATATATCCCCTAAAATTTAAATTCATGTATAAGCAAGACTGCAGTGAAAGTTATTCAAACTTGAGCAGACTGAAAGTAGACAGAGGAGTTCACATGTATTGTGCTTCATATGAAAATAAAGTATCTTAATGCATGTGACTAGAAACAGACTTACAGGTGTCTTTGTATCGTAACATTCCCTCACATGGCTAACTAAGAGGAAGAGAAATATAAACCAGTGACTGCCAAGAGCTTGCAGGAGATAAAATGTCAACAAACTGTGAGAATAAACACGTGGTAGTGATGACACATTAAATGTTTACAGGGGGGTCATTCTGTTTGCATGGCAATTTAACTGTCATATGTTATCTAAATATATAGTTCATGGTTGAAAAAAATATCGTCCCTGAGGTATTTGGCTGAAGAAGTAACATGATGTTAATTATGGAAGTTATGCAAGTTATACCAAGCATTTACAAATCCTACAAGTGTAGTTTTAGATTTCAACAGTAAAAATTCAAGAGTTTTATTCGTCACACACACACAGTTACACAGGTATAATGTGCAGTGAAATGAAAATCTGGCCTACTCCAAGATTTATCATCATAGTTGTTATATTCTTAACTTGATGTTTGTATTGTTTAAGACTAACACTTTTTAGATACACTGATGAAAAGTTGAGGTGAAAGCAAGTGGGCAGTGAGATTGACAAGAACAAGGAGCCGTTGTTTAATTAGGCCAGTTGTACAGAAGTATTGGTTAAGTCATTTTTAGTTATTCCTGTTGGTCATATTGACTTTAAACTGGCTCCCTGTAAGTGAATATTACGTGTATGCATGCATATGAACTTTGATGGAGAGATGCTGTGCCTAGGACTAGTTAATGCTTTTTGCCCGGTGCTGTTGCAATGGTTTCCGACATTGTGTCTTTGAAGTGGTTTAAAGATAGTTTGATAATGTATGATGGATACGATGTATCATTCAAGTTAAACACCCTTTAAAACTTCTCTGAACGTCAGTCTAGTTTTTCTACATGTTTATTCACCATTTTTGTTCATTTTGATATTTCCAGTATTTCACTTTTTTTCTTTTTTCTTTTTTAAGATGACCCTTGTTAGTTTATCATTATGACCTTAACATTTGATAGTTGATGGTCTACTACCAATTAAAGGGTCACTTATTCAAATATACATGTTTGCAGATTGGTTTATTTGCAGCAGGTATAGTCATGGTTTGCCAGCCAAACAGTCTGGGGAAAACATTTTTAGACTTGTTACCTCCAAACAGTGTGACATACAGTACAATACTTTAATGAAAGTGAGTAAATACTGCAAAGATATTGTTTCATGGCCTGTACATTAAATAATAAGCAGTCTTTTTGTAATGCTGCACCACATGATTGACATGCTGTGCTATTTGACAGATGTATCCTTATTTTTATTGTACATAATTTCAGCAATAATGAAAACCGTGAGTAAATTTGTGCTGCTGCCATCTTTTGTTTCACTTTTGTTTTCTACAGCATTGCATATTTTGGACAACTGTGGGACAGGAGGTTGAATTAGAGCTTTGGAATTTAATAAAAATTAAATATTCCTTTCATGATACTGGCCATAACAATATAAAGGAAATATGTATAACCATCTTATAACCAGGTTGGATAAAATATTCAAACTGTACAGTTTTTTAAATTAAGTACAGTGTGTTGATCTTTTTATTTTGATTTCACTGTTGCTTGTAATTTACGTCCATACTTCCATTTTCTAACTTGTGTTTCCAGTTCTGGTTCATAGGAACTAGCGGCAGTCCCAGCAGTATCGGCTGCAAGGTAAGAACCTACAAAAAACATTAAGTCAATTTGATGTAGAGTGGTATGCTCATGCACTCATAGTCTTGCGAATATTGGGACCAGCTAGGTGTTGCCAAGTAACCTTACCAGTACATTTTTAAGATTTAGTAGGAAAGTTGAATACATAAAATTCGTGCAGCAATGGCAAATGTTTGAACTCCATACAGACAGAGAGTAAACTGCAACTCACATGCTGATCTCTGGAGAAGTGATTCACAGTAGTGCTATGCATTGTATCACCATGCCACCCCATAGTGCTAATTTTTGATTCTCAAATAAAGAATTTCTCACTATACTGAGGGTTTCAATCTTTAATAAAAGTCAGAAAACTTTGCCAAATGTGCTGTTTTCCTGTTTTGGACATTTTGTTTTAAGTGCTGAATTTAAAGTTGCCAAGGGGCTCACATTATTATTTGGTACACTGTGTTAAGTTTATTGAACTAGGAGTAGCTAGTGTAAGCATTTTGTCTTCTGTTACTATCTATGCCAAGTTATTAGGTGTTTGTGTCTTTATTTGTGGTTTTGTTTATTTGTTTGAGTTCATCCTTGTTTTAGAGTGATTGTTACAGGGAAATAGCTGCTACATTTGTTAAAGAAAAAAGTTTTTGGTTGCTGGCTTTTTGAATCTGGAAATTGGTTGGAGTAAATAGTGGCATTTATTGAGTTTATTTCTGTTAAATGTAATTGCATTGGCCATAAGAAAAGCTCCATGTATTCGTCATAATTTTAATGTGTAATGTTATTTGTTCTATTACAGTTAATCATTGTGTCATTTTTGCCTTGAAAAATAAATTGACTCCATGGAAAAAAATATCATATTTGGAGCTACTGACCTAGTTACTGAACAAGTGACAATGCCTTACCTGTTGTGTGCCTCAGTTTCTGGCTCTTATCGAGTACAGTAGTCATAATTTTGCAAGCATTAAATGCACAATTTTAGTTGCAATGATGACATACAGGCATCAACTGTAGATACTTGAACGTTTTATTAATGTGTCTTGCAAACATTTTTACTCTTTAATCAAACATTTTTACTCTTTTACATGTTATGTTCCTGAGTATTTGACAGTGATAGCAGTAAATTGAGTGTGCTTGTGTTCTTGGTGCTCAGTGATGGAGTGGTACTGTATCCAAGGCTAGTGTCTGCACTATACACTCTGACCACCCATGCCCCTGAGAGAATTTGAAAAATGGATGGATAAACTCAAGAAACACAGGCGAAACTTTGTACCCAAAAATGTAATTGCATGTCCTATATAAATAATATTTTGTGAAAAATGCAGCACAAGATGAGGATTTCACAAGTATAATCTAACCCTAACAGTCAAATGTGGGTGGAAAACAAGAATACCTCGAGTAAAACACCATATAGACAGTGGCTGGACCAGGATTTGAATTCAGTCACATTGAGCTTTCTAAAACACATACTTTTTCTTTTGTTATTAGCTAGTCAAGTGTAATATTCAAATGAAGTTATAAATCCAATTTATATATTTTATATTAATTTACGTACTTTTTTTTTCTTCTTTTTTCTGTTCTACTGGCTTTAATGAAAAATTTTGAAATTTAGAATATGTGGACCGAAAGGTACATTACAGAGCTCATTCTGAACCCATAAGAAACCGTTAGGACATAAGTGATTCAAACAAAGAGCTTTTATTACCAAAGTAATAAGTACAGGCGAGCAGGTAAGAATGAGCAAAAGTTACAACAGAAAACAGTAAACCTCCTGGCCAATGGGGCCTGCATGAACACTCCCTTCCCTTTCTAATACCTTGTCTCTCTCTTGTTGTAGCCTCAGCACCCAGCCATTGAACCTTTTGTTCTTTTCTCATTCTGAATAACAGTCATTGCAGCTTCTTTTAAGACTGGTCCCAGGAGTATTTAATACCACTCGAAGTACAATACGGTATAATTTAATGCTATATAACTTATTACAACTGTGAAAAGATTCTCGGGTAAAATATGAGTATAGATTATACAAATTCCAAAATACAGAATACTGTACATATAAAATACAGATTTGTTAAAACATACAGAAAAGAAAGTAGGAACTGATTAACATAAATGGAATCTAACAATATCTGTCTATTAATTAATTGATTAACAAAGGGAGAGATTAAAACTGTAAAACAAAGACAAAGTCATACACAGTTCGTGTCCTGAAGACCTTGGCCAACTAGCCGCCTACCTACTCCTTATATTCTATAGTGAAGTCTGTGCTTGGGACATACAGTCTGGTGAGAGAATCTTTCCATCTGATGATTCCAATTCCCTTTCATCTGAGATTACTTTTCCTTAGGCAGGTGAACAGCTTGGCAGTAAAAAGTGGCAGCAAGTGCCATATTCAGATACCAAAAAGACAAACTGAATAAAGGAGGGTTAGTAATGGTTTATAAATATTGCATCATATATATTTCTGCACAAATGACTAACAAAGCAGAGGTGCAATATGTACAACTAATTAGCAGCTGCAGATAGATAGAACTTAAATTTGTCTCCAAGGTGAAATTTACCTTTTTACAGAAGTTCTTCAAATATGTCAAATAAATAATAGGTAGATTAGTAAGTAAATATAAATAATACTAAGATTTGCATTGGGTGTGAGGAGGATGGACAGGATTTTGAAATGAGTATATTAGAGGGTCAACTCAGGTTGGACAGTTAGGAGACAAAGTCAGAGAGGCGCGATTGTGTTGGTTTGGACATGTGCAGAGGAGAGATGCTGGGTATATTGGGAGAAGGATGTTAAGGATAGAGCTGCCAGGCAAAAGGAAAAGAGGAAGACCTAAGGGAAGGTTTATGGATGTGGTGAGAGAGGACATGCAGGTGATGGGTGTAATGGAGCAAGATGCAGAGGACAGGAAGATATGGAAAAAGATGATCTACTGTGGCAATCCCTAACGGGAGCAGTCAAAAGAAGAAGAAGAAGTAAGAAAATATATACACACACACTTTGGTCTGAGCACACACAGGAATGACTATAAAGCTAGAAAATTCAAAAGAAAGAAAAGTTCTGACTTAGCTGTCAAAGTCCCAGTAAGGCATTATGCAGATATATTGCTGTTGGTATAAAGGAGCCATATTAGCGTTTCTTGATGCATTCTTCAGAATAATTTGTTGGGTGAAAGTACTCTGTGTCAGAGAGGGGATGTGCAGCATTACTCATAATGGCACTCAGTTTTGTTTTAATTCTGTCCTTCACTACTACCTTCAGAGTGTCTAGAGTGCATCCCATAATTGAGCTTACCGTTTTAATAAGCTTGTTGCTAAAGAAGTGAGCCTGCTGCCTGGATTAAAAAGCGGAGATGGAAGGGGCCTCTCTTATTAGTAGGTAAATCATCCACAGCTTTGGGAACCTGTAACTAAAAGCTCAAAATCCCACTGTTATTTTATTAATCCTCAGAATCTTAAGTATGTCGGCATCTTGAGATCTTAGTGTACTCCTTTGGTTTTTAAGTAATGGAAGTCCAGATAATAAGCAGAACATTGGTCATTTAAGACTGTACATGTTAAAATGAGGATTTTGCAGTCAGCCCTAAGCTTAATTGGTAGCCAGTATAAGGACATAAGAAATGGAGTTGTTTTCATATTTTCTGGTTCTTGTAATAATTTTTGCAGCAGCATTGTAAATAAAATGAAAGCAGCACAAGGATCAATTTGAATAGCCAATGAATAACACATTGTACTAGTCAGTCCTACTAGAAATAAATACATGGATTCATCTGTCAGTATCCTGCATATTTAGAAAATGTCTTAATTTTTCAACATTTAAGGTAAAAAAACATGTTTTGGATAGTTTTGTAATGTGTGTTTTAAATGGCATGCTAGTGTCAAAGTTACACCTACATTGCGTGCTGATTTGGTTAAACTAAAGGTGGTTCCAACTAAATTTAAAAAGTGACAATCTTGTTGTGGTTAAATAGCATTTCTGTTTTTTTTCTTTTTTTTTGTATTCAGAGAACAGTAGTGTTCAACCATCCACTCCTTTAACTTGCTTATTCAAGTACTGCTGGGCCTTTGCTGCTCAAATAAACCCTCTGGGGTTGTTTATCCAGAGCTTTCCCTGGAAGCCCCCAGTATTTCTGCCAAATATTTGGCCTGTATCATAATGAAAGGGTCAGTAATCATGCAGGGTGCCTTAATACAGGAAGCTGCACCCAGTAATGTAAGTGGGTAGTGTGTCGTCCCTTTTCTTATTCCTCATTGACCCTCTCATATTATATATTGCCTTGAACAGGTATTTCATGGACTTTATCCTCCTTTGGCCACCCTACTTTTACGATATTTAATTTGGCCTCTCTTGATAATTACATAGTATACTTGTGGGAGGAAAACTAGAGAGAAACCTACATAGACACGGGAAGAATGTGCAATCTCCATAGAGGCATTTTCTAGGCCGGAATTCAGATTTACTGTTTTGAAGCTCGGAGTAGTTGTACCAATTCAGTAAATCTATTAAATATATCTACATACATTAAAAAAAAAAAACATCCATGTGATGTGCTTGTGGTGTGGTGTTGCCTCACAGTAGTGTCTTCTTTAAACTATGGATACAAAATTTGGTTTTGTGCGTGTATTTTGCAAATGAACTCTGAAAAATAGGTTCTTCTGTCTTGAGCCTAATGGTAGCCCAAAACATCCCTGCTGCCACTGGGCATTCTGTAAAATATATGTAAAATAAATATATAAAAATAAATACATAAATAAACAAATGAAATTAATATATATTAAAAAATAAAAAAGGCATCACACCAACATTTTCATACAGGAGTCTCTTCTACAGCAGAAACAACCCTTTTTTTCCCCTCAGTGTTTTCCTTGGCTCTACAGTTGTGTGCCCAAGTGGCTTAGGTTGGAGAGGAGGTTGAAAGGCTGGATAGTGTGTTGACATACCAAAAGTACTCCTGTAATGAAGACACATTTGATTGCAGCATAAGCACATGGTCCATTCCTTCTATTAGTGCTGGGCAGTATACCGGTTCATACCAAAAAACATTCTTTATTTTTGTTATCATATGGATTTTTATTATACTGTAACACCTGTTTAAATAGCCTAAACAACGTTCGGAATGTGGCGTAGTGGGAAACTGTTTAAGGGGCGAGCTTTTTCACTGCTGCACCGCTAAACACGCATACAATGGAGTACATGCGTTAGTGAAGGTATTGAACGGTGAAACTGGACAGAGAACATTCCGAAACTGAAGCTGTAGCAGACGATAAAGTTGAACATGATGACACAGAAGAACCTTTGCTAAAAAAAGGAGCCATGTCTGCAGATACAGGGGGTCCTCGGGCTACAACGTCGAGTTTTCAATGCTCACTCCCATAAAAACTTAATAAAATTGAGATGTGAGAAGGAATGAATGAATGTAAGGATTTTTTTTTTTTACACACATTTTTTATGTTACTACAGTACAGTGTACAGTATATTTATGTCCTTTTCCTTTTTCTGTGGCTTAGTTGTGTTTTTATGTTCTAGATTATGATTTTACAAATGTGTTAGGATAGGTAAATGACTTAAGCTAGCGTGTGTTTCGACTTGCACCAAAATTCGGGTTACATCACTGTTGTAAGAATGGAACTGTGTCGTAACCCAAAGACCAACTGTACTTTGGTTTTAAAAGGTTGGATGTGGACCATTATGTTCAAATGTGTGAATACTGCTTCTATACTACTGGATAATACTGCAAGCCAAGTTGCACTTGTTTTATTTTTTTTTTCAATACTGTGTAATGTACCTGGGTACTGTGTAATAGTATGACATTTCCACTTTAATCTCAACGCTTATGATGAGAATAAAGTCGACATGTTGACTTTATTCTCGTAATTTGTCATTAAATTAGAATATGAAAACTTCATCTTAAATTGAATATTTAATTTACTAGATTTTCTCAAACCCCATCGTAAGTTAAGTAGCACATTAAATGCTTTGTGTTCCCCGAGCCATGTTAATCGCTACATGCTTCTTAAACTGACTTCCTCTACACTAAGAGGAGGCACAGGCAGTGATCACCACTCAGAATACATTAATTTCATGGTATTTCTGCTCCCTGAACATTTAGAATGCTAAGATAAATACTTGCATTTCATCATGAAAATGATATCATTAAAGCATGTATTAATCATGTGGGGGCATGGTGGTATGGAGGTTGCACTGCAGGTGTTCCCTGCCTTGAATTTGCATGTTTTTCTGGTGGGTTTACTCGGTGTGCTTCAGTTCCCTTTCAAAGTCATGTAGGATGTGGGGTTTTGTTATGCTATATATTGACCCTGCTAGTGTATGTATTGCTCGTATTCACCCTGCGATGAGCTGGTGTCTAGGGACCCCTTTACTTCAAGGGAGAAGCAATACCGCCACTCCATCGTACCCCCCTTCATGTTTAATACCTGCTTTGATGCATTTCATCATGAAAATAATATCAAGTATTTATCTTTGCATTCTAAATTTTCAGAGAGCAGGAATATCATGAAGTGAATGTATTCTGTGCGGTGCTGCCTGTGCCTCCTCTTAGTGCAGTGCAGTAATTGCAGTGGAAAATATGGTTAACATCCACTCATGTATGGGGAAAAAATACAGTCAAATACCGTGAAACCGGTATAATTTGAAAAATGCCGTGATATAGAATTTTGGGCATACCGCCCTAGACTACTTTCTATTATCTTATTCAAATATTATTTAAAACATCTGCCCATCAAATAATGCAACTTCAATATACACTGCCAGAAGGGATCCTACTCAGTTGGGCCCTTGATCTTAACCTGAAAATTGTTCTGTGGTATTGTACAATTACTGACCCTGCGCTCTCATCCCCAAAGGTCATGAGAAAAGACAATATTGCCTCAATGATTAATACAGTGTATGAAATATCAAGATCTTTCACTCACTCCAAACAAACATCATAGCAATTTCTAGGACAGATTTCACACTGGATGTTTTAAATTTCTTTTATTTTGCAGTTAAATCTGTATCTTATATTTTAATCTTATTTGTGAATTTTCACATTCAGTATAATTTTTTGGTGCATTAAATAAGCTTATTAGCATCTTTAAGATCATTTGCTGTAAACTTTGAATCCAGCTATTCGATAATAAAAGGAAGCTATAAGAGTCTGATTAGTTATACTTATAAGTATGAATGCAGCTCAACGATGTGTCTACCATCCTTCAGGTCTTTAATTTACTTTAAGCAATGAGCTTTGATGTTTCTCGTAGGTGGCTTATTAAAAACACCATCTTAGATATTTTCCATTTGAGAATCAATTGTTGGCTTAAATAACTAATTCATACCTTGCAATCGAGCTTTTCTACAGCCTTGCATTTTGATGAGATAGCTACTCTTTAAGGCTGTTTTGAACTTATTTCTTTGCTTTTAAAGCAGCCTCCTTACGATTAATTAGTACTGTGACACTGTGTCTATCATATGCACCAAAACAGCATAAAGTACATGAAGTTAAGCAACCCTAGGTTAAATATTAGTAGCTATATAGGTTTTCTTCCTGTGAAAAATATTCTTCCAAGCACTGTAAAATGCTAATAGAAAGTGTAAATTTATTAAATGAAAATTATAGTTAATAGTTAATAGTTAATTAAATGTAAATGCGGCAAAAGGTTGAATTGGTCAGCTTTTTAGATTTGCTATTCTATGGTGTAAGCTCTGTAAGCTCTTGGGTGTTTAAATACTCTGTTGACCATCTACTTTCACTGAACTGTGAAAGTTAGGAACAGTATAAGTCAACAAAGGTGTTCCTGGAATTCCCTCATTAAAATTAAGGTTGCGTGACTGGCATTTTCTTTACTTGTACCTGGTTTCTTTTTTTTTTTTTGTTTGTTTGTTAGTTATAATGGAAAGCTCATTATGAAGTGGTTTCAAAATGCTGCAAGGGAGGCACTGTTATGCTGAACAGTGATCTTTCTGCTTCATGTTTTGTCCACCGTTACTAAGCAGCTTACAATACAGACATTTTTTACGCATGTGTTAATTTATCTTCTGTATTTTAAATATGTAGCAAACGGAAAAGTTAAAGTGGATAACTGAAACTGAGAAATTTCTGATATATATATATTTATAGGAGCAGTGAATAATGTGACAAAATAAATCCTAGCAGGCTAATGTGATGGTCAGTATCAATTTTTGAGGTGTGTTACATTTTAAATTTAATCTTAAATTATTTTACATTTACCACATTTATATTGTAACAGAGTCACCTACTAGAGGCCATATAATACCTAAAGTAAATAGATTCATTCAGAATACTTTCAAAGGAATACTTCAACTGAAATTCAAGATTTCACTATTGTTTTCTTATCCTTAAGAATCTCTGTGGAGGAGAGAAGACTGAAATGTTTCTCTTTCATTTACCACTAGAATCCCTGAAGCCTACGAAAAAACTTGTAATGCCAGGCCACCTTAAATTCCCTTGCACCTCCTCATCAGCATCTTTTGTTTTGCAAATGTGTCGAATGTGTATTCTCAGTACCATTGCTTTGCTCGTGTACTAAAGTGACTTTAGCCGCAGGTGGAAGCTCCTGTCACACTTTACATAACTGTTGTTGTGGTCGTGCCTTTGTCCAGAAATTTCTCCAATATCTTTATGAACTTAGTCTTGGAAAGTCTTTCTCCCGTGGGATGACTGGGATCTTTTCCTGAATAAGGAGTGGCATTGCACATGTATTTTGTCAGCATTTTTGTCAGATTGTGCCCTCTGTTGCAGAGTTTGTTCCTGTCTCATGCTATTTTCTGTTGAAATAGGCCCAGTTTGCCTTATTATTACATAATAGATTGTAAAATATACAATCTGTTTTATAATCTTTTGCTAATATGAAACTTGTGAACTTGGAAATATCATGCCTCTAAATATGCAGTATTTTGAGTGTGTGCATTTCAATGTACATTGGTGCTGATAGGTTATGTTTTAATGGACCCAATTAGGCAATAATTTACTGCTGTATGAAACTCTAAATTGACAATGAATCTGAAAACTCTACAGAATAAAATGGCTTCTGTTTAGCTATGTTATCATGTAGCTTTTGCTGTTCAATTTTCCTTTTTCATAATTTGTTTTTAAAGTAACTGAATATCAGTAATGGGAGCCTTTTAGGAATATCACTCTCTGGGTGCCTTATGTGTTGTTTCAGTGTATGCTCCGACTGAGATTAGTGTGTCTTGGTGAGGGAGACATTCTGTTTGCAACTTTGCTCTGTGATTGATAGGTGCCCATGATGTGACACTCCTCTGGTCATTGGTGACTTCAATGCGACCACTGGAACTGACAGGGCAGGCTATGAGGATTGAGTCTTTCCCCATGGGACTGGTGACCATGGTGGAAGTGGTTCCATGTTCCTGAACTTAGCAAAAGGTCTGGGGCTGTGGATCACTGGATCCTGGTTCCAGGGCCCTGAGCTGCATTGTTTGACTTGGTACTCCAGTGCTGGTGGTGTGGTGAAGGAGATGGATCACATCCTCGTGGGTAGATGCTAGAGGCTTTTACAGAACTGCAAGGTCTACAGAAGTCCCTAGTTTGTGAATTCTGACCACAGACCTGTTGTTGTTACTCTGAAGATCCAGCTTAGGTCCAGCAGGCTACTGCCTACTAGGAGAAGGTTGGACTTTGCCATGTTACAAGATCAGGCTGTGTCTAATGAGTTGATACAAAGTTTGTGTGAGGAACTTGCAGATTGGGTGTGACTGCTGATCCTAATGTGATGTCGGAGACATTCCTTGACAAGACCATGTAGGCTGCAGAGGGTTGTGTTGGTGTTGCTGGTGTTACCAGAAGGAGGTGTTTCATTTCACAGAGCACCCTGGAAATTATTGAAGGGAGTTGCAGCGCATGGCTTGATGGCAACTTCGGTCTGTACCACGAAGTGAGAAGGACAGCTGCGAGTGCTCTGAGGGAAGATAAGGAGGTGTTTGTTAGGGGAATCTGTGAGCAGGTGACCACCATCTATGGTCTAGTGACCCATGGCCTGCTTACAGAGGAATCAAAGCATTATGCTCATCCGAATCTGTTCCTTGAAAGAGTTGCAGTCAGGGCAGGTAATGGAATGGTCCTTACGGATGACTCTGCAGTTTTGACATGCTGGGTTGGCTACTTTGAGCAGCTATTTAAAGCTGATCCTCTGGCTAGGACGTTGGACATTCTTAGGTCCATGGTTCTTGAGGCTGATCCTCCAATTAGCTGTAAACCACCCAGTCTTTGAGATTAAACAGATGGTTAATCAGCTGAGAGTAGCGAAGGCAGCAGGGATCTGTGGTATCCAGGGTGAACTTCTCCTGGCTAGTGGCAAGGCTGTCCTCGTGGCATTGCAAGCAATCTTTGCTTCAATTTGAGAGACGGGCAACATCCCAACTGAATGGAAAACGGGACTTGTCATACCTATCTGGAATGAGAAGGGTGATCGCCTGGATTGACTTTGTGTTGAACAAACAGTTGCTCATGAAGTTCTGAATGAGACAAATTACCTGCATTATAAGAGAGCACCAGTTATGGTAATACTGTCATGTGGAGAATTTCCCTTAGGGTGATCCCTCTCATAGGATCCTCATTGTTGAGGACCTGAGCGTCTGGACCAGACCAAGGGAATTTCCACTAACACCTGGCTGTGGTAGATGGATAGTCATTTCCAGAAGGTGGGACTGAATTGCAAGTCTGCCTTTGGGGTTGCCAACCGGGATCCTGAGCTGTTTTGTCGTGTGGTGGGTGCAGCAATGTGCTGTGTCATTTCATGCTCCCCATTATGACCTGGCCTGATGATTATATCTGGTGGCAAATATTTACAGAGTTATTTAACTGATACTGATATCATGATTATTTTTGCTTTCTTTGTCTTACAAGCTCCTTTTGATAAATATTTTTCTAAATGTTTGTATTCTATCTTTTTATATATATATATATATATATATATATATATATATATAATATATAGGAACATTGATTGAATTTTCTGTACGGTCCCAGTGTCAAAATGGTTTCAACCTACAGTTTCATTTCATTTTAATGAACTTTTCTAGTGAATTAAAATGCGCAGCATTACAATAGTTTGTAATATTCAAAAGATGTTTAGAAGGTGCCATATAAAGATTTTACCATTCCCATCCCAATATTCTATTCTGGGACAACGACATACTACTGGGTGATTCTAACAGGCAAGGCCCCAAGTTATGATGTATTACTGTCAAAATAATGAAATATCCAAATGAAATAAAGATCACAGTATTCCTGGATAAATGGTACAAATGAGTGAGGCAACAATGAACAATTACAGCAAAACATTGAACAGGAAATTGCTGCCATCACCCCTACAATGCTTGTGGATAGCTTTGCTAATATGGAGCACCATGTTGATCTGTGTCTGCAAGAAGAAGGCGATCATTTTTATCACCGAATATGATTGGATCATTTACACATCTATGAAGGTATGCACTGTATTTATTTTGTTTCTACCGCTTCATTTTTACATGAATAATGCATGATAACTCCGGGCCACACCGATTAGAATCACCCATTATAAAAACCCAGTTTATAAAATAGTGAAAAAAGAACAAAGGTGCATATTTACTTTAGACATTTTCCATTATAAGAAAACTATTGTGAAATTTTGAAAATTGTGCAAGTTGATTGGCTACCAAATTTTATTGACCTTGGAATACTTTGTGGTGCAATGCGAAATTTCAAACTCTGCTCAGACGTCCTGAGTGAATCATACCTGCAATTCCTAGCCAAGTAATATGACTTCCTCAAGGCAATACGATCAAGTACATGCAGCTGTTAATTTGTGCGATTTTTTTTTTTCTCTATTCAAAGTTGGGAATTGTGGTGTTGGCCTAATACAAGTCATTCAAATACCAGCAGAGTCTTGCACAAGGCTGGGAACTCACTGTCACATCAGCTCTTTGTGCAAACCTCTACATCTTCAACTTGGTTCTCCTGCTTCATAAAGTCCTAGCAGGTAAGTGAAATGCTCTTCATAACCGTAAATGTAAGAAATGCAAGCAAGGAAAGTACTGACTGTTTTTAGAAATTAATGGCAGAAGAAAAGCTCCCTTAATGTGACTCTCTAAGCCTCTCTTTAAGCATGTAGTCCAAATGCATGCATATTCTCAATATGTATGTTAAGCTAAAAACAACTTCAGATTATAATGATTTAGTATTTATGTGATACTGTAATTTCTCTGCGTCTTTGTTACTCAATGTGTGCATTTTCTAGCTTGTTCTCATTGTATTTGGTTTGCTTTCATTTTGGGACTTACTGTGCCATATGCCGATGTCATCTGGAATCAATAAATAGCAGTGCGTATTTAGAATTGTTTTTTATAATGTAACCAAGTTCATGCTTAAATATTTTTACACAGCAATGTAAATTATCAACTTGTAAAATAAGTTTATGGTGTTTTGTTGTCTACTTGAGGTAACTTATATCTAATACCTACAAACATGCAGTATCTTTGCTATAGAGAAGAGGATTTTACAGAAATTCCTGCTTTCTACATATTTCCCCTAAATCAGTGGAATATGTGTACCTGATAAACAATGGTTACTGTACATCTAACAATCTTCTACTTTCTTTTTTGAAGGGACTTAGATACTCCATCACAGTGATTGCCAACTGGTGGTCCATGGAGAAATTTGAAGATTATTTCAATTTTATTATATAAAATTGAAAAAATGAAAATTGATAAAAAAAATTATTAATGAAATGTTAAAGTTCCTTACATTAACATTTTATTTTTGCCTGTAACACTATACTGGTTTTTATTCCTCATGATAGTTTTTTTAGGTGAGCGCCATTGATGATGATATTGTTTAATTTTAAATCTGTACAGTGTGATTATTTAATGGTTTTAAAGATCTTGATTTTGATAAGTATCTTATTTCTTGTTTGGTTTTAGTTCCGAATAAAATAAAGGTTAGGTATTTTTCATTACCAGAATCTATACTAATAAAAGGCAAAGCCCTCATTCACTCACTCACTCACTCACTCACACACTCACACACACTCTCTCTCTCTCTCTCTCTCTCTCCAACTTCCCGTGTGGGTGGAAGGCTGAAATTTGGCAGGTTCATTCCTTACAGCTTCCTTACAAAAGTTGGGCAGGTTTCATTTCGAAATTCTACGCGTAATGGTCATAACTGGAAGCTGTTTTTCTCCATTTACTGTAATGGAGATGAGCTTGAAAGCCGTGGGGGCGGAGTTTCGTGTGACATCATCACGCCTCCTACGTAATCACGCAGTACGTAGAAAACCAGGAAGAGCCCCAAAAAGCGCTGATGAAAACATGCATTATATAATTGAGAAGGCAGCGAAACAATAAGAAGCGAGCGAGTGACATATACAACCATATTCATGAGTTCTGCTACTTCGGAAACAAAGCACGATGTAAACCTAAACTTTAAATTAAGTTCATAGACAGGCTGCCGCT
>JANRMT010062806.1:37424736-37533024 GCA_026402145.1 Polypterus bichir lapradei | reverse complement strand
GTGTTTATCTTTGTGCATAGTCAAGCCCTTCATTATGGCTCCAAAACAATCTGCTACTGCTTCAGGTGCCGTGCCCAAGCGCAAGAAGAAGATGTTAACGATTGCCGAAAAGGTAAACGTTTTGGATTTGTTGAAGGCTACGATTCTTTTTATTTAAAAAGTAGGAAAGGAATATAAGATCTACGGCTGCAGCGTCCTTTTAACCAGGGTGCAGTGGATGTAATAAGGTAGTAGTCTGGATGGAATCTGCTTTAGGGATTTGGATTGAAGACTGCCAGAAGAAGAAGAACGGCAGTGCTACACAATCGCCTGAAGTGGCTCCTTTACAAGGGCTGTAACGCTCTCCTTTGTTGTGCAGTAAAATTAAACTCATTGTTATCGGACAAGTCATCGTGTCATTGTTGGTGAGTAACCATAATTAATTTTCTTCTTACAGTGCTTAGTACATGTATGTACGTTTAGTGTCACTGTACACACATTTACTGTATACTATTTTTCTTGCAATGTACGTATTTATTGCTGGTGACCTGTCTATCGTAATGGCTGTAACATATGTGATATCGGAGACACTCAATATCTTTAAAATAATATTTAGGTTTTACTGTATATAAACAGTGTGTGTTTATATACATAATTTCAATGAATCTTACCTAATATCTAAGAGAATACAAAGGGATTATGCTGTATAACGCTGCGGGGAATATTTGTAAACAGTGCGGGAGAGTTTATAAGGGCTTAAAATATATAAAAATAACCATACAAACATATGGTTTCTACTTCGCGGATTTTCACCTATCGCGGGGGGGTCTGTAACACAACCCCCGCGATGGAGGAGGGATTACTGTGTGTGTGTATGTGTATATATATATATATATATATATATATGGTTTATATATGTGTTTGTCTGTATATGTATGTATGTATGTGTATATATATATATATGCCCGCAACACTCATGACAAAACAATTACATTAACAATCAAGTTACGTTATTTTTTAAATTTCTCCTTTTCTTTTTCATAACTTCTTTAACACAGTACTTCTCCGCTGCGAAGCGTGGGTATTCTGCTAGTTACAAAAATAAACCAAAAATGACCAAAATAGCACTGAAAATCAAAAAATGAGTGAGAAAAAAATAAGCACGCGTCTTGCACTTTTTTGGTAATTCTTCGTGTAAACGTGAGTTGGTCAATGAATCGGAGCCTCCATAACCCCCGTCAAACACCATCAGGAAGGAAAATAGAACTGGAGGCAGAGAGAAAGAAAATAGATGGAGATTATTTGAAGTTTGGTTTTATTCAAGAACTTGGAAGTAAGCTAGATCCACAGCTGCTTTCTGTTGTGTGTTCTGAGAGCTTATCCAATGATGCCACAAAACCTTTGAAACTCAGCAGGCACTTGCAGTCAAAATACCCAGATTTAGCTAAGAAGCCAGTTTAATATTTTCAAAGAATGTATGAAAACATGCAAAAGCAAATAAGTTTATTAGCAAAAATGACTGTTGAAGATAACTCCTTAGTGAGGGCTTCTTTTTTGATAGCACTTCAAATCGCAAAAATGAAAAAAACATATACGACTGGAGAAGAATTAATTAAGCCTTGCTTGTTACAAGCTTGTAAAGAGGTTTTGGGGAAACACACTGTCTAGAACCTGAAAGTAATTCCTATGTCCACTAACACTGTGAAGCATAGAATTGAAGACATGGCTGAAGATATTGAAAATCAAGTGATTTGAAATGGTGAAAATTTCAATGTTTTATTCAATTCAACTTGATAAATCAACAGATATCACTAACAAGGCTGTTCTCCTTTGTTTTGTGAGATTTGAGTGACAAGGAGAGTTAAAGGAACAACTCCTCTGTTTGCTCAACTTGCTGGGGTAAAATAAACAGCTCAGAGATTTTTGATGCACTTAATGGTTATTTCCTGAGACCCTGTATTGAACGGAAGAAATTTGTTGGGTTATACACAGACGGTGTTGCAAGCATGCTGGACGTTGTTTACGGCAAAAAGAATATCTCCAGAACTACATTAAGTACTCTCTGATGTAATTAAAATTGTAAATGAAAATTGGTACAAAGCTCTCCATTCTTAAATATTTGAGGCATTTTGATAAGAAATGGGTTCTCAACATGCTCATCATCTTCTTCACACTGAGGAGAGATGCCTGTAAAATATTAATCCGATTGTTTGACCTGTGTAAAGAAGTAAAACTATTCTTCCAGCAGCAAAATAATTTGAAGTTCCAAGATCTATTTTCCAATGATGATTGGAAGCTTTTGCATATCAGGTAGATATTTTTTCTTTGTTAAATGAGCTGAACACGTCCTTGCAAGGACAGTTTATAGACGTGTTCACTTTGCAGGTAAAATGGATGCATTTCAAAAGAAAATATTGCTGCGGCTATCGCAATTAGCCGAATCTTGGTAAGTACGTGAAAGAGAAAGATGTCAACTGACAGGTAATAACTCTTCTTTGACAGCACTTACAGTTGCCCACAGACCCCAGACATGGCAATATGTGGACAATGAACCCATTTTCGTCAAAAATTGAAGATACCAACTTCAGCATGAACTAAAAGGAAAGCCTAATCATTCTATCATTTGACGAGAGTCTCAAAGCTAAATTTAACTTATCCCCATCAAGATTTTATTTTTGTGCAGAGTGAAAAGGCCATTAAAATTTTGATTCCATTCACAACAACCTACTTGTGTGAAAAGACATTTTCCTCTGTTACGGTAATCAAAAACAAGTACCGCTGTCTGCTTAAAATACATCCTCGTCATTGGAACCAAGAATCCATAAACTAATTTCAAACAAGGAACAACAAATACCACACTAATTTTGTTGCTTCAAATTATTTTCTAATTTAAATTTTGTTATAATTAAACAAGCTTTGTTTTTAGTTTTTGTAATTAAACAAGTGTTATTACCTTTTCACATTAATAAATGGAAGTTTCATGATCGCTATTTTATAGCTGTTTGTACCTTTTTTTAAAAAAAGAATTAATGTTAGTGATCCGCATGGTTCAAAATTGTGAGTTTAGTGGTCTGTGAGGTCCGAATGGTTGGTGACTGCTGTTGTAGCACACTGTAGCCTCCCTAACCAAATTATGGATGCGTAC
Organism: Polypterus bichir lapradei; assembly: GCA_026402145.1. Lineage (NCBI taxonomy): Eukaryota > Metazoa > Chordata > Cladistia > Polypteriformes > Polypteridae > Polypterus > Polypterus bichir. The sequence continues at coordinate 37,529,900 of JANRMT010062806.1, read as the reverse complement.
TAATCAAGCACACATTCTTCCATGATTTGACAGGAAACCAGAGTACCAAAGAAAACTTATCAGGGCACTTATCGTTGTCCAGATTCCTCAAAGACACTAACTAGGTGGGAATTTTAACTCGGACAAGTTGTGAGGTAGGCTAGTAGTGTTAAACATCATGGCACAGTGCCTCCCTAGTTACAATTAATTTTATGTACATTTGTAAATTCAATTACATAATTGTACTGTTTGCTTATTTACACAACATAGCAAAATTTATCTTGGAGAATGATTTTGCTATTTTACAATAGTGATATGCATTGATTATAGCATACTATTTACAGTGAGCTGCCCTTACACAATTGTTTGACTCTAAATGTCATGCAGGTAATCAAGTTCAGTTTAGTGTAGCAAAAAAAAATGTTTTTATTTCACACTTGGATGTTATAAAAACCATGAAAACATATTAAAAATAAGTGGTTGGAATTATTTATTCATGCATTTTAGCCATAAGGTAACGTGTAAATATCAAAAAATCCTTTTTCTTCACCGTTGAAGGGTTTTGGTGGTTTGTAATGTTTTTTCTAAAATGAATTTATTTCTTAATCTGTTAGATGAAATGCTAGTTCCAGTCATTTCTAAATGATGTGCAGAGTCACTGTGTCTTTTGGTGTGTATTCATGAAGAATGTGCCTGCTTGAAAAAATTCAACCATTATTAAGTAGAAAGAGAATCATTTTTATTGTCAAGTGGAAAACTGCCTTCATATATTCACATCTTTAAATTTGCAGTTGTTTTGCTTTGAATTTTTTCCCCCTAAGGTCTTCAACTTTGTTTTTTTTTTGTCCACTTTGAATATTAATGCCTGTGAGTTTGTAGCTGGCCATTTGGGTTTAGTTAACATGGCACAGCTCAAATGAGAACCATCCATATATTTTGGCCTGATATTTCTTCTATTTTTTTAATGAACAGTACAGTTTTGTTTTGAAGTTAAATGTACCTTCTAATATAAGAATGCCAGCAAGTCTGATCCAGCTGTGTAGTGGTGAAACGAAAAAAGACAGAAATACCAAGGAAAAAATACAATCAAATTAATTTTTTTTTTTTAATTTGTCAATTTAATAACAAAGTTGGTAGTTGAGCCAGTGGCTTTTGGCAAAGCGTGTAAACATAAAAGATGTGAATATACACATAATATTACGTAATTAATATTACTTTTGTCAGTACTGGTGTAAAGTGTGAATTTAAGGGAAGCAAAAAACAATTTTCTGGGAAAAAAACTTATTTATAAACGGGAAACCGCATTAGGGGTGGGGAGTGGGGGACCTTTTGGGTGGGAGTGTTTCACAGTATTTGGGACTGTAATAATATAAGAGGCCATTTCTTATAGAGATATCATGTAAGGTGTGTGGACTCATGGTTTAACCACTTATGCATGAGTTGACCTGTGGTTAAAGTTTTTTGTTTATGTTGCAGTAACCTCACGTGTCATTCATAAGCAATAATGGTACTTTTACATACCAACAGTTGTCTAATTTTCAAGTAAATCCTAAGTTTTAATGTTGTCTGCTCTATTTCATTATTATAATATGCAATTTGCATACCTACAGTATACCCCAAGGCAAGCTGTGTGTCACAACTCAGTGAATCTACTTTTATCAAGGAGCTCGGCTCCTGTAGTTTAAGCCACATACAGTGAAAGGCTCGTTACCATTGTATAACTGAGTTTCAGCCCATTCTAATGATGTGTAGTTGTCAGTGATTGGCCATTCATACTACATTTCACAGCTGAGTGTAAAAGACCTGAAACAAATGGCTTCTGCAACAGCTCATCTTTACACATTGTTATACACAATGCTCTAGTCCGATTCTTTCATAGTTTTGACTCTATGGAGAATGACGCCTTTGAAGGAGTTGCTGCTACAATTGATTTGTAAATGCTGGTTTTGGTATAACTTTGAAGTGCCGCGGCATGTAGTTGTATAGTTCAAGTGTCATAGATTCAACTACCAAACGCAGATGCTGTCTGCTGGACATTCTCCCTATGTTAGTTTACTGAGCTTTTAAGTTTCCAAGTATACCTGTGATTACTGTTACACTGTACCTGTGCCTCTCAATGTTTCATGTGATTAGCCCCCTGCGATTGAGTGTCACTGTATCATGCCACTTATGTTGTTGTGTCGTGAGCTCATGAGAGGAAAAAAAAGGTGTTTCAGCTATTGCCGTATTCATGGTATAACTTCCCACAAACACACATGCACCCCACCACCAAAGGAATCAAACATGCCATGTGATATGTTTTATCCTGAAGTCAGAGATGAGCGTAATTAAAAAAAATGGGATGAAACATATCTTGCGTAGCTCTATTGATCCTTTCCGTGGCAGGGGTGGGCAGATTATACCTTGAACAAGTCTCACATGCTTTTGACCCAAAGACTGCCACCTATGACTCAAAAGTGGCCAAGAAACCCAGATTTTAGGTGTAAACACCGATTTTAGGTGTATGTGTCTATATGACGTGCTGTGTGCTCAGGGCTGTTGGTTTCATGTACTATGCCCAGTGGGGGCTGGGCAATCTCATGGCCTTGGAACCCCTGCAGATTTTCTTTTCTTTTCTCCAGCCCTCTGGAGTGGTTGTTTTTTTTTTTTTTTTTTTTTTTTTTTTTTTTTTTCCGGACCTTACTTTATACTTTATTATTTATTCACCTTATTTTTATTTATAGATTTTTAGAAACTTTTCTTTCTTTATCTTGCAAAGCACTTTAAGCTACATCATTTATATGAAAACGTGTTATATAAGTAAATGTTGTTGTTGTTGTTGTTATGCCCAGGGCTTCCAGTACAGACTTTGTTCCCACCACCCTAGCATAAAAGAAGCTGGTGTAAATATGTATGTATGTATGTAAGCTAAAACAACTAGTCTAGTGTACAATATGTTATGTTTCCCTGTGGCTTGTGGTAAACAGAAAATTTTTCAAAGCCAAGCATAAAAGCTAATTTTGAAAGTAAAGGTTAATACTGCCCTGGTGGTCTGTAGACTAATACTACAGTTGTGCTGGAGTCTGTTTTAATATCAAATACAAGTGCCTCAAAGGACGCAAGTTTGGCTAAATTGCTAGATGCGGTTTGCAGTTCAATGCACAGAATTATTATCCCAAGGCAATCTCCTTTACCATTATCTCTTGAATTATAAAGCAATGTGTAACCACTTGGTGCGGCCTTAGTCAAAGAATATTCTCAGATTTACTAGGCCAGGTTTCGGTAAGACGACTCAAATCATATTTTTTACCTGATATAATATTTCCCAGAAAGCAAATAATTAGCAGACGTACGAGGTGTGTCTATTAAATAATGAGACTGATTAAATAACTCGCCTTTATTTATATGTATTACAAATTTAATGCTTGTCCCCTTCAATATACTCCCCATTTGCACTAATACATTGCTGCAGTCTTGTTTTCCACTGGTCGAAGGCATGGAGCAAATCAATTTCTGTCAACTGTTTTAACATATCCGCCGTTTTCTTCTTTACAGCATTAACTGACTCAAAACGTGTCCCTTTAAGCACTGGTTTAACTTTTGGGAAAAGATAAAAGTGTTAAATCGGGTGTATATGGAGGATGTTCAAGTGTAGTAATGTGCTTGTCGGTCAAAAACTGCTTTACAGAAGGTGCTGTGTGAGCAGGCGCATTGTCCTGGTGAACTTTTAAACAGCATTTTTTGGCACACTACAGAAAACACAACCAAACTAAATGGTGACTCACAATCATCTGATTGTCATAGAGTGTTGCTGCTTGTCATGCAGGTTTAGACATGTTCAAGGTCACCACGCATGCAGTTAATAACCGGTTCTGACTGCTTTGTTGTTTTTATTTAATTGACATGTTGAGGTATGGCAATGTATTCTTGTCATTCTGACTTTTCTTTAATTAAAGGTCAAGTTTATGAAAGTATGAGTAGTAAGTAGCTTGGTCTATGTGAGTGAGACCTGGCTGTTGAAAGCAGAACCTGAAGTAAAACTGGAAGTGACAGAAAAGAACATGGAGTCGGGGGGGGGGGGGGGTAGAAGATAAATGCCAAGTTAAGAGAAACATGTAGTGTGGAGGCAATTGCTAATATGTTGAAGAGAATTCGACTAAAGCGGTTTGAGCAAGAGGAGCAAAAGGAAGAAAATAACTGGGTGATGAGGTGAACCAAGATGTAGGTGAATGGAATGTGGCAAAGAAGATGGCGGTTGGAGTTGGTGTCAAATGATATGAAAAGAACCATAGGGATGCCAAGGACCATGGAGAGTGGAGGAAGATTTGGGCGTCTACTTGAGTAAACTGGAAAATCACTGTTAAACCAGTGATGTTGACCATGACACTGTATTGCCTGTTTGTTTTGTGGACTGTTGTGGAGTATGGGATATTATGTAAATGAATTTTTTTTTTTCACTAATGTCTTTTCTATGAATTGGTTTCATCTACACTTTTTTTTCAAAGGATTAAGGAGCTGGTGCTAGAGAGGCACGGTGGTTAGGAGGGGAAGTTTGAATCCCAGCTTAGTCACTGTTTAGCGTTTCTTTTTTTTTTTTTCTTGCATTGCTTTAGGTTTTTCTGTTTGTGCTTTGGACATTGACTCAAGCATTCAGAAATTCCAGAAAAAGATCTGTCAATAGTTTAAGCTATTTAAAGGTGTTTTTAATATATATGTACTCTCAAACAGCTAGTAGCTTGCAGATGATTCATTTAATGTAAAAAAAAAAACATTGTTAGATAGCAGTTGACTATATAAAGGCGAGTTTGTGTGTGAGAGTGCACCCAGGATAAGCTCCCGTTATCCTGAACTTAGTCAAGCAGGTTAGATAATGGAAGTATGTAAAAAAAAAAAAAAACAGCAAATGATAATCTTGCATTTTACTTTAAGAATCAAATGTTAATATCCGCAAAACCAGTGACTCTGGTTGTATATATTTCAGTAAGCAGAAGGCAGACCATACTCGCATCTGCATTAAAAGAGATTCTGTGGAGATGGTCAGCAGCTTTAAGTTTCATGGAATCACAATCATTGATGAGCTAACAAGGGATTAACATACCTTGACTGTAGTCAGAAAGGCTACACTGGCTGTAGTACTTCAGAGTAGAGCACCTGCTCAGCTGAGGACCACAAAACGCTTCAGAGGGTAATGAAGGCAGGCCAGACAAATACTGGAATATCATTCTCTTTTGTTGATAACATATATATCACATGCTGCCTTAGAAGATCAAACAGTCATGTTAAAGACCTCAACTATCCTGCATTATCACTTTTGGGGTCTTATCTCAGCTGGTCTTGCCAGTAAAACGTCTATAGGAATGCGTCTGAGAGGCATCCATGTCAGATGCCCAAACTGCCTCACATGGCTCCTTTGGATGTGGAGGCTCAGCAACTCTACTAGAAGCCTCTCTGAGATGTCAGTGCTTCTCGCACTGTCTCTAAAGCACAGCCTAGCCACCCTGTGGATAAAAGTCATTTCATCCCCTTGTACTTATGATCTCATTCTTTTGGTCATTACCCAAAGTTCACAACCATAGGTGAGGGTAGGACCATAGATCAGCTGTTAAACTTAGAGCTTTGTCTTCTGGCTCTGCTCGTTCTTCACCATTAAGGATTGGTATAGCAATTGCAAAACTGAGCTTGTCACCCCATATGTCTGATCTTACTGTCCCTTTTCTTATCAGTCGTGAACAAGACCTCGAAGTACTTAAACTCCTCCACTTGAGGTAGTAACTCCCCTCCCACTTGGAGAAGACAGTCCACCTTTTTTCTACTGAGGACCATGGCCTCAGATTTAGAGGTGCTGCTCCTTATCCTTGCTGCTTCACACTTGGTTGCAAATCTTCCCACTGCGTGCTGGAGTTCACAGCCCAATGAAGTCAACAGGACCACATTGTCTGCAAAAAGCAGTGACACAATTCTAAGGCCACCGAATTGGACACCCTCCCCTACTTGATATCCTGACCATGAAAATCACAATCGGGAAAGGAGACCGAGCACAGCCCTGGCAGAGTCCCACGCCCACTGGGAATGCTGCTGATGTTCATCCGAGTATGCAAGAACAGCTCTCAATGTGATTTATATAGGGTCCAAATAACCTTTATTAAGGGCCCCAGAACCCCGTACTCTCCCAGCACCCTCTACAGAACCCCTCGAGGAACATGGTCATACTCCTTTTGTAGGACATTAGAACAGCAAAGATGAGAATAGGCCTTTCAGTGCAACAAAGTTTGCCAGTCCTATCCAGTTAGTTTTGAAAGTCCCTAAAGTCTTACTGTCTACCTCACTACTTAATAGCTTATTCCACGTGTCTGTGGTTCTTTTTGTAAAGAAAAACTTTCTAATGTTTCTGTAAAATTTACCTTTAACAAGTTTTCAACTGTGTCCCTGTGTTCTTGATGAACTCATTTTAAAGTAACAGTCTTGATCCACTGTATAAATCCCCTTCATAATTTTAAACACTTCAGTCATGTCCCCTCTTAGTCCTCCTTTGCTTAAACTGTAAAGGCTGAATTCTTTTAATCTTTCTTCATAATTCTTCCCTTAAAGCCCTGGAATGAGCCTGGTCGCTCTTCTCTGGACCTTTTCTAGCACTGCCATGTCCTTTTCATACCCTGGAGACCAAAACTGCACACAATACTCCAGATAAGGCCTCACCAGTGTGTTATAAAGCTTAAGCAGAACCTCCTTGTACTTCTACTCCACACATCGTACTGCATAACCTAACATTCTGTTAGCCTTCTTAATGGCTTCTGAATACTGTATTGAAGTTGAAAGCATAGAGTCAACTATGACTCGTAAATCCTCGTGTACTCTCAATTTTTAGACCTCCTATTGAGTATTCCAGCTAGGACTGGGAGATATGGACCAAAAATAATATCTCGATATTTTTTAGCTGAATGGTGATGTACGATTATATATATATATATATATATATATATATTTTTTTTTTTTTTTTTTTCTTCTCATAAAGTAATAACAAAAAGACAGCTCTGAATCAAAGCAACATGTCTCAATTGTCACACAGGCACTTTTATTAACATACAGTTGTAGATGTACATGAGAAATGGCTTAAAAATAAACTATTAGGATATATTAAGTAATAATGCTCCTTGAATAAAATAATGTTCTTTTCCTACATAACAAAAGACTCACAGCTGTGAAATTAAGAAAATGGAAATGGAAAAAATACAGAGCAAAAAATAACAAAATTCCGACTTGCTCTTTAAAAAGTGGGTTTCCATTGAGGTAAAGAGCTTTTTTTTTACCAAAGTTCTTCCTCCTGTATGTACAGTAGTCCAAGAGCTTTTTCTTTACCAAAGTACTTCCTCCTGTATGTACAGTAGTCCTGTACAAACATCTACAACTTTGAGCAAATAACAAAATATGTAACAGACAAAACAAAACAATTGACAACTTTCTTACACAGAGAAATGGCCCTGGTGATGCGGGCATCATCCATACCATGTCCTGTAATACACAAAGTAAAAACATTTGAAATCACTTTCATTTTTATATAAAGAGGCAAATCACTCTTAACTGTTTTGGTAAAATCACCAGCAAATGAATGAAACAGATGTATATTTTTACACTTTTTCAATCTCGAACACTTCTGAATTTAAAATGCATCCCTGTCTCTTCTTAAGCAGAGTGGTGGCTGTGGTGGTAAGGATTTGCTGACGGTCACTGGTTCGAATCCTGCAACTGCCAGAACACTTCTTTGGGTACTTGAGCAAGATCCTTAACTGCAATTAATTCATCCTGGGTATGACGTTAACCCACATCTGGCCCTGCAAGTGGCCCTCCAACTTGCAAGGAAAACTTGGGGGTTGCTGGCAGAATTGGCACTCCAGTCGCAGTAAAAACCTCTGTGGTGCCAAGGCATCACCCATTGCTCATCATGTGTGATGGGTGCGGCCACGCGCTGTATACAGTGCACATTCCCCTTTCCTGTCTCTTCTCAGCTGGGGCTCTCATTCACTGTCACAACCCTTAGTCTAACACATGCATGCACAAACTCAAATAGAGTTGATGGTTTATGTAACAAAGTTTCAGTGTCATAAGTATTAGCTGTATAAGTTTAAAAATTTAAAATAGATTATTTTGTGGTCAATAGGCATATTTAGCCTACATAAAATTTTTTACTTAGCTATTTTAGGGTGGGCAGAGGGCACAAAAAACCTACAAATATCGATAAAACTTACCATTACATTATAGGTAGACCCTCTTTGCTTGGAGGACTGTTAGACTTGTTGACTTGACGTTGTTTACTCTGTGCTGCTCACACACACGCAGGGATTCAACATCTAGAATGGCATCGACATCGGGCGAGAGAGTGAAGCGAATATACAAAGCAAAATAGTGGATGACATTTTGTGTATATTTTATTATTTTGAATTGTACTCTGACTTGCTGGACTATGATTTGGTGCAAGTCAGGATATTGAGATCTGAAATGAAAGTGAGGTACTGGCATCAGCTGATCATTCCCCAGCTGACGTACCCAGCCGCTGCAACTGCCAGTCTCTTAACATGCAGTGACAGCACACTGCATGCAGTAACAAATGTTTTATGTTGAGTTATGTGAGAAACTATTTGCGTACTTTTTAGAAAACTGAGTTTTTTGGAAAAATATTCAGCCCTGGGAGAAAAGGGGGAAAAAATATCTGCGATATGATAAGCCACTGCTTTAATAATGTCCCACTTCTCACTTTTTCTCTCATAAGGCACAGCACAGGTATATGAGTTTTGTAACATGGTTTGTTTCGGGGCAGGAGGCTGGGAAGGCTTCACAGTCTGGGCTGCAGTACACATTTTCACACACTCTTTGTATTGCACTTTATGGAGCTGTTGTAAATGGTGGAAAAGATTAGTAGCACTTGAAGCTTTTGTCAGGACTTGTTTTCTGTATTCTGAACAGAATACATTATTCTGATGCTCATCTGATACTTTGAATCTGAACCATCCCCAACTAATTGAGCCATTGTTTTTCTTTCTTATCAACCACCTCATCTTCAATAGCTTCCTTCATGTCTTTATCTGTCTCTGTCCTGTGGGTGGGGCAGTCTGAAGCTGTGCGAGAGATAAATGGGGAAGAGTAGAAAGGTGAACTGGTGGCTGTAAGAGAATAATTTTAACGCAACATAGACTTGATATAAACAATATTGTCTCATCCTATATCTCATGAAAATATGTAGATATTTTTTAAAAACTCGATATATCACCCAGCCTTAATTCAAACTTAACATTTTTACTTCCTATGTATAATACCTTACTTTTACTGACAGATTCCAAATTATCTGCTAATCCACCTATCTTGGTATCATCTGCAAACTTAAACAGCTTGTTACTTATTCCTATTAAATCATTTATACATATTAAAAATAGCAGCGGCCCTAGCACTGACCCCTGTGGAACACCACTGTTGACATCAGCCAATTCTGATAAGGTTCCTTGCACCATAACCCTCTGCTTCCTGTGTCTGAGCCAATTCTGCACCCATCTACAAAAATCACCCTGACCTCCCACTTCTTTTAGTTTGAGGTTTTTAGTTTTAAGTCCACAAAACACATGTGGACCCATTTGGCATACTCGCATGCCCCACTCCATGATCCTGATGTGGGTAAAGGGCTGGTCCAGTGTTTCATGGCCTAGACTGTATCCATATTGTAGCCTCCTGAATCTGAGGTTCCAGGACTGGGCATAGTCTCCTTTCTAGTACCCTGGCATAAAATATTTTCCGAAGAGGGTGAGGAGTATGATGCCCCAGTAGTTCAAGCACACCCTGCAGTCTGCCTTTTTAATAATGGGGACCACCACCCTGGTGTTCCATTCCAGGTGCATTGCTACCGATGACCACATAACATTGAAAAGGCATGTCAGCCATGATAGCCCAACAGTTTACAGAGCCTTCAGCATTTCTGGGCGGATCTCGTTTACCCTGGGGCCTTGTCACTGTAGAGCTGCTTAACTACCTCATTGACCTACTTCATTGAGGTGGTGGGTACACAGGAGAGTTTGGTTAAATTTGAAGTTCTGAAGTGAAAGAGTGAACCCACTTACATTAACACCAAGGACATTAGAAATTCAAGCACCACTATCTAAGATCATTTTTTCCTTGGAGTTTGCAGCACCATGATTGAAGAACAGGTTGTGCTCTCCATTAAAGTGCCGCAGTCGAAGAGCCAGGGTGGAAGGATGGTGTTTGGCACCACAACAGGGGGCTGGAGGCCTTCTGAGCAGAATGGATAACCAAGTTGAGTGCTGCTATGTATCTAAGAGTGCAGGTAGTTAACAGCAAAAAACAAACATGCTTCCTAGCCATTGAGCTTTGCATCTTTATTGAGTTTCTCTTCACATTTCACAACGTGATCATGTCTCTCTTTTCCAGTCCAGAATACCACACCATCCATTGATGATTATTGGTGCTATTAGTGTGGCCCGTCAGTCACTTCTACAAGTTAGTATTATATCAATAAATATAGACAAAAACCATGTATCAGCTAATTTTCTTTTTTTTCTATGATTTTACCATATTTCAGTCAAAGCTGTGATGTGTGTGTCACTGTCTTGCACCCCAAAACACGAGGCTGAGTCTCAGTACTTTAGCAAAACCAGCTTTATTCTACTTGAAACAGGAAGTGCACAGTTATTTATTGTAGCAGTATCTATCACTCTCCAATACATAGACACTGCAAATGGGCAGGGTTGGGACCAGGTCATTGGCCAAGTTATACAGTTTTGTGCATTTATAATGTTCCTTCCATCACTAATCGACGACAGGCGCTTATAGCGCGGTTATAGCTGCGGTTGCATCAGCTACGGGCAAGCAGCCCTCCACAGACACGGCAATTGTGCTTCATGTCGTCCTGTTGGGGTAGGGTCCCAAAAGGGTTCAGAAACCTTACATTCCCCACACTTTGTCGACACTGGTGTGAGCAATGCGATCGTCCAAGCCGGGCTCGGCCGGGTAGGAGAGAACATCAGCATTGGTGTGTGCAGCTCTGGGACAGTGGTGAATATCAAAAGCAAAAGCCTGCAAACTAAGAGACCATTGAGTGAGCCGGGTGTTCGTATCCTTCTGTTTGTACAGCCATTGAAGCGGGGCATGATCAGTCACTAGGGTAAACCGCCGTCCCCAGAGGCAGTAACGGAGGGCCCACTTAAACTCCAGACACTCCTTTTCAATGGTCAAATAATTCTGCTTCCTGGGCATCAGCTACCTGCTGAGAAAAGTGATGGGGTATTCTTCCCCCTCAAAACATTTTGAGAGCACCGCTCCTAAACTGAAAGCGCTTGCATCTGTTTGCAGAATAAATTCCTTTGAAAAGTCCAGAACCGGGAATGAGGATAAAGCGGCCTTTAAGTCTGAGAAAGCTCAGTCACAGGCATCAGTCCAGACAACACCACAATTCTTTCTGCTCTTTGTCAAGTAAGTGAGGGGGGTGGCGCGATGTGTAAAATTGGGGATGAACCGCCTGTAGTACCACGCGAGCCTGAGGAAGGCATGAACCTGCTGCTGTGTTTTGGCATGTGGATATGCAAGCACCTACCCCCCACCTTGTACATTTTGAGGCTTGAGCAAAACTTTCCCCATAGATTACCCCAGATAATGGGTTTCTGATATACATAGCTTGCACTTATTAGGGTTAGCCGTCAACCCTGCCAGCCGCAAACTTTTAAGTACTGCCTGAAGGCAAACGAGATGAGATTCCCAGTCATTACTGAAAAAGACTACATCGTCAAGATAGGCACCCGTGTACGTGGAATGGGGACGCAGGATCTGGTCCATCATCTGCTGAAAGGTCAACAGTGCACTATGGATATCAAAAGGAATCTCTGTAAACTCAAACAGCCCGTCTGGAGTGGTGAATACAGTCTTCTCGCAATTGGACTCCTCCAAGGGCACCTGCCAGTAACCCTTTGTGAGGTCTAGGGTGGTAATAAACAAGGCCTGCCTGAGCTTTTCCAACAGCTCATCCACATGCAGCATTGGGTACACGTCAAATCTGGAAATCTTATTCAAACACCAAAAATCAATACAGAACCAAATTGTCGAGTTTTGAGACAAGTACAATAGGAGTTCACTACTTGTTTTTGCTCGGGCGAATTCTGCCCAACTACAGCATCTGCTGGACTTTGTCGTGTATCGCCTTCCTCGTTGCCTTTGGCAGGCAGTACAGGGGCACCTGTATAGTAACACCGTGCAGAGTTACGATCTTGTGTTCCACAATGTCTGTCCGGCCAAGTGTGGGCATAAAGACATCGGAGTACTCCTCGATCAGTGAAAGCAATTCCACTTTCTGCATGTCAGTTAAATCATCCCCAATAGCAACTTCGGTCTGGGGGACTGTGGTGGTTGTGCCACTCCCTTAAAAGGTTAATAAGCAAAATCTGTACTGGTTTCTGTCGTGTGGGAATCCTGGCATTATAATTCAGTGGGGGACATACACTCTTCTGTCACTGCGGGTTCTTGCCATTCAGCCCAAAATTTATGTGGATCAGGCGGGATCAACACCAGCACATAATCCCGGAGTCACGGAGTTTACTCGTCTTGTCGTAATTATGTTTTTGTGCCTCCTGCTCGCGCTGCTGATGTTACAGGACAATCTGGCAATCTGTTCTTGCAGTGAAACAACTCCGTCAAGAAATCTCCCCCCCCAGGGTGTCTTGTGAGTTCCTCTCCATTCTTCCCAAAAAATGTCTAACACACTGTGTGGTCAGCGGCCAAATAATAGTTTGAAAGGACTCAACCTGATGGACGTTAGCATGGACTTCCGGAACCCAAACAGGAGGAAAGGCACTACTGTATCCCAGGAGGTTGGGTTGTTATGGGCCACCCGCCGAATCATCTGTTTTAGGGTTAGATTAAATCGTTCAGTCAGGCCATTCTTCTGCGGATGATAAACTGTGGAATGTAATTGCTTAATTGCAAAACTTTTGCATAGTTGCTTCATGATGAGAGACGTAAAGAGCCTGCCTTGATCAGTTAAAATCTCACAAGGGATACCAATATGCATAAACATTTCTGAGAGCTTTTGCAATTGACCAAGTGTACGTGCGCTGCAGCACAGCCAATTTTGGGTATCTTGTGGCATAATCGACTAACACAAGCATATACTTAAAGCCACTTTTACTCTTGGGAAGCGGGTCAACAATGTCTAATTCCACCCTCTCAAAGGGGACATCAAAAAATAGGCATTGGTACAAGGGCTGCCATGGCAAGTCTGAGAGTGGAAACTGTTTGACAGTTGGGACAGGCCTAACAGAATTGCTCCACATCCCATATTCACCCAATAAAACCGTTTTGAAATACATTCTCTCGTTTTTTTTTTGTGCCGAGGTAATCCCCTGAAACATGACTGAGCAATTTTTAAAACCTTCTCCCTATGCCCACTTGGCACCACCAGCTGCTTGATACGCCCATTGCCCACGCAATCGGAAATCACCCGATACACGAAACCATAATTTAAAAATGCGGTGTTTTAAAGTTTGGGTCCTCTCTTTCCAGATAGTAAGAGTTATCTGTGACGTGGACTTGTTTGAATGTGAAATCCAAGGTGCTATCGGCTTGTTGCAGACGAGCAAACTCAATCTGAGTGGCAAGACGCTGCTTCCCGTGTCCGATGCAGCACCACACTCACCTCTCACTGCTATTTTGTTTTCATCTGGGTCCATACTGGGTGTTCGTTTTGGGGAGGTTGTTGGTGCAAGCAACATGGTGTAAAAGTCTGCCAGTTATCCTGGGTCTTCACTTGAGGATTTGTCCCCCACCTCACTGGACAACTCTGGTTCAATTTCAAACCCGGTTCCTTGACTGACATCATCAGTGGCGAACCCCTCTCTATCCACTGCAGACTCATGGGAAGAGGGCATTCCTCTTACATATTAAGAGTGGCCTGGGTGAGGTGTCTCATACAGCAGCCCAAGCCTTAAAGTTCTTCCCTTTAAATTTCAGAGGGACTAATATAGACTTGTATATTGTAATGTCCCCATGGACTCAGCGGATGTGCACTTGCTCTGTGGTCTCATAAGGGGTCCACCAGAATGAGTCACGGTGGAATATGCGGAGGTCACTACCAGTCACTGCCGAGACTTCCCTCCTGGCCAACATAAAATAGCGACCTTAAAATTGTCCTCCTTTAACATCTTGGGGGACACTTGTGAGCCGCATACCTGGTCCAGACCGATAGTCATGGTTTGCACAGCTGGGAGATAGCACACCCCATCTAGATGTCCCTGTTGATCACAGCAAAAGCAGCTGCATTCAGTCCATACTATGGTGTTCACACGATGACATCTTCCATCCGTGGTGCCGGTGACCCTGCAGGTCTGTGCTGGCTGGATCAAAATCTGGATTAAGCCTGGGTAGCCCCATTGTTTCCTGGTAGCTTGTGCACCCTCTAGTCTGCGGGTCAGATCCAGCAGCAAGTGGACGTTGTTCCGTAGCATCTCCTCACAAAGGCTCTCTTCTATCCCCAACAGGACTACATCAGTAGCGAGCTTCTCCACAATGTACTCGAAAGTGTCTCTGCAGATCCAGCTGTAAATCAAGAGTACCAAGTCCTGGATCTGTCCTCGTATAGGGTGGTCCGGATTAATATGCCATAGAAGAAGCTGGCGTCACTTAACCACAGGGTTCACCGCCATACTGATAAGGATCTGTTGCTTCAGGAAGTCATAATCATGGAGTCTTTTGTGAGGGAGGTTTCGCACAACTTGTATGGCTTCTCCAGTTAAAAATGGGGCCACAATAGCTACCCAGGCTCCCCTGTCCCAGTGGGGACACTAAGAGGGTTGAAACGGTTCTGGATTGAGATGCTCGCCTGTGCCGATGGAGGTGTTCTAGCCTTGAACCCCCGCCTGCATAGCTGAAACACGCTGAGGTCTTCATCGGCGTTGTCGTCGCTCCTACAAGGCACGGGGGTGAAGCTTACTTGTCCATGGAATTGAGCGGCACGAGGTGGGGTTGATGTTACGTCGACTTCAGATGTCGAGGATGGTTTATCCAGCAGCCGAGCCTTCAATTCTCTAAGGTACCTTCGTCTGGACAAGAGTTTCTAAATCTGTTTGTCGAGTGCCTGGAGTTCTTCGATGACGACGGCAACGTGATTCCTCTCACTGTCGGCCATTGTCTGCTTCTACTTCCGCTTCCGCTTCATGACCTAGGAAAGAATGAGAGAGAAGGATTAGGATTTTTACCAGATGCTGGGTTTCCTCCTTTTTAATGCTCTGCCAGGCCTTTACTGCAGCGGCTTTCAGTTGCTGTTTGTTTGTGGGCCTTTCTGTCCAAAGTTTAGTCTTCGACAAGTGAAATGCATGCTCAATTGGGTTAAGATCAGGTGACTGACTTGGCCATTCAAGAATTTTCCACTTCTTTGCTTTAATAAACTCCTGGGTTGCTTTGGCTGTATGTTTTGGGTCATTGTCCATCTGTAATCATGAAACGCCGCCTAATCAGTTTGACTGCATTTAGCTGGATCTGAGCAGACAGTATGTCTCTGAACACCTCAGAATTCATTTGGCTGCTTCTGTCCTGTGTCACATCATCAATAAACACTAGTGTCCCAGTGCCACTGGCAGCCATGCACACCCAAGCAATCACACTGCTTCCACCGTGTTTTACAGATGATGTGGTATGCTTTGGATAATGAGCTGTTCCACGCCTTCTCCATACTTTTTTCTTGCCATCATTCTGGTAGAGGTTGATCTTGGTTTCATCTGTCCAAAGAATGTTTTCCTGAACTTTGCTGCCTTTTTTAGATGTTCTTTAGCAAAGTCCAATCTAGCCTTTCTATTCTTGAGGCTTATGAGTGGCTTGCAACTTGCAGTGCACCCTCTGTATTTACTTTCATGCAGTCTTCTCTTTATGGTAGACTTGGATATCGATACGCCTACCCCCTGGAGAGTGTTGTTCACTTGGTTGACTGTTGTGAAGGGGTTTCTCTTCACCATGGAAATGATTCTGCGATTATCCACCACTGTTGTCTTCCGTGGACGACCAGGTCTTTTTGCGTTGCTGAATTCACCAGTGCTTGCTTTCTTTCTCAGGATGTACCAAACTGTAGATTTTGCCACTCGTAATATTGTAGCAATTTCTCGGATGGGTTTTTTCTGTTTTCGCAGCTTAAGGATGGCTTCTTTACCTGCATGGAGGGCTCCTTTGACCGCATGTTGTCTGATCACAGCAAAATCTTCCACATGCAAGCACCACACCTCAGATTAACTCCAGGCCTTTTATCTGCTTAATTGATAATGACATAATCATGGACTTGCCCACACCTGCCCATGAAATAGCCTTTGAGTCAATTGTCCAATTACTTTTGAGCCCCTGAAATGAAGGGATTGTGTTAAAAAACGCTTTAGTTGCCTCACACTTTTATGCCTTACACTTTTATGCAATCATTTTGTTCACCCCACTGAATTAAAGCTGAAAGTCTGCACTTCAACTGCATCTGAGTTGTTTCATTTAAAATTCATTGTGGTGATGTACAGAACCAAAATTAGAAAAAAGTTGTTTGTCCAAATATTTATGGACCTAACTGTATATACGTGTGTGTGTGTGTATTATATATATATATATATATATATATATATATATATATATATATATAATTATATACGGTTGTGCTTGAAAGTTGTTGAACCCTTTAGAATGTTCTATATTTCTGCATAAATATGACCTAAAACATCATCAGATTTTCACTCAAGTCCTTAAAGTAGATAAAGAAAATCCAGTTAACAAATGAGTCAAAAATATTATACTTGGTCATTTATTTATTATGGAGAATGATCAAATATTACATATTTGTGAGTGGCAAAAGTACGTGAACCTCTAGGATTAGCAGTTAGTTTGAAGTTGAAATTAGAGTCAGGTGTTTTCAATCAATGGGATGATATTCAGGTGTGAGTGGGCACCCTGTGTTATTTAAAGAAAAGGGATCTATCAAAGTCTGCTCTTCACAACACGTTTGTGGATGTGTATCATGGCATGAACAAAGGAGATTTCGGAGGACCTTTGAAAAAGAGTTGTTGATGCTCATCAGGCTGGAAAAGGTTACAAAACAATCTCTAAAGAGTTTGGACTCCATCATCCACAGTCAGACAGATTGTGTACAAATGGAGGAAGTTCAAGACCATTGTTACCCTCCCCAGGAGTGGTCGACCAACAAAGATCACTTCAAGAGCAAGGGGTGTAATAGTCGGCGAGGTCACAAAGGACCCCAGGGTAACTTCTAAGCAACTGAAGGCCTCTCTCGCATTGGCTAATGTTCATGAGTCCACCATCAGTAGAACATTGAACAACAATGGTGTGCATGGCAGGGTTGCAAGGCGAAAGCCACTGCTCTCCAAAAACAAAATTGCTGCTCGTCTGCAGTTTGCTAAAGATCACGTGGACAAACCAGAAGGCTATTGGAAGAATGTTTTGTGGTCGAATGAGACCAAAGTAGAACTTTTTGGCTTAAATGAAAAGCATTACGTTTTGGAGAAAGGAAAACACTGCATTGCAGCATAAGAACCTTATCCCATCTGTGAAACATGGTGGTGCTAGTATCATGGTTTGGGCCTGTTTTGCTGCATCAGGGCCAGGACGGCTTGCCTTCATTGATGGAACAATGAATTCTGAATTATATCAGAGAATTCTAAAGGAAAATGTCAGGACATCTGTCCATGAACTGAATCTCAAGAGAAGGTGGGTCATGCAGCAAGACAACGGCCCTAAGCACACAAGTCGTTCTACCAAAGAATGGTTAAAGAAGAATAAAAGTTAATGTTTTGAAATGGCCAAGTCAAAGTCCTGACTTTAATCCAATCGAAATGTTGTGGAAGGACCTGAAGCGAGCAGTTAATGTGAGGAAACCCACCAACATCCCAGAGTTGAAGCTGTTCTGTATAGAGGAATGGGCTAAAATTCCTCCAAGCCGGTGTGCAGGAATGATCAAAAGTTACCGGAAACGTTTAGTCACACCAGATACTGAAAGCAAAGGTTCACATACTTTTGCCACTCACAAATATGTAATATTTGATAATTTTTCTTAATAAGTAAATGACCAAGTATAATATTTTTGTCTCATTTGTTAACTGGTTTCTCTTTATCTACTTTTAGGTCTTGAATGAAAATCTGATGATGTTTTAGGTCATATTTATGCAGAAATATAGAAAACTAGCAGAATACCCGCGCTTTGCAGCGGAGAAGTAGTGTGTTAAAGAAGGTATGAAAAAGAAAAGGAAAAATTTTAAAAATAACGTAACATGATTGTTAATGTAATTGTTTTGTCATTGATATGAGTGTTGTTCTCATATATATATATATATATATATATATATATATATATATAGCAAAATACCCGCGCTTCGCAGCGGCGAAGTACTGCCTTAAAATTTTTATTAAGAAGACAATTTAACCTTTTTAAACTGAGGGAAAATATGCCAATAATTATTTGTTAAGGATCTCTTTGTATACCATGTTGTCAGTTCGGCCCTCCAGTTGTAACATGACCACTGAAGTGTCCACTACTGAAATCGTCACCTGTGAATCTAAGATGTTTAAGAGGCATTGGCGGTTGTCGAAAGGTGTAAAATATTTGGCCATTTCAGTACACTTGAAAGCGACAACCGAACAATTCAGCGGCAGCCATCAACTCACATGCAGAACCATAGGTGAAAGGCTTAAGCATTTCACTCTTATAGTGCTCCTGTGTAGTATAATTATCTCCTGTACCGTCATCAGTCCACACCTTGAACCTGTCCCAGTCATTCAATACATAAGACACAATCTTCTTCCGGATATGAAGAGTGAGCCTGATATGGCCGTGCAATATGTAACAAAGAGAATGGAAAAGGTAGGTGCCATCTCCGGGCATGGAAACCACTCAATAAGTGAGAGTTCTTTGATCGATAGTGATCACCTCGATAGACATGGTAATGGGGGTTGGAATGATAAAGGAAATGGGTACCTGAGCAATGTAAAGTAAGTCTAAAATACCTATACAATAACTATAATTGTAATAAACAAACAAAACAGCGGAGAAGCCGTGGATTAAACAAAAAGGCTGTAGTTATCAGTAGGGAGACGTGAATCCTGTGGCGAAGCAAAGAAGGGAATGTAGAGACCAGAGCGATGGACGGTCTTATATAGGCAGGCAGCCAACAACGTGGGAGGCGTTGGGATGGGGGACCCAACGCCACCTCACACAGTGACCGAGCTGCAGGCTATGGACGTATATATGTACGTAAGTAGGATTCAGTTAGCGTTGGGAACCCGTGTACCAAATTTCTTGAAGATGGGCCCATAAGTAACAAAGACCGTTGAAAAGTTCAATATGGCGGCCGACAGTGGCATCATACCACCGAAATGAGTACATACATTGGTTTCGGTTAGTGCAGGGAAGCCGCCTATAAAATTTCGAGAAGATCGGGCCATAAATAAGAAAGTTCAACCGTTACGCGTAGAATTTCGAAATGAAACCTGCTAAACTTTTGTAAGTAAGCTGTAAGGAATGAGCCTGCCAAATTTCAGCCTTCTACCTGCACGGGAAGTTTGAGAATTAGTGACGTTGGAAAGTTCAATATGGCGGCCGACAGTGGTGTCATACCAAAGAAATAAGTATCTACATCGGTTTCTGTTAAAAGTTTAATATAGCGGCAGACAGTGGCATCATACCGCCGAAATAAGTACCAAATTTCAGCCTTCTACCTGCACGGGAAGTTGGAGAATTAGTGACGTTGGAAAGTTCAATATGGCAGCCGACAGTTGTGTCATACCAAAGAAATAAGTATGTACATCGGTTTCCGTTAAAAGTTCAATATGGCGGCTGACAGTGGCGTCATACCACCGAAATAAGTATGTACATTGGTTTCAGTTAGTGCAGGGAAGCCGCCTACCAAATTTCGTGAAGATGGGGCCATGAATAAGAAAGTTCAATATGGCGGACGTTGTTGACCGTTACGTGTAGAATTTCGAAATGAAACCTCATTAACTTTTGTAAGTAAGCTGTAAGGAATGGGCCTGCCAAATTTCAGCCTTCTACCTACACGGGAAGTTGGAAAATTGGTGACGTTGGAAAGTTCAATATGGCGGCCCACAGTGGCGTCATACCATCGAAATAAGTAAGTACATTGGTTTCAGTTAGCGCAGGGAAGCTGCCTACCAAATTTCGTGAAGATGGGGCCATAAATAAGAAAGTTCAACATGGCGGATGTTGTCGACCGTTATCGACCGTTATGACCGTTACGTGTAGAATTTCGAAATAAAACCTGCTTAACTTTTGTAAGTAAGCTGTAAGGAATAAGCCTGCCAAATTTCAGCCTTCTACCTACACGGGAAGTTGGAAAATTAGTGACGAGTGAGTGAGTGAGTGAGTCAGTCAGTCAGTCAGTCAGTCAGTGAGGGCTTTGCCTTTTATTAGTATAGATTCTAAAGGGTTCACAAACTTTCAAGCACAACTCAGATAAAGGTTTGGGGCAGCCACCCGTATATTCTGGTTCCTGGCTGCAAAAGTCGTTATTTCTTATAGTAAACAGCACTGATGTGCATACCATTGAGTCCAAAACAAGACTGAGGGAAAAGGGAAAAAGGGCAGGCTTTTAAAGGGGAAGACAGGAAGTGAGGTCATAAGGATCGGACATGTGTTCATCAACCATTGGATCAAGCCCGGACGTGACATCAGAGGGGCTGGAGCTGGTAAGGTCTACTTCCATTGGCTCGGTACCAGAAATGATGTCAAAAGAGCCAGGTGGAATCTTCCGGGAATGGTCTACAGGAAAGGGAGAAAAAGAATCCGTGCACTCTGCCACATCCCGGCATGCCTCAGAACTGCCTTCACTCAAGCCCTTTAGCTGCCTCCCATGCGCACGTGTGTGACAAGGCCCCCCCTTAGCCCAGACCCGTTGGGTCAGGCGACCCTAACCGAGAGATCGTGAACCCAAGAAAGAGCATCAGCGTTGGTTTGGAGAGCGCCTCGGCGATGAACGAGCGAAAACTTTGGCTGTAGGTCAAGAAACCACCGGGTGACCCGTGGATTCGACTCCTTGTGAAGGGCCATCCACTGTAGAGGTGCATGGTCCGTGACAAGGGTGAATTCCCGGCCCAACAGGTAGTACCTAAGCTGAGTAATCGCCCATTTAATCGCCAAAGACTCCTTTTCCACCGCTGCATACCTGGTCTCCCGGTCCAACAGTTTCTGGCTCAGGAACATGATGGGGTGTTCCACACCATCGACACTTTGGCTGAGCACGGCGCCCAGGCCTGTGTCCGAAGCGTCCGTCTGGAGGATGAAAGGCAAAGAAAAGTTAGGTGCCATCAAAACAGGTGCGGACGCAAGGGCCTGCTTTAAGTCACTAAATGCAGCGCCTGTCTTCAGTCCATACCACAATGTTCGGGGCCCTCTTCTTTTTTAGATCAGTCAAGGGCGCCGCTCTCTCTGAGAACCGGGGTACAAACCGGCGGTAGTACCCGGCTAAACTGAGAAAGGCTTGGACCTGCCGCTTGGTTTGCGGACGTGGCCATTTCAGAATGGCATCAACTTTGGAGCACTGTGGCCTTATGCTACCCCGACCCACCAGGTAGCCTAAATATTTGGCCCAAGAAGCATTTCTTGGGATTAATCCGGAGCCCGGCCTCACCAAGTGTCCGCAATACTGCTCGGACATGCTGTAGGTGTTTCCTCCATGTGCTGGAATAGATGACCACGTCATCCAGGTAGGCAGCACTGTATGAGTTATGAGGCCGGAGCACTTTGTCCACCAGATGCTAGAAGGTTGCTGGAGCCCTGTGTAACCCAAATGGAAGGACACGATACTGCCAGTGTCCGCTAGGGGTACTAAACAAGTTTTTTTCCTTCGCGGAGTCCGTTAAAGGAACCTGCCAGTACCCTTTTGTCATGTCCAGTGTGGTTAAATATCGAGCCTGTCCAAGCCTCTCGAGGAGGTCGTCCACTCGTGGCATTGGATAGGCATCAAATTGGGAGACTTGATTAAGCCGATGGAAGTCATTGCAGAACCTCCAACTCCCGTCAGGCTTACCGACGAGCACAATGGGGCTGGACCAGGGACTATAACTTTCCTCAATCACACCTAGTTCCAGCATGCGCTTGATCTCAAGCTCCACTTCAGCCCTTTTTGCCTCGGGAAGACAATACGGGCGTTCTCGGACAATAACCCCGGGCTCTGTCACCCCTTCTGGGGTTTTCACTGACTACCTCCCGAACGTCCCGGATAACCGTTTCCAGCTCCTGCCGTTGCCTGGGACTTAAGTCCGTACTGAAGGTAAGGCTGTGTGTGTGAGCGAAGAGTGAGCGGGGCTGGCCGGAGGAGGGATCGGGGTCCCTGTCCTTCCACGGTTTCAGCAGGTTCACGTGATAAACCCGCTCCTTCGGCCGACGATTGGGTTGACTCACCAAATAGTCGACCTGTCCCTTCCTCTCCTTAACTTCGCAGGGGCCTTGCCAATGGGCAAGCAACTTAGAGTGGGAGGTAGGCACTAGGACCATGACCCGATCTCCCGGGTGGAACTCCCGAAGAGACGTGGCGCGGTTGTAGTAACGGGCCTGTGCTGCTTGAGCCTCTTCCATGTGACTTTTAAGGCGAGGCCGAATCTTTCCAAATCTATTGCGTAACTGCGCAATATACTCTAATATGTTTGTAGAGGGAAGAGCCTCTTCTTCCCATCCTTCTTTTAGAATATCTAATATGCCCCGAGGTTGTCACCCATACAGTAATTCAAAAGGGGAGAACCCCGTGGAGGCTTGTGGGACTTCCCGATAGGCAAAAAGGACGAGGGGGAGGAGCCGATCCCAGTTCCTTCCATCCTCGCTGACCACCTTACGCAGAATTTGTTTGAGAGTCTGATTGAACCTCTCCACTAATCCGTCGGTTTGAGGATGATACACCACGGCCTTTAAATGCTTTATTTTCAGTAACTTGGCAGTCTCCTTGAACGTCTCCAAGGTGAAAGGTGTCCCCTGGTCCGTCAAGACTTCCTTGGGGATACCCACGCGTGCAAAGACCCCTAGTAATTCCTGTGCGATGGCTTTAGAGGTAGCTGAGCGCAACGGAACAGCTTCGGGGTATTTTGTAGCATAATCCACGAGGACTAAAATGTACTTGTGTCCTCGGGCTGAGGGCTCTAGGGGTCCGACCAAATCAACCCCAATTCTTTGGAAGGGAACGTCAATTAAAGGTATAGGAACAAGAGGAGCACGGTCCCTTCTAGGAATTTGTCGCAGTTGACACTCCGGACAGGAAGCGCAAAAGCGACGAACCTCCTCATTGATCCTCGGCCAGTAGAAACGGAGCTTGACCGCTCCAGAGTTTTCTCGGTGCCCAAGTGGCCACCTAGGAGGTGAGAATGTATGCGGAATTAGCAGTAGCTTTCTCTCCTGCCCATCATGCATTGCTACACGATAAAGAAGGTTATTGTCTAAGACAAAGTGAGGGCCCGGTGGCATCGACTGATTAGTGCGCTGGCCATTGACAAGGACCACTGCATTTTTAGCAAACTTCAGGGAGTCGTCATTCCATTGCTTCCTTCTAAAAGAAGCCGGCGTCTCTTTAAATTGGAACTGCAACAAGGAGAGAGGGTCAGCGTTGACCTCAAGGGGCGTGGTTTCCTCCCGTTCCGTCTCGGCGTCGGTGGATGACGTATCAGCACACGACGGCCTGGGAGTTGCCACGTCACTCAGGGAAGCCGCTTCGTCTCTCTCTGCCGGCTGATTACAGGGCGTGGAGGCAGCCTGAGACGGCTCATTCCCGTCTATAACGAGGCCCAAGGTAATCCCGGGAGTGGTATGTGTCTCACCGCTTTTAATTTCAGGCCAGTCCCGCCCCAGTATCACCGGTTATGGAGGATCAGGGAGGATTGCCATGGTTAATTTCCGAACTGATCCCCCGTAGCTGATGACACAAGCGGCGGTCCTGTACCAGCGGGTTTCCCCGTGGACACAGGTTATACCGGCCTTAAATTTCAACCACTGTCGCGGTAGCACAAATCGGCAGACAACAATGGAAATGTTGCTGCCGGTATCGAACAGAGCAGACGTTTTATACCTGTTAACGATCACCGCGCCTGTGTGTGGGACCGCCAATGGGTTTATCAGAGCACACCAACCCCTCCTCCCCCTCCACCTGCATTCCACCTTATTCCCAAGTGGTTTGCGCGACCGTGGCCCCGGGGATGCCGGCACAAGCTCTGGGTTGTACGGGGGGGGGGGCTAGGTTTTGGGACATAACCCTGGTTGAGTTCGGTTAAAGGACGGTTCAGCTCCCCCAGATTGTGAGGCCATCCTTTGTCTTTCTATGAGCTCTGCCATGTTTTTAAATTCTCTACCCCAGACCGGCTGGGTGAAGCCCCGGGGTAGCGTTTCCAGAAGCAGGTAGCAAGTCACCTGCTCTATTATTTGAGAGGGTTTCAGTTCCTGTGGCCGTAGCCACCGCCCTACCTTTGCCCATAGGGACCAGGCTTGTTGAGGGGTCGGCCGCTCTGGGTCGAACCTCCAGTTTTTCAGGATACTCACCTGCCAGTCTGGGGCACCCCTAGGTGGAAATCGGGGCTCTGGCTTTACAAGGAGGCGGGCACTCTCCTCCGAGAGAGCATAAACAGTCCTCTTTGCCTCCCCTTTCCGAAGCAGCCCAAGTCTGTGAGCCCCTCCCGAACACTCCCTGGCCTGTCTAGGTTGCCTAGTAGAGCATGCTGGGAGCAGAGCCTGTACCGGGCCACTCCGAAACACGGGACACCCTCCCCGCCTGGAAACTCGGCCCCGGTACGCTCCCACCTGGTTGGGTTGCAGGTCCTGTCCCCTTCTCTTCCAGGACTTCTCGATCCTGCCGGCTACGCCAATGTCACAAAGATGAGACATACTCAGATAAAGGTTTGGGGCAGCCATGCGTATATTCTGGTATCCTGGCTGCAAAAGTCGTTATTTCTTATAGTAAACAGCACTGATGTGCATACCATTGAGTCCAAAACAAGACTGAGGGAAAAGGGGAAAAAGGGCAGACTTTTAAAGGGGAAGACAGGAAGTGAGGTCATAAGGATTGGACACGTGTTTATCAACCATTGGATCAAGCCCGGACGTGACATCAGAAGGGCTGGAGTTGGTAAGGTCTACTTCCATTGGCTCGGTACCGGAAGTGATGTCAAAAGAGCCAGGTGGAATCTCCTGGGAATGGCCTACAGGAAAGGGAGAAAAAGAGTCCGTGCACTCTGCCACATCCCGGCATGCCTCCGAACTGCCTTCACTCAAGCCCTTTAGCTGCCTCCCAGGCGCACGTGTGACACAATATATATATGTGTGTGTGTGTGTGTGTGCGAAGTACTGCCTTAAAATTTTTATTAAGAAGAAAATTAAACCTTTTTAAACTGAGGGAAAATATACCAATAATTATTTGTTAAGGATCTCTTTGTATGCCACGTTGTCAGTTCGGCCCTCCAGTTGTAATATGACCAAGCTGTAGCTGTGCGCTGAGCTTACTCTTGAGCATGCAACGTACAGTTGGCCATGTGAACAGTAATCTCGTTTCAAATCTCACACCTTGGATTGCTGCTGTCATAATCGGTTTGAGTTTCATGGTTTGTTTCAGTTACGACAGTATTTGTTGGACTTGTGTTGAAGAGACATTCGGCATCTGTCAAGCGTTGTAAGTATACAACCAGTTTCATTGATAACTTCACATCCAGCTTTTGAGAGTTTAAACATTTCTAAACATCAAAGTGTCCACTACTGAAATCGTCACCTGTGAATCTAAGATGTTTAAGAGGCATTGGCGGTTGTCGAAAGGTGTAAAATATTTGGCCATTTGGTACACTTAAGCATTTCACTCTTCTAGTGTTCCTGTGTAGTATAATTATCTCCTGTACCGTCATCAGTCCTCACCTTGAACCTGTCCCAGTCATTCAATACATAAGACACAATGTTCCTCCGGATATCAAGAGTGAGCCTGATATGGCCGTGCAATATGTAACAAAGAGAATGGAAAAGGCAGGTGCCATCTCCGGGCATGGAAACCACTTGGTAAGTGACAGTTCTTTGATCGATGGTGATCACCTCGATAGACATGTTAATGGGGGTACGGTTGGAATGATAAAGGAAATGGGTACCTGAACAATGTAAAGTAAGTCTAAAATACCTACACAATAACTATAATCGTAATAAATGAACAATAAAACAGCGGAGAAGCCGTGGATTAAATAAAAAGGATGTAGTTATCAGCAGGGAGACGTGAATACCATGGCGAAGCAAGGAAGGGAATGTAGAGACTGGAGCGACAGACGGCCTTATATAGGCAGGCAGCCAACAATGTGGGAGGCTTTGGGATGGGGGACCCAACGCCGCCTCACATGGTGACCGAGCTGCAGGCTATGGTCGTATATATGTACGTAAGTAGGATTCAGTTAGCGTTGGGAACCCGCGTACCAAATTTCTTGAAGATGGGCCCATAAGTAACAAAGACCGTTGAAAAGTTCAATATGGTGGCCGACAGTGGCATCATATCACCGAAATAAGTACCAAACTTCAGCCTTCTACCTACACGGGAAGTTGGAGAATTAGTGACGTTGGAAAGTTCAATATGGCGGCTGACAGTGGCGTCATACCACCGAAATAAGTATGTACATTGGTTTTGGTTAGCGCAGGGAAGCCACCTACCAAATTTCGTGAAGATGGGGCCATGAATAAGAAAGTTCAACATAGCGGACATTGTTGACCGTTCTGACCGTTAAGCGTAGAATTTCGAAATGAAACCTGCTTAACTTTTGTAAGTGAGCTGTAAGGAATAAGCCTGCCAAATTTCAGCCTTCTACCTACACGGGAAGTTGGAGAATTAGTGATGGATGAGTGAGTGAGTGAGTCAGTCAGTCAGTCAGTGAGGGCTTTGCCTTTTATAAGTATGTATGTATGTATGTATGTGTGTGTGTGTGTGTGTGTGTGTGTGTGTGTGTATATGTATATTCTTTGCCAATTAAAACCCAGGGTGGATACATCCCTAGACTCATTTTTTAATACATTAATCCTTTTGTCATACAAACATGTTATATGATTGTATCATTGAGTTGGCAACTTCATATTCAGTCTTCAAAAATGTCCTTCCCTTTGGGATTGCCCGAGTGGACTGGGGAAAAAGCTAGTGAGGAGTAGGATGCCAATAGAACGTATTTATTCTGCATTACTGAGCTTAGGTTAGGGTTCTGTGAGCCTAACGATCTAAATGAGAAAATAATCACGTAAGAGAATAGTTAACATACAGATGCTTAAATTTTTTAAGGCTGTTTAGCTCTGTGTTGTACATTTTAATGAATACTTTGCTCCACTAAGGAAATTAAGCTTCATTACTGAGTTGCTGCTTATGTCTAAGTATAACAGGTTTTGGCTGTAGCTCAGCATGTCAGGAAATTTTTGGCCAAACAAACAAATGTCTCTTTTGTGGGCCTATCAGTTCACATATGTGTTGGCTGAAATGATTTCATTTAAAGTAGGAGCCCTGGTGATTCAGAATACACTAAGGCTTTCATAAGAGCTAACTGTTTCGTATATTTATTGCATTTGAAAGAAGCAACTTTTGCTTTTTGCCACATCACTTAAACTGAAAATCTTCAAGTTTTGTTACTTTTATTTTCAGTAAAAAAGTATAATTTCTATTTTTATTATTTTGTTAAATTTTCTAAGTTAAACCAGCAGTTCTTTGATTCTTTAATTACCTCTTTTAGCAGTTGTCCTAATGTTGTCTACCATTTAGTGTAAATAGTGAAAAGTGTGGAAACCATAAAGTCTCAGGCTCTTTTTGTGCCACAATCTTAAAGGGTGGCAGTTCTCTCCACCCCCATCCCAGTCCTAAACCAGAAATATTCCATTTACAGTATCATCCTGATAAAATATTATAAAGAACATGCTCTTTTTACTCATGAATCACTTAACTCAGGCCCTCTACCTGCTACTTATTCATCTCGGGAGACATAATCAAGTTTGGACATTAGCATGACAATATACCTCTTTTTCTTTAAAAGTCTTCATAGGTGACATCCAAACTTTGGTGGCTATTGACATCATGATGCAGAAGCTTTAGCTGAAATGTGGAACACACTATACAAACAATTTCAGAATAATACAAATTAAAAAAATAAGCACATCCTGTCAAATTTTATATATGTTTTGAGACTTTCCAAGCTTTAGATAATAATTTTAATGAGAACAGGCCATTTAGCTGCTGGGAACTCGCTGCATACACATTGGGTGAACTTGGACATATTTATATATAATTTTTAATAAATGAAAAAGTGATATCTATGTGTTTGATGAAATAAACAAACGTTAATGTTCCAACTCTAAAAACAGTTAACTAAGACTGTAAATACCCCTGAATGTTACGTAATGCCTACTTTTTCTAACCTTTTGTAATATGAAGACAAAAAATTCATGTTACATGGATGTTGTTTAGAACCGTTCCTGCATTTCTGTTGGTCACATAGCATGCAATGTTTGCCAACATCTTATTAGCTTTCTTATGTGCTTCAGTAGACAGTTCTGATGTGGACAGTGGCATATACTGTACACTCCAACTCTTTCTCATATGTTGCACTTTCAACTTTTATATCCTTCTTTTATTTACTGGTGAGTGTATGTATTTTTTTTTTTTTTAGTTCATATGTATAAACCTTACAGTATGCGGCAAATGCTTTCTGTAAATAAATGTATTTGCCCAACTCAGGAAAACTATCCAGGTCAATTTGCAATTAACTTTCTGATTCAAGGGTACGTCTCAGTTTTATTTGTTACATGCTTATCTATGTCTCATATAAAAATTTAAAAAGAACAGCCATCTCGTCTCTCACCTGTGACATATCCCATTAACATTATTTAATTGTTAAAAGTTTCCTTGCACCACAATTTATTTTCTGCTATGTTTAAGCCAAATGTGGAACCATTTGCACACTATGACATGAGCTGCTGGTCCATTTATGAGGTGTGATCAAAAAATAAGGTAAATGTTTTAAAAAAGAAACATTTACTGCAGTAAAAGATTTACAACTACTAGTCACCCTCAAAATACTCTCCTCCACTTCGAATGCACTTATCCCAACGCTCCTGCCACTTTGCGAAGCAGTTCTGGAAGTTTTCTTTCTAGAGTGTCTTTAGTTGGGCTGTCGTGGCTGCCTGGATATCCTCAATGGATTGAAGTTGTTTGCCTTTCATGGTCATTTTCAATTTAGGGAACAGCCAGAAGTTGTACAGTGGCAGATCCGGTGAATAAGGTGGATGCGAACACAGCATAATATTTTTATTCGACAGAAATTGTCGTACCATAAGGGATGTGTGACAAGGAGCATTGTCATGATGAAGAATGAAACCGTTTCAACATTTTCCTCGGTAATTGATGTTGAAGGACGTCCTGATCTTTTCTCATCTTCAACTGAATCAGAACCATTACGAAATCGATCAAACCACTTGTAAACAGTCTTAATTGTCAGTGCAGTGTCGCCATAAACTGATTTTATGATCTGATGGGTTTCCTGAGCTTTTTGCAATTTGAAACTGAATTTCATGTTAATGCGTTGCTCGATATCCATTATTAACGACAAACTTGAAAAACACACTTGAACTCAACAGTGGGTCACAAACGACTGACAGTATCAAACAAGTTGAAAGTTGTCACAGACTAGGCTCTAGGATGGACATGTCAGAACCTGAATTGAATTGTTTTGCGTTGCTCTTGGATGGGGCTCTGCATCAACATTCACCATATGTTTTGATCACACCTCGTAGATTGATCATTAGCCTCTGACATGATACCTTGTGTAAAGCGTTTTGAAAATAGAAATAAAGTATTTTATGCACCATTATGATTAAGTGCTTTTTAACTTTTTTATTTTTAATTAAAAGCAAATAATTCATATAATCCGATCAAACTTAGCAAAACCAAAATTCAGCCCCACCCAAAAGAAAGAGAGGAGAGCCAGCCAACAATTCCAGTCTTTAAAAGCAGCAAGGAATGGAGGAATTCCTTTTCCCCAATATAAAAGCTTATTCTGAAATGTTATTAATTTGATCCTGCTGTATTTTTAAAAGTTTTGAACAGTCCTCTGAGTGAGATTTTTTTCCCCCCATTTCAAATAGTATAGGACTTCAGTTATCCACTAACTTAAAAGTGGTGGGGTGGGATTCTTATAGTTGAGCAAGATTAGTCTACGTGCTAGTATTGCGGTAAAGACAATTACAGTGTTTACGCTTTAAGCCCATCAGCTGTTAATGGGTTAGGAGTGATATAACACCAGGGGTGTCTGATAGGCAATCAAAGATTTCTGTTCAATATGATCTTAATTTGGTGCATGCCCAAAACATGTGGTCCAGTGAGACAGTAGTTAGATTGCAATGTTCACAGGTTGAGTCTTCCCCTGGAAACATTTTTAGAAACATTCAAGATAAATGCACTCGTTAGAAGATTTTAAGTGGAATAACTGAGTGCTTTGCACATATGGAACTAGTGTATTCTGTAAATGGCTACCTTCCACTCCTTTTCTGAAATATTAAGTGAAAGATCCTTTCCTCATTGTACCCTGAGATCTTTGAAAGTAAGGGACTTTAAAATGTTTTTTTTATATAAATTATAGAGATACTGAGTCTTCAAGACCAATCAGATCAGTATTTCTTCTGGAATAGAAATAGGTGGAAGATGAGGAAAATTGCACGAGTTTCATTTAACAGAGTTTCTAGCTGGATAGTAGTGGAAAAATTGTTTGGTGAAGTTAAATTTGAAGTTTAATTGCTCAAAGGATGCTAAAACATTATCTGTGTACAAGTGTCTAAATGTTTTAATCCCAAACATTTTCCAAACATTAAATACTGTATATGTTTGAGAGAGTTAAAAAAACTGGTGGTCATGTAGAGGTGCCACAGATAAGAGCTTCTCTGTCTTAAAGTGCTTCCTACATTGGTTCCATATTCTGATAGAATGTAGGCCAAATATGTAATTGGTTTATTGACAATAGTTTGCATTTACTGGAGCAAAGAGCATGGAATATGAATTCCAAATAAATGATTTTATGACAAATCTAATTTCTTAAAAAAAAAATATTTGTTAATGTACAGTATATGGGGATGGTTTGAAAGAGAAAAATAAGCTTGGGAAGGATGTTCATCTTAACAGTGTTGATTCTCCCTGCTAATATGAGATTAAAGTTGAACTATCTGTTCACATCTTGTTTAATTTTTTCCGTGCAGAATTTTGTTGAAAAACAGCCTTATATTTACTTGTGATATTTACTCTTAGATATGAAACTGAACTACTAACATAAACGGGAAGATGTCCAGTCTAATATTTTGTGTTAGAGTTCACTGGAAAAGCACACTTTTATTCAAATTAATTTTGAGTCCTGATATCTTTTGAAATTCTGCTAGTACTGTTAGGACTGCTGGCATGGAATTTTATGGGTGAGATATATATACAGTACCTTATCATCTGTGTATAATATTTTCTGTCCTTCCCTGAAAATCCCCTTTATCTCTGATGCATTTCAAAAGCAAAAAGCCAATGGTAATAGGGGACATCCTTGTCAAGTATTGCATTCTACTGTAGTTTGAATTAGTCTGAAATAATGTTGTTAATATGAACTGAGGCTTCTGGACCAAACCCAAATTTGTGCAAAGTGGTAAATAGGTAATCCCATTCAACCATATCAAATGCTATCCACTTATACAGTAAGCTGCTGAGATCTTGGTACTCAATTTGAAGTTCTCTCCAGTTATTTTAGAGAATAGTTCAGCTATGAATTTCACTGGGTTTGGACTTCCACGTTTTTCAGGGAGACATATGATTCTGATGTTTTTCCTTCTATATCTATCTTCCAGCACAGCCAGTTTGTCATCCTTTACATTACGATTTTGCAGTTGTTACCTTCTTGTCGGCAGCAAATGTCAATTGTTCAGCTATTTCAATATGAGTTGTAAATGATTGCTTAACATCTTCAACCTGAATAGCAAATGCTCTATAATTTTATTCTCTAACTTAATTGTATTTTCCTGTGTTTTTTCATCAATATTTTCCAGACTTTCTGTAAAGGCTGTAGTAAACTTAGTACTGTACTTAAAAGTTTCTCTAGGTATTTTATATCCTGCAGCTGTTTCTCAATTTTCTTGTTTCATTATTTCTTCCTTTATATCCTTCTTTATATCACTCTTTATCTCATTTAAGCCCCCCAAGTGTACAATCATTACCTTCATCTTGGCCATGTGTTTCATTCTTCTCTGCACTCCGTAGGTGGAGTTGAGTCCGGTTGGGGTTAACGCTGCTGACTCATGGTGGATATTAGCTGTAGTTGACATCAAAGATAAAAGGGCCATGCTCAGTTCCAGTTATTTTCCTGCAATCAACTAATTCTCCTTGCCTGCCTAGCCTAGTTTCACTCCCAGTTTCGCTTTCGGCTGAAGCTCATGCTGCAGAGTCAGGTCCTGGCAGATCTATTACTTCACCCATCTGCTCCATGTCAGTCTCTGGTAGGCCATACCATCAACGTGAAGCTGGTTTTGACTTTGACTTTGATGAAAGTTTAGCTGCCTTGTCCTTATCCTTTTTCTTTTCTTCCTGAACCCTATGTTTGCTGCTCATGCTTATTTATACTCAAGTATAATGTAAATACAGAATACCTCAGGATAATAGTAAAAAAAAAATAAAAAAAGGTTAAATAACACCACTGCTTTCAGAGCTCAGCCCTAGCAGCCCATCTCACTCAACGAATGAGACCAAAACTTTCTAATAAAATTTATTGTATATCAGTGTTTGTGAAACAAGATTTCCCCCATCTAAACCCATGCAGATTGTTTGCCAGTACACTCTTTTTCTTGGTATGTATTATTCAGTTTTGTTTTTAATAATTTCTTATATCAGTTCTCTCACTATAAAGGTCAGTTTAACTCACCTAGTTACTAAACTCAATCAAATCAGATTTTTATGTAGTTAGATAAAGTTTGCTAGCTTTCCTTAGGAATGTTCTTAATGTTACTGGTAATTTGTGACTAAAACAGTATATTTTTTTACTCTTTAAGAGTTTCCTTTTTTCCTTAGCTTTAAATTTAATTTAATATTGTTTTATATTTTTAAAAATGAAGAGGTGCAGGGTTCTGTCAAACTGTCAATCAAATTTGATTGATGACCTTAAGACCCACCCCTTCCATATGATTGGTGGATTTGAATGATGCGCCCCACCCCTCCATCTGATTGGTTAAGCAAATGTCAAGGGCATTTTGATGGATGTCTGCCCCCTCCTTGAACCCACCACCACCCCACCCACCTGCTTGACCACCTGTCTGTCAACACCTGTTTTGTGGAGTGGCCCCCCACTTCCTGGCCCACTCTCCCGAGGGCAAGTCCAGGCATGTTGCTGCCAGACCCTCGACAAGTCCAAGCACGTTCCTATCCATACCCTCCCTGCCAGTCACACCTGTTGGTGGCCCCCACACCCCCATGCCCCTTCTACCAAGGACAAGTTCAGGCATGTTGCTGCCGTACCAAGCGATGTGTCCAGGGCATGATCTTATCCATATCCAGTCAGGCAACCTCTGCCTCTGCCCCCCGGTCAGGCAGCACCTGTTGGTTGGCCCCTCCACTTCCGGGACCACTTCTACCGTGGGCAAGTCCAGATATGCTCTGGACAGGCGAAGCTACCTTATAGCTGCTCCTGCCTATACTGCTTTGGGTAAGAACCCCTGTATCTATTATTTTTAAAATATCTATCTAACCTTTGCTGTATCATTTGTAAGTCGCTTTTTTATCTAAGCTCACTTACAGGTCCAGCCTTTCTCATCTCACTGAAAATCCTTTCACAAAAAGGTCTAAATGTCCAGCAGCTGAATCTTTAATCTCACAGACAGGCTCTGCGCTGAAAAGCTGGCAGCCCCCTGCGCGCGGTCGCGAGATGACCAGGGCCGGAGCTCTATGCATACGCGCAGGCAAGTGCGTGTAGTTTGAAGCACACAGAAATACAAGCTGCCTGGCTCTCTCTGTCTACACAGAGACTCTCGGAACAGGCAGCCCCCTGTGTACGCCCGCGAGCTGGCCAGTGCCGAAGCTCTACGCGGACCTGGACAGGCACGTGGCTGTAGCTTGAAGCTGCAACCTGTATGAGACCCGGAGCGCTGCTAGAGCCGTCAGCGCCGGCCATATGCTCGGAGCACTGACAGGCTCTGCTGAGTTCGTCCCTGCGCGTGCATGCTTGTGAGCAGCTGTGTGTGGGGGCGTGCAGTTAGCTTGCTCGCTCGCTTCATCGCGCACAGCTTCTCAGTACATGAGATGTAAAGGTTGTACTTAACTTTTAAAGTTAGTGGATTTAAAAATCATACACACACAGTTAAATAATATGCAACAGTTCCCTTTTAAATCATGTTTGAGACGTCTAAAAAATATCTATCTTATGCTGTATAATTTGTAATTAATTAATTTATCTAAAACCAGCCCGGTTCTATCCAATACCTCCCATTTTAGACCTCCCATAATGAAAAATTGTGTTTAGTTTTTCTAAAAGTTAGATGTCCGATCTGATTAAGGCAATCTGGGATAGAGAAAGGTGCTTTAAAGCTTTAAAATACCATTTCGCTGTTCCTTAGGAATACGGTGGTCATTTTTCCAATATATGCAGCACTCGCATGAATCTAAGGGGGAGGAGGTGGGGCGATTCACACTTCAGCTGTTAGTCCAGCTCATTCCTTTTGCTGACATAAGAGATGTTCACACATAATGCCTTTAACATAAGTTTGTATCTTCCGGGGTCAATGTAAGCGGTCTTAAAACAGTGCTAGGGGCACACATTTGCTAAAACAAATCAACGTCTAAATTTCAAAAATACCGCTCTTTTCGGAATATAAATAAGCATTCAGACCGGGCCATTACTCAGCATGCCGTTAATACTGAAAGATGACAATCTTGTCGTGAAGATCCAAGTGCACAGTATGGCATATTTTTTATTCTTATATGCGCCAAACGATTATGTTTTAAAAAATGGAGGTCTGAATCCTTATATTTTATCCTTAATATTACCAAGTTGATTCTCAAGTGCATGCGTGAGCGCACTCGTGTGTGTGTGTGTATAATATAAGATGCAGCATTTATTTCTATGTACGTGTAAGACGATTAATGTACAAATTCATAGGATTGAAGCAAACAATATTAGTTTTTTCATACCGAAACGGGCTTTACAATCAAGTAGTTTTGTCTCGGCGTCTGAAAATTCAAACAGAGCCTCTGCTCTGAGAATATTCAGGCATGGTTTAAAAGTGCAGGCCGGTTGTGTATTAGCTCCGCCGTTATCAGAGGTCAGTATTCTCAACTACGTACAGAAGGGACCGTTTGTGAAACGCGTACTCTTTCGAAACGGGGGCTCACTGTAGTAGGGGAATCTCTGCACGGGAGTCCGCTTGTTTTTAAAAGTCTGAGATAACGAAACATTTTTACTTTATAAACTCTCTCATTTGTTACAACCGGTTGGAGACAACCTCCAAGGATGAGCGGGATCCAGGAGCATATATCGAAACGAATGCTTAATAGACATAAGGCAATTGTGTTTTCATTCATTTCGCTAAATGATGATTATTTTAATACAGACTAGTAGCCCCAAAGTCTGGATGATTTTAGACATAGTAAGTGTATTTTTGATTCATGGGGTAAATGAATATTATAATATGTTCCTGTATTTATGAGATTGTATCTTAATACATAGGGGGTCTGAGACCATGCTGTCTGTTTTTTATTTACATCTTTAGATTTTAAAAAGTTTGTATCTAGAAATTTTTCTGTGGTACCTGTTTCTTTTTCGCTTTTTTCACAAAGATTAGGGATCTTTGCAAGACAGACATATAAAGTATTCATTTTGCATTGGCGCTCAAGTCACAGCGTTCAAGTATGAATTTCATTTGTTTATCCAGTTCACTTTCCGTCGCGTTCACCACTGCAACTGGCTCTTTCTCTTTGTAGATTTAGGCCGTAGGGTAGCGTTTCTCAACCTTTACGTATTTGCAAACCGAGTTTTCATAACAGTTTTAATTGCGCCCCCTAACTTTTTTTTTTTTTTTTTTTTAAAGTAGCCCACTAAAACCAATATGTCCTTTTTTTTTAATTAATGGTATACCATTGATGCATATTTTATTATAACTACTTAACTTTTATCGACATTTATCTAACTCTATATTTATTTCTCTAGTATCAGAATGTAGTTTAAGTTATTTTGTTTTGGGTTCAATAGATGTATTTTTTCATATTTTTGATTCTTGTTTTCTTTTTTTCACTTCGCGCCCCCTTTTTGTTACATCGCACCCCCCTAGGGGGGCCATCCCCACAGTTTGAGAACCGCTGTTGTAGGGGATTATTTGTAAAACACTCTGTGGCACTTCCAGCTAAATTTGATTTCCTTGGTTATTCAGCTGTCCATTGGTGTTCCATTTTTGTTATAAATTGTATTTAGTCTCTCTTTATTTACTAAACATTTTATATGATGATTAGAAAACAGTTATCTTATTCAGGTTTTTAATTTAAAACAGCATTTTCATCAACAGGCTATAACCACTTTGGTACTAAGGGTGTTTTGCATAATACAAAGTTTTAGAAATTCTGTTAATGCTTGGTAATAGCTTTCCATTTTACATCAGTTATGAACCCCTGAAAATAAGAATGGTTATAGTATGTTTAAGGAGCCTATACACTACAGGGCTGATGATTAGGCTTATTTTGGACACATTAGTCAGATCAGGAAGGAAAATGTTTTAGTGAATAGTTACATAATATCTATTATGTGTTAGCACAAGGATTAAAATTTAACTAAAACTGTGAGGTTTATTCTTTCTTTTAGGTAGTCCACATTACATAGGACAGCTATCCTTGAAAACTGCTTTTCCCCTCTGTTTGTGAAAAAGCACCCTTTGTTTTAGCAGCATTCAGGGTGAAGGGGATGTAAGTTTGATCTGTGATTCCAAGAGTCAAGAAGTGTGTGCAACCTTCTTGAATATAAGTGAAAGGACCAGGGTTTGTGCAGGGATCACAGTCAAGGGCAGAGTTAAGTTAGACATTATTATTCCAAAATGAAACATTGACTTGCCTATATCACAAATATAAGACAGTAAAAAACTAAATTTACAAATACTATGTCACAGAGGAGATTAAAAAACATATTAAGACCGGATCAACAAGGGATCGCCCCAAGCTCACAGCACACTGCAACTGAACCTACATGTTCTATGGTATATTATTAGCTAAACTGCCATCTATTTAGCCAGTTCCACGGGACTGCAAAGAGTTGGGGAAAACATTATTTAACATCTGCTAGTATTATGCTAATTAACATTAGCCTGTTATTGTTAGAATCTTATCTGGCACTAAAAGTGAGGTTTGTGTTCCTCCTGGTTCAGGAAGAACATTAAATATTGGAGTTTAGAATATTAAGTAGACTGGTAGTCTTGATAGTAAGGACATTTGTGCCAAAATAATTAAACAAATAAAGTTAATTATGAAGTAAATAACCACATGAAAAAGTGGAGTTATAAAGGAGTTATTACAATTTGAAAAACTGTCGTGATGTATAAAAAAACACTGATAGGTGACAAAACCAGCATGAAAAGAAACCTTACACTGACCCCGGAAGATACGAACTTATGTTAAAGGCATTATGTGTGAACATCTCTTTTGTCAGCAAAAGGAATGAGCTGGACTAACCGCTAAAGTGTGAATCGCCCCACCTCCTCCCCCTTAGATTCATGCGAGCGCCGCATGTATTGGTAAAATGACCGCCGTATTCCTAAGGAATAGAGAAATGGTATTTTATAGCTTTAAAGCACCTTTCTCTATCCCAGATGTCTGATCTGATTAAGGCAATGTAACTTTTAGAAAAACTAGACATATTTCTTCATTATGGGAGGTTTAAAATGGGAGGTATTGGATAGAACCGGGCTTGTTTTAGATATACTTTTTATATAAATTATAATTGTATTAATTAATATAATTACAAATTATACAGCATAAGAGAGATATTTTGTAGACATCTCAAATCTGATTTAAAAGGGAACTGTTGCATATTATTTAACTGTGTGTGTGATTTTTAAATCAACTAACTTTAAAAGTTAAGTACAATCTTTACATCTCATGTACTGAGAGGCTATGTGCAACGACGTGAGCTAGCTGCGCACTCCCGTTCCGGTGTTAGGGTGGGGGGAACTTACATACAGCTGTTGGCAAGCATGCGTGCGCAGGGATGAACACAGTAGAGTCTGTCAGCGCTCCGAGCATATGGCTGGCGCTGACAGCTCTAGCAGCGCTCCGGGGCTCATACAGGTTACAGCTTCAAGCTATAGCTACGTGCCTGTTTGGGTCCCCGTAGAGCTTCGGCACTGGCCAGCTCGTGGGCGCACACAGGGGGCTGCCTGCTCCGAGAGTCTCTGTGTAGACAGAGAGAGCCAGGCAGCTTGTTTTTCTGTGTGCTTCGAACTACATGCACTTGCCTGTGCATATGCGTAGAGCTTTGGCCCTGGTAATCTCGCAACTTCGTGCAGGGGGCTGCCAGCTTTTCAGCGCAGAGCCTGTCTGTGAGATTGAAGATTCAGCTGCTGGACTTTTAGACCTTTCTGTGAAAGGATTTTCAGTGACATGGGAAAGGCTGGACCTGTAAGTGGGCTTAGATAAAAAAAGCGGCTTACAAATGATACAGCAAAGGTTAGATACAGTGCATCCGGAAAGTATTCATAGCACATCACTTTTTCCACATTTTGTTATATTACAGTCTTATTCCAAAATGGATTAAATTTATTTTTTTCCTCAGAATTCTACATACAACACCCCATAATGACAACGTGAAAAAAGTTTACTTGAGGTTTTTGCAAAGTTATTAAAAATAAAAAAATTGAGAAAGCACATGTACATAAGTATTCACAGCCTTTGCCATGAAGCTCAGAATTGAGCTCAGGTGCATCCTGTTTCTGCAGCTTAATTGGAGTCCACCTGTGGTAAATTCAGTTGATTGGACATGATTTGCAAAGGCACACACCTATCTATATAAAGTCCCACAGTTGACAGTTCATGTCAGAGCACAAACTAAGCATGAAGTCAAAGGAATTGTATGTAGACCTCCGAGACAGGATTGTCTCGAGGCACAAATCTGGGGAAGGTTGCAGAAAAATTTCTGGTGCTTTGAAGGTCCCAATGAGCACAGTGGCCTCCATCATCCGTAAGTGGAAGATGTTCGAAACCACCAGGACTCTTCCTAGAGCTGGCCGGCCATCTAAACTGAGCGATCGGGGGAGAAGGGCCTTTGTTAGGGAGGTGACCAAGAACCTGATGGTCACTCTGTCAGAACTCCAGAGGTCCTCTGTGGAGACAGGAGAACCTTCCAGAAGGACAACCATCTCTGCAGCAATCCACCAATCAGGCCTGTATGGTAGAGTGTCCAGATGGAAGTCACTCCTTAGTAAAAGGCACATGGCTGCCCGCCTGGAGTTTGCCAAAAGGCACCTGAAGGACTCTCAGACCATGAGAAGCAAAATTCTCTGGTCTGATGAGACAAAGATTGAACTCTTTGGTGTGAATGCCAGGTGTCACGTTTGGAGGAAACCAGGAACTGCTCATCACCAGGTCAATACCATCCCTACAGTGAAGCATGGTGGTGGCATCATGCTGTGGCAATGTTTTTCAGCGGCAGAAACTGGGAGACTAGTCAAGATAAAGGGAAAGATGACTGCAGCAATGTACAGAGACATCCTGGATGAAAACCTGCTTCAGAGCGCTCTTGACCTCAGACTGGGGCGACGGTTCATCTTTCAGCAGGACAACGTCCCTAAGCACACAGCCAATATATCAAAGGAGTGGCTTCAGGTGAATGTCCTTGAATGGCCCA
Source organism: Polypterus bichir lapradei (assembly GCA_026402145.1). Lineage (NCBI taxonomy): Eukaryota > Metazoa > Chordata > Cladistia > Polypteriformes > Polypteridae > Polypterus > Polypterus bichir. The sequence continues at coordinate 37,490,054 of JANRMT010062806.1, read as the reverse complement.
GCCGGAGCCCAGACTTGAATCCGATTGAACATCTCTGGAGAGATCTTAAAATGGCTGTGCACCGACGCTTCCCATCCAGTCTAATGGAGCTTGAGAGGTGCTGCAAAGAGGAATGGGCGAAACTAACCAAGGATAGGTGTGCCAAGCTTGTGGCATCATATTCAAAAAGACTTGAGGCTGTAATTGCTGCCAAAGGTGTATCGACAAAGTATTGAGCAAAGGCTGTGAATACTTATGTACATGTGATTTCTCAGTTTTTTTATTTTTAATAAATTTGCAAAAACCTATCGTAAACGTTTTTCATGTTGTCATTATGGGGTGTTGTGTGTACATCTCTGAGGAAAAAAATGAATTTAATCAATTTTGGAATAAGGCTGTAACATAACAAAATGTGGAAAAAGTGATGTGCTGTGAATACTTTCCGGATGCACTGTAGATATTTTAAAAATGATAGATACAGGGGTTCTTACCCAAAGCAGTATAGGCAGGAATGGCTATAATGTAGCTCGGCCCGTCCAGAGCATGTCTGGACTTGTCCTCAGGAGAAGTGGGCCAGGAAGTGGAGGGGCCAACCAACAGGTGCTGCCTGACCGAGGGGCTGAGGCAGAGGTTGCCTGACTGGATATGGATAGGATCATGCCCTGGACACATCGCTTGGTACAGCAGCAACATGCCTGAACTTGTCCTCGGTAGAAGGGGCAGGGGGGTGTGGGGGCCACCAACAGGTGTAGCTGGCAGGGAGGGTATGGATTGGAACGTGCTTGGACTTGTCGAGGGTCCAGCAGCAACATGCTTGGACTTGCCCTCGGGAGATGGGGCCAGGAAGTGGGGAGCCACCCTAAAAAACAGGTGTTGACAGACAGGTGGCCAAGCAGGTGTGGTGGGGTGGTGGTGGGTTCAAGGAGGGGGCAGACATTCATCAAAATGCCATTGACAGTTTCCTGGGGCAAACAGGTGGGTGGGGGTGGGGGTAAGGAGGTGGGCAGACATCCATCAAAATGCCCTTGACATTTGCTTAACCAATCAGGTGGAGGGGTGGAGCGCATCATTCGAATCCACCAATCAGAGGGAAGTAGCTGGTCTCAAGGGGCATAACTCAAAAAGGGGTGGGATGTATGGTCATCAATCAAATTTGATTGACAGTTTGACAGAAACACCCTGACATGTACTACTTGCTCTGCTCCCCAGCTTTGGCTCTCCACTACCACCTGAGCTTAGAAATATTGAATCATTTTCACTTTTCAAATCTAAACTTAAAACTCATTTGTTTAAGACTGCTTTTTCTCTTTGATTACAATTGCTCTGTCTCATTTTAACTTCTGTATTTTACTTTTGTTTATAATCTTTGTTTTGTCTATTGTTTGGTGTCCTTGAGTATTTAGAATGGCGCCTAGAAATAAATAAAATGTATATTATTAATTCCTACAGACCCCCAAATTTTTTTTTCACAGTGTCATTTCAGGTCATTCTTTCTCAAAAATATCCTCCAGATGATCCAGTATTCAGTCTTTCACTGTTTGTTGGTTCCTATGTCATTGGCATCCCTTCTTTACCTATCCCTATTGTCCAAAACAAGTTGTGGGGAAGCTGGAGCCAATCCCAGCAAGTACAGGGTGCAAGATGGGAACAATCCCAAGACAGGGTGTCAGTCTACCACAGGGTGAAAACACAAACATGACAGCCAATTCAGTGCAACCAGAAGAAATCCACACGTACATGGGAGAACATGCATGGAGCTCCCAGGACATAAACCCCAGTCTCCTTGTTGCAAGGCAGTAGCGCTTCCACTGTATCACCATGCCACTTGTCATTGGCATGCTATCGTTAATCGACAGCTTTTAAGGAAACAAGAAGTAATTAAAAAGTGAATGCAGCTGTTTGAGACTAAACAAATCAATTAAGGGTGTAAAATTTTAACAAGTGGGTTAACTACGGTAAAATAAAACTTTAAAATGTTGCTTGAGCTAATATTGCTTCTGCATGAATTATCGTCTTCTAATTAAGAAACTGGGTTTGAATAAAAACATTTAGTAGCTGAGGCCCAACAGAATTGAGCTTGGGTACCTCTGGAATACTCCAGAAATGTAATAATAGCAGTATATAATTGTTTGATTGTTAGTCTCTTGTCAAACTGACAACACTCAGTTATACTCAGCTTCTGTATTTACTTGTCAGTCACTATAATTCAGAACACTTGTCTCTTCCTCTTTTTAGTAGTCAGCCACTTCTGCATTTCTTGAAGGTTATGATGATAACCAAAAAAGGGTAAACTAGACTCTGTTTTCCCTAAGGGACTTTGCTTTATCTTGGGGAAGTCCTGCTTCAGCCCAGCTGTTAATTATAAACAGTGCAGCACTTCTGACAGAGCTCTGACCTATTAAATCTATCTTATAAATTTCCTAACTCACTTGGGGAAATTGCTCTTCTCACTCTTTGTTTACATCTAATAGCTTACCAATTCCTGTTATTTATTCCACCTGTAAGCCCTGTACAAAGATGCATTTTTGAGCACTATTCCACTTTACGGAGGAAACAAAAAACAATTACCATGCCACATGAAAGCCATCTTACTAGGCTGCATAATAAGGATAAAAGAACTTGATATACTGTATGTTTGCCAAAGGACAATGACCCATTTATTTCCTGTTACCAAAGTATGTTCCCGTAATAATTCCTGCATGGAATCCACACAGTATTGTTGTAGAATGCACCATAAATTAATTGATTCCTGCAATTCTACACATTTACCTGGTACAAATGTAGCCTGTATTTCTCTTCATTATGTCAAAACACTTTGCTCAAATACAAAAAGTACATGAAAATAGTAGTAGTAGTAGTACAATTATTAGTAGTAAAATAATTATGTAGTTGTGCCATTAAAGTTGTACTGTACATTTCAATTACAGAAAATTCACTTATACATAAAGAACTTAAACAATTTAGTTTTAGTCACAAATAATTCAGCAATACGACATGTTCTTACAAATGGAGAAAATACAGTATTTGCAAATGCAAAAGTTTCAAAAATATTGCAGGTCTTCATAGGAGTGTTGGTCTAACATCCAACAAAACTAAGCTTAATAGCAAGGTGTAAAATAACACTCGTTGAATAACAGTGGTTATATAACAAAATACAAAGGAAGTGTTCTAAAATAAAAATTGTTTTCACATTTGATTTTGCCAAAGACCCTGTGAACAATCCACAGTCTATTTTAGATAAACATTGGATGATAACGTAAAAGTGTATATTTCATTACTGAGTAAGTACAGTTTAGCAAAACCGTGATCTCAAAAATGATACATGATGGTGTTTATGCAAAACTATGATTGCTTGCATTAATTGAGGCAACAGTGAACTTGGTGTTTCTTCAACAATTACTAAATAGAAATATTAGGGTATCTGTTGCTAAATTAAAGCTTGACAGAAGGTGCAGCACAAGACAAAAGCTATACAACACAATGAGTGAAGCAAAAACATGTTGTAATCTATTCTTAACCCCAATGTAAATATCATGGCAAGACCTGAATCCAGTCGTTCAAGGAAGGCAGCTAAAATATCATTGAACAATAAGACAAAATACATGTACCTTCAAGCCTTTTTGTGGATGTGATTGACAAGTGTAGGATGTGGTTGGTTTAAGTCATTTACTGAAAAAGGAGGTGACATTAATTGTCTAATCAAATGTTCCTCAAATGTCTTAACAAAAGAAGTCAGCATTGTGTCAGTGTATTAGGTAAAGAGAAGAGAGGTTTATTTTTATTGTACTTGTTTAATCAGGCTGTCAATTATAGATAAAGGCATGATTACATTCAATATGCAATTAATGCAGATATATAAAAGGTTTAAACATTTTAGGATGGTCTGAAACTAAAAGACACTGTGACCTGCTAATTTTTTCTACATGTCCGTATTTCTCTGCTCAGCCTAAGATATACTTTTTGTTTGTAAACTGACTTCTCCTTAAGAAATTTAGACAAAAATATGAGAAAAATAATAGGTTGGCTGATAAATAAATTGTAGTGGATCAAATGTCACAAAACTAGGTGTAGCATTACATCTTGTTTCTTAATCTACAGAATTTGAGACAAAGAATAAAGAAAAGCAAGACTTAATTAAAAAGGAGTTAGTTCAGTGTATGTCTGGAAACTCTCAAATGATCAAGGGTTTACAAGGTATAAAGATTTAAACCATAATGTGTTATTCTTATTTCTGTCTAAATTTTTGTGCCATCGTTTCCATTTCCCTTGAGAGGAAAAGGAAACTATTGGTCCCTGTGTAGATCTTTGTGTCTGACTTGGGAGCTTCATAATTTTCATCCATTTTGAAATCTGCTTAATTCCATTTTCTCTAACAGCATCAGATGCAAGAACAATGATTAATCCCATATCGGGTTGACTACATGCATTTCCTGTATTTTGTTGGGTTTTGAAAATAGCTTTCTTCCAAGAGTCTATGAATTAAAGCATAATTTTTGTTTAAAAATAAAATCTTACTTGAATTTGTTGTGTAATTGATATACAGTAGTTCTGCATTTAGGTAATAGACAGAATTTAAAGAAGTATAGTATTTTACCTAAAACAGAGACTAAAAACAATTTAATTTGTTAATGCTATAGAGCAGTATAGGTCTAGACTGTTATTTGCAGTACTTGAATTTCACACAGTTCATTGCACTCATTCATGTACTCAAACTTCTTTATCCAGTATGGGTTTTTGATGGGCTACAGGCTAGCCTGGCAACATTTGGGGCAGGGCAAGAACCAATCTTGGACAGAGTACTCAAACTCAATCTGGTCTCAGTCCATGGAATGAGCAACTATTAAAACAATTCTCCTCTCTTTTTATACTTTTTTCTAATTACATCACCATATTTAATATATCAGATCATCTGACTCTTAATATGCAGAACTTTATCATCTCATCCAATCAACTAAAGCCACCAGTAATTTCTGACTCCTGACGATTCTCCCATTATTCTGAACACTGCTTCATTAAGAGGGGTGTTCAGCAGAATTTCCCATTGATCTCATTACCGCTTCATAGGAGGGGTGTAGGGGCTTTCCCATCAGTTTATCTCAGGTTTCTGCAGGGTGTTCAATATTCATTTACCTTATTCTATCCTTGGAAAATTGTTGGTGCAGAGACCTCACGTGCTTAAGTTTTAAGTTACATTTAGTTAACCCTTAGATCCAGTCCTTTTCCTTATGTCTAATAATTTATTCTGTTATAACTTTTTATATACTTGTAATAGATTGTAAAAGATTATTATATATTAACAAAAATTCTATTAACACCCACCTGTTAACTTTGATAAGGAAAACTGTTTTGGAACGTTTGTTTAGGACAGTGGGGAACACAGAGGTGACACCATCACAATACATACAATTGTACTTGTGCAACTGCCATATATACTCACGTTTAAGTTCTCCTGCGGATAGGTCGGGGCTTGATTTTTACCATATAATTGATCCAAGAGATTATGATATGCTAATGTCCACATGAGAGAGTAACCACGGTGCACACTGCCTTTTTTTCTCTATAATGTGCCTACGTGACCACAAAGTAATACCTGAACTATTCTGAAGCGACGTTTTCACTGTTTTGTGTTTTTTGAATCTCATGCCCTCGTACACCTTTATCGTAAGAGCACCCCTTATCTACAATGGAGTGTTCAATCAGAAGAAAATATGAAGCTGAAAGATGTAAAAAGAAAAACAAAAAACCAATTAAGTCTTGTAGTTTTGAACTGGCATATAAGTCAGGGTCTGATTTTATGATTGATTTTTCGGGTTTCAAGACCCGACTTACACGTAAGTATAAAATACGGTATTTATACATTTAAGCATTCATATTTGATGGCATTTTAATCGCTAGCAGAGTTTCCATTCATGTCAAAATTATATGAACATGCCATTTTCTTCGGAGTGTAGCTTTTGTTCACCTCTTGAACCTAATTTCTTTTTTGGGAAACAACAAAGCATGGAAACTGTTCTAGCCAAAAATGACCTCTGGTCATTACAGCTTAAATGTCTTTTTATGTACAAATGTTTGAAATGGTGATTGGAAATTTAAAAAATTTCCAGAAAATATGTAAAGTGTTACTTTACATATTCTCATTAATTTATGTTGAGTAAAAGACCTCACTAATAAGAAAACTTGACATGACTATGTGATGATATACAGTCCATCTTTAATCTTTATTACTTGTTCTGAATTTACTTATGTCTAATAAGCACTATTATTTTTAAAATTGAACCATGAAAAATAGATGTGTTGCCAATGTGATTTATGCCATTCTACAGAAAGTTGCCACATTCTTAGTCTGCGACTCATTAACACTACCCCAGTTTGCTTCTACCACATTAAAAACAGTGCCTTTTATTTTTCTAATCCTCTTTTTCACAGATGCAGAAGTGTATTTTTTTTTTTATTTTATATGTCAAAGTACCCTTCTGTGTAAAGATTCCCATACCAGAAAATAGAAAGTAAAATGTATCATGTACTCTTATAACTTAAATGACGTGAAATGTTTCATTCTCTTTCATTCTGCTTTTAGTTTCTATTTATTTGGAAGTCTGGAAAGTAAAACCTGACAAATGATGAAAATGATGCAAGGGTGAAAGAAGGCCCTTCTGAAAGGGTCTGAGCTTGAAATACGTTAAACTTCCTTACAAAGTCCTGTAGCACCACCTTGCAACTCTGAAAGCATGTTTTTTTTTTTTTTTATTAGGGGGCCGGCACTTGGTGAAGCTCTTCAATTGTATATTGCTTACATGCTGTTCAGTTAGCACAGCTTTTGTTGGGGAAGCAGCTTGTTATCCTTGCGTGGAGTGCTAGGCAAACATGGCATTTCTAAAGTGGGCTTTTGGAGCCTTCGGTCTTTGCGGTATATTTCTTATAGGAAATCACGGAAGTGGAATAGATGGAAAGAAAAAGCTGATTGTGAATAGGTACAATTCTCAATGAGCAGCTAGCCTGGAGTGAAGACAAACTAATAATACAGTTTCAATTTGGTAAGAAATTCTTTTTAAATGTATTTGCATCTGCATTTAAGGCATTTAAAGACACTAAGATCATCAACATTTATTATAAACAAATATTCTGTTTAATTTGGGGGAAAACAAACTTTTCTAAATTATTTGTGTTAGTTATTTTTTAAACAAGTGTTGTGCACCATTTTGGGAAAATCTTATAAAATGTAGAAAAGGGAGTTAACCTGAAATTTTCACTGCTTGAGCTTTATGCTTTTTTTTACAAGTGACAATTCTAATTTTATTGTTTAGAAATACACTAATCAGTGAATATTTTTTAAATGTTCTGAAGCAGTTTGAACTGTTTATTGGATAAGGCATGTGAACAGGAAACTTAGCAGATGCAAGTAAATTTGGCATTTCAGTACTTGTTTTGTGTGCTATTTATGAAAAGAGGGGTATTTGTCCTTTTAGTCTTTCACATCTAACAATTATTTTACACACTACTTTTATTTAAAAAAAAAAAAAAGTTAGTCATGAATTCTCAATTTTTTAAATTTTATTACCAAAATGAAATATACCTTTGCATTGAGAACAGCATTCAATATGAAATTAACTATAAATTAATACCATTTAATTAAAATTGATGTCTATAAATCCCTTTTAGAATATATTGATATAAATCTATTATTAAACTGAAAATGGCTCATAATTCATTTATTTGAGACATTGTACATTTAGATATTTTTCTTTCAATTTAAATACATTTTATTGCATGTTCAGAACTTTCCAGTAGGTTTGCACAATTGACAGTGCTTAAACACGAGCTGCTTCTCTCTTTTAGAGTCCTGGGTTTGCATTCTTACCTGGGCACTGCCTATGTGGAATGTGCACTTTCCTTTGTATGCATATGTTTTTTTTGCACTTTGGCCTACTTTTATGTATAAATGTGCCCTCTATCAGGCACTGTCCTGTCCAGGGCTGGTTTCTACCACGTGTCTGATGCTTCCAAGATAGGCTGTTGCTGCTGGGACCAGTAAAATTAGATTAGATGGATGGAAGTTTTAAAGACCCTGAAAGACACTTTTCTTCACACATACAACTGAAAACAGTTTTTTTTCTTTTCAATACACATAAACCTTCAATTATTTTTGTTAATTATTCATTAATAGACATAGGTCAGTAATTTAATATGGAATTTGTTTATTTTGGTAAGGTACACTTTTAGATTACTAGTTGAAATCTATAAATTGAATGATTTTGATTTTAGAAGTTCTAACATGGTTATATGATATACTGTATAATCTTAACTCATTTTATTTAATGCTGTAGTAGCTGTAAGCTTTTCTGTGAATCAAATTTGCCAAGTCTCATAATGAAATAATGTATAAACTTCTTGGTTTAACCTTTATATGAAGTTAGATTTTTTTTATACTAAAGGAAATATGTATTTTATGATGATCTCCTCTCTAAATGTTTTCTGTAACCAAGATTGCTGCTCTAAAATAATCTCTATCAGACCAAATTATGTAGCAGATTTCCATACCTGTAGTGGTGTTTTGGCATGATAATTATGTATGTTAGTGTTCAGTAGACTGTGTGCAGGGGTGGAGCCATCCTGAGAAGTGGGCCATGAAAAAAATTGTTCAGAGGGTGTGGTCGTGTGTGTGTGTGTGTGTGTGTGTGTGTGTGTGTGTATGTGTATGATGATTTGTTTTGTATGATCGAGAGCAGCATCAAGAGAGACAAAGAGTACAACCAAAAGATATGATCACACACATAAAAAGTACTTGCAACTCAAGATCCGAACCTCTGCTTAAATCTAGTGATGATTAAATGCCTACTAAATAATGCCATTCAAAAATCCTATAAAATAAAGATGTATGATCATACTTTGTCATACAGTACAACTACAAAAATTAAATATTAAATTGAAATCTATTTCAACATACATCAAATACCTAACACTGACAGCAGACATGTAAATGAGTGTTTATTAAGTAAACAGTGCACTGTACTGCTAATACATAACAGTCAACATTCAACACATTCATAATTCCAATCCAGGAATTTAGTGTATAGTTCGGCATGCAAATGTTGTCTGAAATGTTTACTTTGCTGCTTTTGGTTAATTGGCAAAATGCTAAACTGTATTATACTTGATCAACATGATCCCTGGTAATGTTGATGACAACTGTTTTCAGTGTTTTGAGATGTACAATTTCAACGCAGCTTTTAAGTTACTTCAAAGAAAATTCTAACACTTCAAAGGACTCTGCCCTTCCAGCGCCAAAGAGGAATCTAAAAGTTCAATATGTTGCATGTGCATACATGCAAAAATTTATGCTGAAACAATGTGGTGGTGAAAGGCCTACCAAAGTAATCTCGAAATAAGTTAGCAGTAACAGGCTCAAAGAGTATTTCCCAAACACCAAATATAATATTTTTCTAGTTAAGAAATTGCGTTGAGCATGTAAATTTGAAAAAACAAAATTACAGCTTAGTTGGGTTTGCTAATCAGTTTGTTTCATTATGCTAAATTATTGAGACAAATTAACTTTTTTTGTTTAAATTTTGCAAAGCAGTGCCATCTTTTGGGAATGGGGTGTAGTGCCACACTTGCCCCAATATATTAGAGACGCCACTGCACCAGAGGGTCTCTATACTTTTGAAGTAGGTTTCAGCTGTGTTTCATTTTAAAATAATTGGTGATTATGAAATCACAATACAAACGGCAGTATAGTGAAATATAAGTTAATACTTGAGTTTAATTTAATTTTCAGTTTAATTTAGTCTTATCAAGCTCACTTTCTTATGAACCTAGCATGCTATACATTAATTACAAATACAGTATTAAACAAGAATTGATATATAAATACAAACTAATTTCTCTAATTTTTGATCATTATTTCTCCATTTCTATTTTTTTTCCCCCTTTCAGAACTCCATTTGTCCTGTCACATTCCAGAAACATGCAGGTTAGGTTAATTAACAGATTGTAGGGGAAGGTTTTTTTGTGCGTCCTGTGATGGACTACAGCCTCATTTAGGGCATATGGTCTTGAACCCAGTGCTGCAGGAATATGCTCCAGCATCGTATGCCCCTGAATTAAACTTAGTGGGTTTGATAGTGGACGGATGAATAGATAACTTTTGGTTAGGTAACAAAACTGTTCATAAATTTAAAAATCAGATACTTTAGAAATTTTGTGGTTTGGTGTTGCAGTGGTAGTGCTGTTGTCTTGCAGTAAGGAGACCAGGGTTCACATCCCAGGTCCTCCCTGTATGGAGTTTGCGTGCTGTCCCCATGTCTGTGTGAGTTTCCTCCAGGTACTCTGGTTTCCTCCCACAGTTCAAAGACATGCAGGTTAGGTGAGCTGGCATTTCTAAATTAGCCCTAATGTGTGCTTGGGGTGTGTGTGTGTGTGTGTGTGTGTTTTGCCCTGTAATGGACTGTCTCCGTGTCCAGGGTTTGTTCCTGCCTTGTGGTTTATGCTAGCAGGGACAGGCTCCACCAGACCCCCACAACCCTGTTCAGGACTAGGCAAGTTAAAAAATGACTGACTACTTTAGAAATTCCTCCCCTAACTGTTTTACCTGACACTTTTGTACTACAGAATAATGCAAATAGTAATTGCCTCAGACTTAATTAATTGGGTGCATTATATGTATTTTCCCGCAAGTTACACATTATTGACAGAAAAAATATTGGTAAACCTATGGTGTAATATATTTCTATAATTAGTTTAACCAACAGAAAGTGACAAATGTATTGTTTATTGTACTTTTCCATAAACCTTTTTTTAACCATACTTTGTTTTTGGTATGCTGTTTTAATGGTGACTTCATTATTCACATCTTTTCTGACTTGTTTAGCAGCTAGTTAGGATTGTGCATTAGTATGTTGTTACATCTCCACCTAGTGGATATTTTCATTTTATTTTAAGATTTCTTTCATAAACATAGTAGTAGGGTGTTATACTGTGTTAGCCATATGGGGTGCAGTGAGACATGGTCGCTATCCAGTGACCTGAGACGAAGACTGGACTCCTTCGGTACTGTGTCTCTTCAGAGAATCTTTAGGTACTGCTGGTTTGACTTGTATCAAATGAACAGTTTCTCACGGAGTCCTAAATAAAGCACATTACCCTTCATTGTGCGGGAATATCAGTTACCCCACTGCGGCCATGTAGCGCAATTTCCTAAGGGTGGTCCGCTCGTAGGATCCTCATTGTTGAGGACCCAAGCAGCTGGACCTGGCCAAGGGAATGCCCCTGTAACATATGGCTGCTGCAGATAGATGTTCATTTGCGGATGGTGAGACTGAACTCCGTGTCGTCTTGGAGGGTTGTCAACCAGGATCCTGAGCTGTTTTGTTATGTGCTCCCCAACTTGACATAACCTGCTGATTTACATGTTTTTATACTTGTTAATATTTGTCATTAATAATGCTGTAGTGAGAAGAACGTTTGAAAGAACAGTGTCACCCTTTTCATCACAGCACTGATAACTATCTCATGGAGAAACACGGTGTACTGGTTTAAGCAACTAAAGGCCATATCCAGAAGTGAAGTGAAAGCAAAATTTGGCAAAAGCTCAAAGACGACAAATTTACCAAGTGTTTACCAGGTGCTGTGGATGTAAGCAGTTGGTTTTGTACAACTAATCCAGTAAGAAAGGTATTTCATATATATATATATATAACCTCTCTTATATTTTATCTTACCTTGTGCAAATGCAGAAGTGGGGAATACGATTCCCATCAGCCAGTGTGCTGCTGCACATGATTTCATCAATTCTCATAAAGTTTAAATAAAAACATTGTCAAAAACAGCATATCATCAAAGATAGCAACTACTGCATTTTTTTCCTTTCATCCACTTTTGGATAACACTTGTATTGTCTTGCTAGATTACAGCGTTTATCTTGGAATAGTAATTACGTGGCCTTGGGACCCAGTTTTACCTTTTATGAAGTTTCTTGAAAACCCACAGACCACATTTGAAGAGAGAAGAGATTCCCCCCATTCCTATCCCCCAACTCCCGTTAGTCAAGCAAGATTAAGAGAACAGGCGAAAGTGGGGTTTGGGGGTGGTTAGGTGTGAGGGGCTGGGGGAAGGGGATTGGGGGGGCTTGGTGAAAGGAGTGCAGTTAGTAATGGTGAACTATATCACACAGCATTGTCAATCCCTTTGGCAGACCAGGGGCCTCCTGTATAAACAGTGCGCACACACAGAAATGTTGCGTAAGAATGTTTCCATGTTCAAATCGCAATGTATAAAACCTACACTTGGTGTAAAGCCACGCACCTTTCCACGGTACCTCATACCCTGTCGTATGCAAGTTCTCCGCTCGGTTTTGCAGACTGGCGGCACCCAGCGTCAAAGCAATGCTACTGTTCCTGTGTGGTTACCCTTTATTTATTAGAACCACATTCCTGACGTGGCTTTATAAATACACTGAAACTAACAGCATATTGTTTATTAGTGTAATGCATCTGATTGTAATTAACCAGGGAAATTGTAATATAATTGTCCAGGGAATAGCCATAGTATTCCAAATACCATAACTGCTTTAGCGTTGTAACTCTCACTGCACCTTTTTTTTCCTTCTTTCAGCTGCTCCCTTTAAGGGTTGCTACAACGGGTCATCTTTTTCCATATTACTCTCACTGCACCACTCGGAGTATTTATATCACTGTATCTGAGTGGGGAATCACAGCAGCATCTGATCGGAAAGAGAATTATCGGTATACAGCATCAAGCCCACTCTGCCTCAGCCACGGCAAAACGTTTCAAAGCCTTTCCTGTACGGACCTCGCGGTTCAGAAACAGTTTCATCCCAAGAACTATACAGTAAACGCACTCAATCAAGTGCTCCTTGTAGAACTGTTTGTACTTATAAGTACAATCACCCCACTGTAAACTTGCACTACAGTTGTAATATTGCACAACCTGCGCCACTTTATAAAGCACGTATTTACATATGATGGCTATATCATTTTTAAGAAGAAATGCAGAAAAATATGTTGATTATATTATACAGATACAACTTTAACTTCATTTAAATAATCTGTATTGTTAATATTTAAACATGTGAAGACACAGTGCCGCAGCACTAGCAAGTTCATGTATTGTTCCTGCCTCGTGCTGTATATTTGCTGAGGATGGTGCGACACTGGAAGGATAGACGGATAGAATAATTAGACACGTACTATGAAGATATTTCAATGTTCCTTAAAAGTTTTGAAGAATCGTCGTTGTAAGCTTACAGATGGCTTAATGTCTATTACAGAGCTGATTGTGTGGTGATTGGGTATTTGGAGAAGGAAAAGTAAGGACAGGAATTGGAGGATAGTATGTTTGAAAGAGACAGTACTGCTACAATAGTTGCATCGAAGGTCGCACACAATCACGCACCGTGTCCCCCTGTTTAATAACATGCTTTAACTCCTATCATCATGAAAAAGATATCACGTATACATCTCAGTATTTTAATTATTCAGAGAGCTGTAATATCACGAATGTAATGGATTCTGTGTCCTGTCGGAGAAAGAGAAAGAACGGAAGCACGTAGTGATTCACACACACAGAGCACATTGAAGATCAAATACAAAACAAAGCATTTAACAGGCTACTTTAGTTACGATGGGATTTGAGAAACTAGTAAATTAAACGATTTTAAGATGAAGTTTATGTTCTACTTTAATGACAAAATAAACTACGTGATTAAAGTGGATATTTTGAGATTGAAGTTAACATTTCGTGCATTTTTCCTACTCTGTGCCTTTTTTTCTCACTGTACTCTAATAAGCTTCCATATGACACTCGGACAGTGGGCTACGTCTCGTCTTTTCTCTGCGACTTTGATATGTGACAACTTCTTTTTTTATGTCGGGCACTGTGCGACTTTGTGAACTTGAGCTTGTTTCTCCAACACGCTATGTCACTCAATCAGCTTCCTTTTGTTGATTATACCACTGTATAAATCAACAAATAGTACGTTTTTCTTTGCCTCCACTTGGTATTCGCTGAAATTCTTATATTTTCCCTCTTGCTTTTGCCATTGCCTTTTCACAGAGAGCTGAGCTTAAGGTCTATTTATATTGATTTGCATATTCAAAGAGGCGTAATTCTGGGAGGAGACGGGGCGGGACAGAAGGCGCGTGCTCGTGCGTTAGTTTTCACGCTGATCGGGATTTATGGAGCGGAAGAACGCGGAAGTTGGAGTACGCACAGATTCCTGCATCTGGATTTTTCTGTGTGTAAGCATATTTTGGCTTTTGTGCTTGCGTCATGTTATAGTGCGAATTCTACGCACGGCGTTATGCATGAGGCCCCAGGTGTGTTTCACATGTGACAATAAATATGAGAGAAACTGATTACACTATATTTATTTTATCAACACACAGCCTTGTGTTCTTCAAAAAGCCAACACTGTTGTCTACCTGCATATCCTCATTATGTTTGCAATACCAGTCAATGATCAGTGTTAAACACTTTTTGAAGTTTTTCCTATAGTTGATGGAAATGCTGTTTTTCACAATGTAATAAGAACAGAACATGATTTTGAGTGAGTAAAAGTAATTAGTAACTTTTGATTTTTGTTGGCAGACATTTATTTACTCAAGTCCACTGTCTACTGAAGCAGTACTAATTTCAGGCTTTGATGCTAATCGAGAGTCTAGATTTTTAGCACATATTCACTTTGAATGAATCAACTTTTAAGTCACCTTTGCAACACTACCGAATACCGCTTTCATATGGTGTTTTGCAATCTCTTTCACACTAGCGCCATCAAGGACTGTTTGTTGCATGTGTACCAGTAAACAGGTCAATTGTTTTAACAATAGTAGCCCCTGGTTTAAAAAAAAAAAAAATTACAACTAATATATACTGAAAAATACTTAGTTACATACTACTTCTGATGCATCCAGTTAACACTAGAATTACCAGAGCCTACGAAAAAACTCGTAGGGCCATCCCACCTTAAATCGCTTCTTAAAACCGTTCTCACCTCTCCGCCAGCGTCTTTTGTTAATCTAAATGTGCTGATAAAAGAAAAGCTGCAAGTAGCCGGCTATTCCATCCCCCCAACGACTTAGAACGTGCACAAACTTCTCCCAGCTCATGCCTTGATTATCTGGGAGTGAAGTGGAGTTTTAGAGTGGAAATAATAGATCATTATTTGGAATACACGCATTTCACGTGTGTTCTGTTTCTACAGTAATCCGTGTAAACACATTTTTAAAACAGAAACGTTTTTCATATTGTAGTAGTAAATGACAAAATGTAAGCATAAACTATATAATGTATGAAGCCTGAAGTCCAAATATCAAACACATTTACAAAAGGTACAAATATAACAGAACAAGTATGCTTTTATTCAAAAATATAACTGCAGGAAAAAGCCACCTTAGCATGCCACATTGACGTACTTACTACACCTGCCACGGTAGCATAATGGTATCAGCCGCTGACTAGTATTCAAAAGGTCATGAGTTTGATCCCGCGCGATTCAGTTTTGAGACGTAAACTGCTGTTATTCTTACTATTTTATAATAAAAACATACATTTGATTTCAGTGTGTAACAGCCGGTGTAATTTATGATACTTGTAAAGGTTATTTTTTTTATTCACTTTTCATTCTCTCAGTCGTGTTCAGGATCCTTCCCTACACCCCCCACCCCCCCCCCCCCCCCCCACCCCCCAAAATTGAGAATGCTGTTTTCACATATAGATGCGCTATAGCTCTGCAGCGTATTTGTGACTGCATTCTCGTACCAATGCTTCCGAACTGAAGAGCCTGCGTGCACTTTTCGTGGCATTACACGTCTATTTTTTTGAGCATGCCCGTGTCGCTCAAACACAGGAACATATGTTGGTGTACAAGAATAACAAAACAAGTGCACTTTTATTCTAGACTATACGTGAAGAAAAAATAAAGCAAGTTACAGTAGGCGGTTGATACGACAGCTTGCGTGGTGCAATGCTAAGAACTGCTGATTTCCGATCCGTGCTATATAAAAGCATCACATTCAAATATTAACAATTCCCACACACCCTTCCTACATTCACGACATGTGTACTTGTTGCAGTGTACACATCTCTCTGTGCTATGGTTCCTATTACACTGAATGAGCACCTGACATTGTACTTTCTTCCCTATACAAATAACATTCGAGTATAGCGCGTCTCCAAATAAATCACATTCAAGCTATAGCGCTTCTCCAAATAAATCACATTTGAGTTATAGCGCGTCTTTATGTGAAAAAAAGCAGTGTCAGATTGGGGGGGGGGGGGATTGTGGACGCGATTGAGAGAATGGAACTGAATTTTTAAAAAAAAAGCTAACCTTTATAATTATCATGCATTTACACTGGCTCTTACAGACTGACTGAAATCAAATGTATGTTTTTATTCTAAAATAGTTCAATACATGCAATATTATTTGAAAAAGAAGAGCGTCAGATCGGGTTTGAATACACGCTGACGCTGTTACAGAAGGAGTCTGCTTATTCAGTGCAGCAGTTTCAACGCACAGTACATGCAATATTATTTGAAAACGAACAGCGTCAGATCGGGCGCATATTCAAACCCGATCTGACGCTGTTTGTTTTCAAATAATATTGCATTAGTGCGATGATGTTTTTACATATATTGTCTCTTTCATTCATCTTGCACTTTGTAATCAGTGACCGCGTGTTTTTTCCCCGATCTTGCCAGTTCGCACATGTTGCTGTATGGTGGTGTTTCTTTTGTACTCCAGGACATGCAGAAGACAGAATAGTACAGAGCAGTAAGTTCAGCGCTATATGCAATCAGACAGACAGACAGACAGACAGGCAGAGAAGGCACTAGATATATAAATAAACAGAGAAAGGCATTGTATAATAGATATATAAAAAACAGCTAAGGGGATAGATATATAGATAGGTAGGAAGGAAAGGCACTATATGATAGGCAGACAGGGAAGCTCCTATATAATAATAAAATTACTGTTATTACTATATAGATAGACAGGGAGTTCAGGCAGGCAGAACGGCGAAGGTTAAAAATAAATAAATTTTCTCCCTAGCGGAGATTCGAACTCGGATCTCTTGAGGTACAGCAAGTCTGCTGCGCTCTAAGTGACGAGATCTTACCAGTACGCCACGGAAGCTGTTGTAAAAGTCATGAACCTTTTATGAAAGTGTATTTGCTCTTTGGCTGTCAGGCTTCACACATTTTATAGTTTATGTCTACATTTTGTGACATTTATTACTAAAATATGAAAAAGTTTCTGTTTTAACATTGTGTTTACACAGATTACTGTAGAAACGGAACACACATGAAATGCGTGTGTTCCAAATAACAATCTATTATTTCCACTCTAAAACTCCACTTCACTCCCAGATAATCGAGGCATGAGCTCGGAGAAGTTCGTGCACGTTCTGAGTCGGTGGGGGGATGGAATAGCCGGCTGCTTGCAGTTTGTTTTTATCGGCACATTTACAGGACAAAGGAGGCTGGCGGAGAGGTGAGAGCGGTTTTAAGAAGCGATTTAAGGTGGGACGGATCTACGAGTTTTTTCGTAGGCTCTGGTAATTCTAGTGTTAACCAGCACTATCACTGAAGCTCATTGACTTAACATTATATTCTAAAATGTATTGTTTATATAGTAAAAAACATTATTTCTGAGCACCAGATATTACAAGCATTAAGAAAATGTTATTTCTGAGCACCAGATATTCAAAACATATTGAGAAAATGGAACAGGCAGATGTGTAAAGGAATATGAAAACCCATCTGTATCATGCAGTAAAAAGACAGGGCAGTCACAGACATTTGGAACAGGCTTTTACAGGCTTAGATTTGTTTACATTTATATTTATTTGTTTGGTAGATGCTTTTATCCAAAGTGACTTAAAAAAGAGGTAAACATAATCAAGTAACATTAGGCTAGAGCCTGTTTGTTCAGTAAGTGTAATAGGACAGGTAATGAAAAATGACTGCCAAGTGAAAAGATGTAATAATATATATACAATCATAGCTTACAATAGATAACACAATTAGATTTAATCTAACAAATTTAACCAACAATTAGGGCTGGGCGATTTTGCCTAAAAAAAATCTTCGATTTTTAAAGAAAAATTCGAGTTTCGATTCGATTTTCGATTTTTTTTTCCAATGCACTTAAAAAATGGCTGCAGACATCAGATATAGTGTCAAAAGTGCAACTTTATTGCTATGATTGTCCTCAAGAGTTAAAATGCGTAGAATCCCAAAACAAAAAGTAAATGAGGCTCTGTCATTCAACAATTTCAAGCTTTAACCCAGGTTTAAGCAAAAGTGCAACAGCTTCACAGTAGCTTAAATTTTCTGTTCAAGAAATCAGATAATTACAAATGTTGTAACATATAACATTACAATTAAAAAAAATAAACTCTTCTCAGTATAGTGTGAATATAAAAAATGAAACATGCCTGTGGCAGACATATAGCCTGCTCAAAGAATGAACAAATGTAAACTTTTATCTATAACAACAAAACACGTGCTTGTTAGATCTCTGAAACATTGTGCATGCTCATTCTAAACATTTTTTGCAAGAAAGATGAGCCTGTCCACAACCTCTGGCTTAAGGCAGGCCCGGTTGCAGGTAACTATTCCCCCACCCACACTAAATACCCTCTCTGAGGGGGCACTAGTGGCTGGAATAGAAAGATATTTTTTAGCCAGTAAGCTTAGCCTTGGAAAGTTGGGCTGATGCAGCTTCCACCATTCAAGAGGATCTGTGTCTGGCTCTATGTCTGGAATAAGGAAATACGTTGCAAGCTCAGTCTCAATTTTTGTTTTCTCGGATTGTGGGTGTGGCGTGGTGGATGGTGCACTGTTTTTAAAGAAGGCACCCAGAGTCATTTTCTTTTTTGGTGGGGTGTTCTCTTGAACAGCTGAGGGACCAGCTTCCTCTGTGGTAGAGTTGCAGAGAGCAGAGATCTCAGACACCGCTCTTTTTTTGACAACTTCCAGTTTGCTTGCATCAATGTAGGTTGTACGGAACCTCGGGTCTAAAAGTGTGGCCATGTCCAAAAGTTCCTCTTTCTCCAAATCACAGTATTTACTTTCGAGGTAACGCATGATGTTAGCTTTGATTGTTTTTGTTAGCTCCAAATCTTCCTCCTCTGGCAGGAGGAGACTTGTTTTAAACAAATGCAGCACTGGTTTGATGCATGACACACTGACATATGATTCCCCTGACAGTGCATCAGTGAAGTCCTGGAGAGGTTTTACTGCTTTGTTGGTGGCTTCTAATACTTCCAAATCTTGCCACGTGGGAACAAGATGACGCGTTTTCTTGTCCGCACCCAGGACACGAGTTATTGCCTTCTCTTGCTCAAGAAAGCGCTCAATCATCTTTTGACGAGACCCCCAACGTGTTGGGGATTCTGAGATCAAAAGATGCTGGGGAAGTCCAAGCTCAGCCTGCACCTCTGTCATGTCTCGCCTTTTTTTCCAGCTGTAGGAGAAGGCTGATACAGCTTTTTTGCAGACCCCTATGGCCCGATCGATCCTTGGATCCTTCACACCATTCTCTAATAAATGTGAAAAGATATTTAGTATATTTTTTGTCACTCCAAGCTTAAACTATATATTTGATTATGTGAGTTTTCAAAATTGTTTTGTACTTTTATCACAATTTTAATAGCTGTAACACAGTTTAATACATAATGTATAATGAATGCAGATTAAGGAAAAGTCAGGTTTATTTATGTAACCCAGTCTATGTGTGTAAACCAGTTGAAATATATACCATGTTCTGGCTATTAAATTATAAGCAAACAGTACTTTACAATGTGCAAGTATGTGCACCTATTTATTCTTACACCAACTCTTACCTATAGCGTTGTGGAGTCTGTGGCCAAAACACTGCAAGCTGGGCCAGTTGTTGTCCTTAAGGGCTTTTATGATGTTGGTGCCACTATTAGTTGTCATGCAGACGAGTCGTTCCTCCGAAAGTCCCCAGGAGCTGAGAGCGTCTTTTAAGCCATGGGCAACTATGTCACCAGTGTGGTTGTCGGGGAAATACGCTGTCTGAAGGCAGATGCTGCGCAGAGTCCAACTAGTGTTGATGTAGTGAACCGTCAGACTCAGATATGGCTGCATCGTCCGGCTGGACCACAGGTCCGTTGTGGCTGAGTAAAACTGCATCTCCTCCAGCTCACTGCGGATCTTTTCCTGAGTTGTATTGTACAGGTGAGGCAGCGCTACATCGGCGAAATACTTGCGACTGGGAACAACGTACCTCGCATCTAATACTTTCAGCATGTGATTAAAGCCTCGCTTTTCGACAGAATAAATTGGCAGCATGTCTGTGGCAATATAAAACGTGATCGCCTCTGTAATCGCTTTCCATCGCGCTCCGTTCTTATCATAAGGTACACAGTTTGTAAAGCTCTCTGGAAGTGTAGTTTGCTTTTTAGCAGGTGTGCTAGAGGAGCCGTTTTCGCTACGGAGTCGGCTGCACTTCTCCCATTCTTCGGGATGTTTATTCCTCAGGTGCTGGAAAAGATTTGTTGTACTGCTGCTTCCAGTAGCAACAGCCTTGAAACATATTTTGCAGCAAGGCTTCGTCTGTGTTTCGTCTGCTGCATCAAAACCAAACCAGTTCCAAATTACGGAATTACCTGTGCCTTTCTTTGGAAGTAGTTCTCTGCTACACGCTGCCATGTTTTGACTGTGTTAGGCGGGGCGGGGGCTGGCTCATATCGCGCTACGGTAACCAACAAGGACGAAACGCGGAAAAGTCCGAAAAAACTATTGTGGCAAAAAACTCGAGTTTGCAAAATAAAAATCGCTTTTAACTACAAAATCGATAAATCGATGAAATCGATTTTTTGCCCAGCCCTACCAACAATATAAAATATCACAAAGCAAAGTTTTTTCCCCTTTTTATTGTTGTTCAATCAGGTATTCACAGAATAAATGGGTTTTAAATTGCTTCTTAAATTCATTGAGGAAGTCTGTTCCACCAACTGGGAACTACAAAGGAAAAGAATCTGGATTGAGACTTGATTCCACATGGAGGCTCCATCATCATGGGCCTCATGTATGAATGGTGTGTATGCACAAAAATGTTGCGTAAGCCCATTTCCATGCTCACATAGCGATGTATAAAAACTAAACTTGGCATAAGGCCATGCCCATTCTCACAGCAGCCCACAAGCCCTGCATATTCATGTTTATGCCCAATTTTGCAAACTGGCGACACCCAGCATCAAAGCAGTTCTACTGTTCCTGTGTGGTTTCCTTTTATTTTTTAGATTCACATCTATGATGTGGGCTTTATCAAATACACTTAAATTAACTACATATCATTTAAAAATTTAAGGCACTCAATTGTAATCAACCTGTAACTATATAAATTGGTGCATGGTACCTCGGCTGCTTTAGCGTTGTTACTCTCAGTGCACTACTCACAGTATTTTAACCCATTGTATCTGAATGTGGAATCACAGCTCTACAGCAGCTGATAGGAAAGCTCTACAGTGAGTTGTGTCAAAAGCGTAGAGGATTATCAGGATACAGCTTCTAACCAGAGGCTTAGCTAGGGTTTTCAGCACCCGGGGACAACTGAAGATTTCGCGCCCCCTCCTGTATGCCAAAATGTAATGGGGAAGGGAAATTTTTAAAAATGTATTTAAAATAATAGCATTTTAACAAAAAAATTTCATATAAGTCTCCGAAAATAACGCCGTCTTGTGTTCTTAAAAATCTAAATCCGTCATTAGTTTTTGTAAGAAGAAATTCGTTTTCCGCATTTAAAAATGATTTTAAAGAATGTTTAGCCCCCTTTAACCAGTGCCTTCACTCATCAATAACTAGTTTTTTTCCCAGCAATTCATTATTCAGTGTCATAATTTGGGTCAGCAGGTGAAAGCTTCTTAGAGGAGAACGCATAGAGATGGGAAGTGCAGTGAGAGGATGAACACAATTACCTGTTATTTGCATTTCCCTTTAATTTTTGTGTGCCTTTCCTGAGGTATTTCATGAATTTATATGCTTATAAGTACTTTTTTTTCACCCTTGGGTTTGCATTCAAAAACTTGCTGTGTTGGTAGTTAAATCAACCCAAAACTGCATGGCTAGTGACATCATTTGGTCGTGGGTGTAAAGGTCATGATGAACACTTCATATTCATCCTAATTTGCAGAGACACATCAAAAGAATTAGTGTGTTTTTATTAAGCTAGTGTCAATGGCCATTGAATCAATCTGTACATTACTCAATTACCAATATAGCTGATATTGAGTGCACAAGTTACAACACCAATTTTTGCAGGAAACTTTACTCCAAACTGGGTTTCTTTCTTTCTTTCTTTCTTTTTTTCTTTCTTTTAAACCTTGCCTCTGTAGATAATGCCAGATTTGTTTGGATGGTTGTTAAAGGTATAATACAAAACTTCACAATAGGCTTCTCTAGCAGTCTGGCTCAAACTTGAATCACAACTGTTCTCTTTAGGGAGTGCACTTCTCCATATGGTGGACATCTGGTATGATTGATTATTCATTACTCGAACTAAATTAGAATGTAATTTTTTACTGTGTCAAATGGCAGAGTTTGAGGTACACTGCAATTGGAAAAGATATAATTTGGCTGGTGCTAAATAAAAACACATTATTGCCACTCTGACTTAAGAGATGTGATCTTGCCTGTCCTCCTTATTATGGTGCATGATACTGAATATGCAGACGGACTTCTTACAGTACAGGCAAGATCGGGAAAAAAAAATGTTCAAATGGCATAGCGTTTTCATGTATGCGTGTGTGTGTGTGTGTGTGTGTGTGTGTGCATGTGCGAGAGAGGCAGAGACAGATTCAATCTCATTCAAGTGATTACTGGAATATAAAATAAACACTTTTTTGCATAGGTATAATGAAACAAGTGTGCATTTATTCAAGAATAAAACTGAATAACAAAAACAAGTGACAACAAAATACCAAGAAGACATGATTCACCAGCGTTTGTGTGCCTGGTTATACCCCTTCAGCAATAACTTTTACAGGTAGCAAAACTTTACACCAGCTGTTTCAGACTGAAATCAAAGGCTTCCTCTTTTTGGGCGCATACACCGTCAGCATGGCACTGCCAGATCTAAAAAGTAGCTTGGCAAATAGCTCGCTTGCTGAAGTGACTTTAGCTGCAGGTAGACATCCCATTTTACTTTATGGTGCCCAGCAGAGTTGTGTCACTGTGCAGCAGTCTATTAGCCAGCGAAAGTGCTGTAAAGAAGCTGTCTGTTTTTATGATTCTGACTTTGTCCAGTAATGGCTCCATAAGCTTTATGATCACAGACTTGGAAAGTCTTTGCCCTGGGTTGTAACTGAAAACACAGTTCTCAACAAAACATTTGCCAGATGTCAGAAATCGTAGCAAATCTGTCGTTTTTCATACGTTCTGCACGGGTGTCTTTGTTGTCAAAGCGCAAATGCCGCATGGTAGTCTCATTGCAGTCATGGAACATCGTATCTTTGATTGCCGGTACAACAAATAGTTCTGAGCAGGCATCAACCACAACACCAACTGTGGTCATCACTGTTCTTGTGAAAGAATGGAGATAAATGCCATCAAATCAGAGAGGGAGAGGCAAGTTCGTTTTTTACCAGGTGAACGTCACTGATGGGGAAAAAACTGAATAATAAAAGAACAAGCTCTAACTTTTACAAGTAACCAAAATTTAGACGGTTGTTACAGACTCGAATCAAATGTATTTTAGTATCATATTGTAGTGATAATAAAGCAGCTCACTACTCAAAACACAGAGCACCCAGACTCCAACCTGGTACCCGTGGTTTATAAGGCAACAGTTCTTACCTCTGCACCATTCAAGAATACATATCAACTTCCTGTCAATTGACATTTGAGCTTGGGTTTTTCAACTCCCTGACAGCAACATGTAAATCGAATGTTTTTTTTTTCTTTGGTTATATTCTTGAATAAAAGTGCATGTGTTTACCTGATATTTGGACTAAAGTCTTCACACATTATACACTTCACATCATTGTTAGTATAACATGGACAAAGTTTCTGTTTTAGCTATGAGTTCAGCATTTCCTGTCTAAACGCGGAATACACATTAAATGGTTGTATCGTAATCCCTACTCGATCGCGGGGGTTGCGTTCCAGAACCCCCCGCGATAGGTGAAAATCCGCGAAGTAGAAACCATATGTTTGTATGGTTATTTTTATATATTTTAAGCTCTTAGAAACTCACCCGCACTGTTTATAAATATTCTCCGCACAGTTATACAGTAAACCCTTGTTTATAGCGGTTGATCCGCTCCAGACAGATAAATGAATTTCCAAGAAGTAGGATTCTTTATTTATAAATCTAATATTTTTGCAGTTAGAGCATTGAAAACCTGTTTACGACCTTCTAAATACGTTTTCTAACATTATTAGAGCCCTCTAGACATGAAATAACACCCTTTAGTCAAAAGTTTAAACTGTGCTCCATGACAAGACAGAGATGACAGTTCTTTCTCACAATTAAAAGAATGCAAAAATATCTTCCTCTTCAAGGTGCGCGTCAGGAGCGGAGAATGTCAAAGAGAGAGAATAAAGTAAACAATCAAAAATCAATAGGGCTGTTGCGCTTTTAAGTATGCAAGCACCGCGATAAAGCGGCACAATGAAGGGATCAATGTGAAGGTAGCCTTTCAGCATTTTTTTACAGGCGTGTCCGTATCTTCTAAGCAAACTGCCACTGTGCAAACAGCCCCTCTGCTCACATCCCCTCCGTCAGGAGCAGATAATGGGGCCAATCATACGCCTCCCTGATGGTTATTGCATGATGGATAAATATCTGCCTGTATTTCTCAGAGAGAGTGAGAGACAGAGAAAAGCAAACAATGAAAAATCAATACGGCTGTTAGAGCTTTGAAGTGTGCGAAGCAGCGCTCGGGAAGCATATCGTATATCATTGAGTAGTTTTATTTAATACTAGCAAAATACCCGCGCTTCGCAGCGGCGAAGTACTGCCTTAAAATTTTTATTAAGAAGAAAATTTAACCTTTTTAAACTGAGGGAAAATATGCCAATAATTATTTGTTAAGGATCTCTTTGTATACCATGTTGTCAGTTCAGCCCTCCG
Source organism: Polypterus bichir lapradei (assembly GCA_026402145.1). Lineage (NCBI taxonomy): Eukaryota > Metazoa > Chordata > Cladistia > Polypteriformes > Polypteridae > Polypterus > Polypterus bichir. The sequence continues at coordinate 37,464,955 of JANRMT010062806.1, read as the reverse complement.
GTTGTAACATGACCAAGTTGTGCGCTGAGCTTACTCTTGAGCATGCAACTTACAGTTGGCCATGTGAACAGTAATCTTGTCTCAAATCTCACAGCTTGGATTGCTGCTGTCATAATCGGTTTGAGTTTCACGGTTTGTTTCAATTACGATAGTATTTGCAGGATTTGTTGTGTTGAAGTGACATTCGCCATCTGTCAAGCATTATAAGCACACAACCGGTTTCATCGATAAAATCACATCCAGCTTTTGAGAGTTTAAACACTCATAAACATCAAAGTGTCCACTACTGAAATCATCACCTGTGAATCTAAGATGTTTAAGAGGCATTGGCGGTTGTCGAAAGGTGTAAAATATTTGGCCATTTCGGTACACTTGAAAGCGACAACCGAACAATTCAGCGGCAGCCATCAACTCACATGCAGAACCATAGGTGAAGGGCTTAAGCATTTCACTCTTCTAGTGCTCATGTGTAGTATAATTATCTCCTGTACCGTCATTAGTCCACACCTTGAACCTGTCCCAGTCATTCAATACATAAGACACAATCTTCCTTCGGATATCAAGAGTGAGCCTGATATGGCCGTGCAATATGTAACAAAGAGAATGGAAAAGGTAGGTGCCATCTCCGGGCATGGAAATCACTCAGTAAGTGACAGTTCTTTGATCGATAGTGATCACCTCGATAGACATGGTAATGGGGGTTGGAATGATAAAGGAAATGGGTACCTGAGCAATGTAAAGTAAGTCTAAAATACCTATACAATAACTATAATTGTAATAAACAAACAATAAAACAGCGGAGAAGCGGTGGATTAAACAAAAAGGCTGTAGTTATCAGTAGGGAGACGTGAATCCCGTGGCAAAGCAAGGAAGGGAATGTAGTGACCGGAGCGACGGACAGTCTTATATAGGCAGGCAGCCAAAAACGTGGGATGCGTTGGGATGGGGGACCCAACGCCACCTCACACAGTGACTGAGCTGCAGGCTATTGACGTATATATGTGCGTAAGTAGGATTCAGTTAGCGTTGGGAACCCATGTACCAAATTTCTTGAAGATGGACCCATAAGTAAGAAAGACTGTTGAAAAGTTCAATATGGTGGCCGACAGTGGCATCATACCACCGAAATAAGTGCGTACATTGGTTTCGGTTAGTGCAGGGAAGCCGCCTATAAAATTTCGAGAAGATCGGGCCATAAATAAGAAAGTTCAGCATGGCAGACGTTGTTGACCATTATGACCATTACGCGTAGAATTTCGAAATGAAACCTGCTTAACTTTTGTAAGTAAGCTGTAAGGAATGAGCCTGCCAAATTTCAGCCTTCTACCTACACGGGAAGTTGGAGAATTAGTGACGTTGGAAAGTTCAATATGGCGGCTGACAGTGGCGTCATACCACCGAAATAAGTACGTACATTGGTTTCGGTTAGCTCAGGGAAACCACCTACCAAATTTCGTGAAGATGGGGCCGTAAATAAGAAAGTTCAACATGGCGGACGTTGTTGACCGTTATGACCGTTATGCGTAGAATTTCTAAATGAAACCTGCTAAATTTTTGTAAGTAAGCTGTAAGGAATGAGCCTGCCAAATTTCAGCCTTCTACCTGCACGGGAAGTTTGAGAATTAGTGACGTTGGAAAGTTCAATATGGCGGCCAACAGTGGTGTCATGCCAACGAAATAAGTACGTACATCGGTTTCCGTTAAAAGTTTAATATGGCGGCCGACAGTGGCATCATACCACCGAAATAAGTACCAAATTTCAGCCTTCTACCTACACGGGAAGTTGGAGAATTAGTGACGTTGAAAAGTTCAATATGGCGGCTGACAGTGGCGTCATACCACCGAAATAAGTATTTACATTGGTTTCGGTTAGCGCAGGGAAGCCGCCTACCAAATTTCGTGAAGATGGGGCCATGAATAAGAAAGTTCAATATGGCGGACGTTGTTGACCGTTATGACCATTACGCATAGAATTTCGAAATGAAACCTGCTTAACTTTTGTAAGTAAGCTGTAAGGAATGGGCCTGCCAAATTTCAGCCTTCTACCTACACGGGAAGTTGGAGAATTTGTGACGTTTGGAAAATTCAATATGGCGGCCGACAGTGGCGTCATACCACCGAAATAAGTACGTACATCGGTTTTGGTTAGCGCAGGGAAGCCACCTACCAAATTTCGTGAAGACGGGGTCATTCTTCTACCTACACGGGAAGTTGGAAAATTGGTGACGTTGGAAAGTTCAATATGGCGGCCGACAGTGGCATCATACCATCGAAATAAGTACATACATCAGTTTCGGTTAGCGCAGGGAAGCCGCCTACCAAATTTCGTGAAGATGGGGCCATAAATAAGAAAGTTCAACATGGCGGACGTTGTCGACCGTTATCGACCGTTACGTGTAGAATTTCGAAATGAAACCTGCTTAACTTTTGTAAGTAAGCTGTAAGGAATGAGCCTGCCAAATTTCAGCCTTCTACCTACACGGGAAGTTGGAGAATTAGTGATGAGTGAGTGAGTGAGTGAGTGAGTGAGTGAGTGAGTGAGTGAGGGCTTTGCCTTTTATTAGTATAGATGTAATACGTGCTCTGATTGGGTAGCTTCTCAGCCATCTGCCAATAGCGTCCCTTGTATGAAATCAACTGGGCAAACAAACTGAGGAAGCATGTAACATAAATTGAAAGACCCATTGTCCGCAGAAATCTGCGAACCAGCGGAAAATCCGTGATATATATTTAGATATGCTTACATTTAAAATCCGCGATGGAGTGAAGCCGCGAAAGTCGAAGCGCGATATAGCGAGGGATCACTGTATTCCAAATAACGTTATTATTTACCCTACACAACTCCAGGCACCTCACTGCCAGATAAACAGACTTGAGCTCTGAGAATTTTGCGATGGACTTCACTATGTCGGCTAGCAGGCTGCTTGTGCTGATCGACACATTTGTAAAAGAAAAGATGCTGATGGAGAAGTGCAAAGTAATTTAAGGTGGCCCGGGATTACACATTTTTTCGTAGGCTTCAGGGATTCTAGTGTTAAACAAGAGCACCTCAAGGTTTATGAGGTTTGATGGTTCTGTCAACAGGAGGGGATGGGAAAACACAGTCTTCACGAGTAGGACCTCTGTGTGGATAACAGGAGATGCTTCTAGTCATCAAAGTATTGCATGTGGCAGAGTGGCGAAAAAGCAGGATTTTGGAACCCTGATGATGCATGTGTGGGAAAAGACATCGGAACGTTGCAGAGATGCGGCCACAAGTGATCTGTCTATTCAGTGTTCTAATGTTAATCGATAAACACACCTGTCTATCTGAGGCCTCAATTCTGCACATCCTGTGTGGTCTGCGTGTGTGTACCTCTCAAATCCATTGCTGTGCTTGTTACAATATATAAAATAAGCATTCAGCTTGGGTTACTGAGCTTTTAAATTGACAACAGCTATTCAAGCTTTTTATTTTGTGTCAGTACTTTTTTATTTTCTTATTCTCTCCATGTGTTTCCATTCTCTAATCCGTGAAGAGAAATTGGACACTGCAACCCCAGCTTTTTTAAAGTGCATACACTGGAGGACTTTGGGAGTGGATTTTTAGAAATAAGCCTTGTGAACATAGGCTTTTCAGTGGCAGATTTTGCAGCTATTCACTATATTTTTCTAGCCCCTGTGAGAGTAAATGAACATAACCATATTTATATTAATTTTAACATCTTAGTTAAAATCAATTGGTAATATCAAATCATGTAATATCACCTTGACTTTGTGGAGATATTTGAAAAAAAAAAAAAAAACCTTTTGCCAGAAATCAAACTTCTTAAAGTAACATCATTAACCTGAACTGTTTGATTTCCTAATGAGAAAATGTTTAGGAGATACTGTATTTAAGTTGCATCCCAGTTGTGAGATTTGAATTTAATTTGTTGTTGAAATTTGGTTTGTATGAATGACGGCTACAGTTTTTACTTAATTTTTTTGAATACTTGCTGTCACAGTTGGTGTGTTCCATTTGTGTTTTTACTAATGTACTTTCTTTTCATTTTAGGTGTTTCTCAGCTGAACTTCATATTTTCCTTACTATGGGGAGGTTAAGGAACACTAAATCGGCTGTCCTTAGTATCCTTGTCTTGCAAAGCATGGTGCTCCTTTTAATTTACATCCGGCAAAGTGGTTTCACCTCCCAGGTTGAAGTGCAGAAGGGGAAAGTTCATGTTCTTATCCTGTCTTCCTGGAGATCAGGCTCATCTTTTGTGGGCCAGGTCTTTAACCAGCATCCCAATGTCTTTTATTTAATGGAACCTGCTTGGCATGTATGGGTTAGCCTTTACCAGAACAGTGCCAGTGCCTTGCGCATGGCTGTCAGGGATCTCATTCACTCAGTCTTCCAGTGTGACATGTCTGTATTTGACGCATACATGCCCGAAAACAGAAATGTTTCCAGTTTGTTTCAGTGGGCTGTTAGCCGTGCACTTTGTTCATCACCTGTTTGTGATCTGCAGGAAAATGAGGAAATAAGTGATGAATCTGTCTGTAAGAAAAAGTGTAACAAGACCTCTTTTGAAAAGGTAGAAGAAGTCTGTAAGACATTCAGCCATGTTGTGATAAAAGAAGTACGGTTCTTTGACTTGAAAACACTCTATCCACTTCTTAGAGACCCCTCCCTAAATCTGAAAATTATCCACCTCATCAGAGATCCCAGGGCTGTGGCCAGGTCACGTGAGCAGTCAATGAAAGCCCTAATGAGGGACAATGGCATTGTTCTGAATACAAATGGCACTGAAGTGGCGGACACCAGCTACCATGTTATGCGGGAAATCTGTCGCAGTCATGTACAGATTTATGAGACAGCAACTCAGAAGGCACCCAGCTTCTTAAAGGAACGGTATATGATGGTACGCTTTGAAGACCTGGTACGAGACCCACTGACAGAAATCTCAGAGATGTACAAATTTGCAGAGCTTGACCTGACTGCCTCACTTAAATCTTGGATTTATGACATTACACATGGAGAGGGGCCTGGAGAAAAGCAAGAAGCCTTTAAAATAACTTCCCGCAATGCGCTCAATGTGTCACAGGCATGGAGGAAAACTCTGGCTTTTGAGAAGGTTGCTAAAATTCAGGAGGTCTGTAAGGGGGCTATGAACCTTCTTGGTTACCGTCCCGTAGATTCTGAGAAAGAACAGAAACTTCTAGCTTTGGACATGGTGCTACCACGGAAGCGATATCAGTTCATCTGGCTGCCATCAAAAACTAGCACTAATCAGGGCTAAATGTTTCATGGACTCTTGTAGGTGAAATTACATGTAAGAGAAGGAATGTTTCATTTATACTACAAAACATATTGGAAGTAAACTTATTAGGATTGGTTAATGAATATGGTCAAAGAATACAGTTTTGGCCAACATAAGAAGCATACCTGAGAGAATTAAAATCCAAAGGATACTGGACCTACCAGTACATTCACTTGGTGTGCATGGTTTATTTAAAGTACTGAAGTTTAATTTAATTAGCTTTTTGAATTTAATATAATTAACTTTGTTTCAAAAGATTTGCATCCAAAACGGTACGTTAAGTTAATTGCAGTTTCTACTGAGTGTTGAAATTATGCCGTGGGCTTTAAGTCAAAGAACAAGGTATCTTGGCAATCTTCAGGAGATCGGATCATATATGGTTTAATAAGAAACACTGTGACTGGGGGAAAAATTCTTGAAAGTGTTAAAATATGCACAGTGGCAAAAGAAAAAAGTATTTGAAACAGTTGCCCACAAAGTGTACGACAAAGTGCATTACTACACAGGGTTTTTTTGTAATTGGGGAAGCAGGTTTCTTTGTGAACTGCAGAAAACCCAATCCACTTAGGTGCAGTCGGGACTGAGGTTAGTCCTTTTTCTCTTTTGTGTGTAATTTACCCCACTTTGTGGTCTGTGAAAAAATAAACTTGTTTAATATGGAATTGTGTCTGATTTGCAACAGTTTTATTATTAGCCCCCTGTATGTCTTAACAAGGTACATGTGCATGTAGAAAGAGAGTGGACTAGCACCATTGTGCAAAATGTCACAACTGGAGGAGTTAGAAGTGATTAAATGAGTGTCCCAAACAACAAGTTTCATTTTCAAACTTTGAACAATAAAATGCATAAACCCTTGTGTTGTATAGGCAGCGTATGTAAATATTTTGAGGTAAGTTGCACCAAAAATTTTATTTTCCATAATTAATACAGCAAGACCAAAACAAAGTTGAATGTCAGCCTTGAATGTTCTTTTGAGAAATCCAAAGTCAGAGATGAGTCTAGCTGAGGCCATTCTGAAGTAAGCCAATGACCCTGCAGTACTCGCAACTAACAGAAAATCCTAGGACACCCTACCCATTTCCATTGCCCTACCTCTTCAACCCATCCACTGCTTCCAATAAAACCTTGAGTGGCTAGACAGCCCCGGGATTTGAGAAGTGAGGATAGGTGCGGAGAGAGGTTATGATTAAACAAATAACAAAGCAAAGGTAAAATAATTGCTGTAGAACTAAACTACTATTGAAATCTAATCTGGGAGCAAGACACCAGAGAGATGCACATAAAGGCCCTGTCGTATTATACAACTTTTCTAGCGATTTTCAAGTTGTAGCCTTCATTTTCATAATCTTAGTGAGCTGGAGGCAGTCAGTGGTGCACTCCCGTGAAGGCCAATTGCATAATGTGATCTTCCCAGCAGCTCGCTACAAGTTATCCATGACTCGTCCACTAAAATCAAATGGGTTTGATTTTGCCTTAAGTCATATGGGTGGGCTATGTGTGTTTGCAAGCTGACAATGAATGAATGCTCGCCAGGAAGTACAATGCATAAAATGCAGTTATGAGGAATAAAGAACAGTTTTGGACTTCTCAAACAGAAGAGGGCCTTGTGTGTTTGATGTCTCTTATTTTATGTACCACGACAGAATGTGAAAAAGGGGGGGGGGGGGCCGGGCCGAGACAGCAGCTGAAGTCTGTTTTTTGTCAACCCTTCGTACACCATTGGCTTAAACAGGCAGCACGTTCCCTATTGTCATAGAAAGAGGCAAGCGTGACTGCTGGAACAATGGCACACAGTCAGTCCATTTGACCCAGAGATTTCCAGTTCTGTAAATTGACATGGTCAAGTGATGAAATGAGCAATTACAGTCGGCAAGCCTGATATACTGTACAAGTCGTGCAATGTGACATTGACTTAACAATGTGAGAGAAAATAAGGTTTCATGATGCTATCACCAAACCCAACAACTCAAATGATTGTTTAAGTAAATTTTGATTTGTATATACAATTCTGTCCTAAAGAGAAAGACAGACTAAATATAACTTATTGAATGTAGTTGTTGTAGTATTCCCTTGTTTTGTACAGTTCATGTATTCACATTATAACCTTTTACCATGGTAAACTCATTTTTGTGTTTTATCATTTTCAAATAAAATTTTGTTGCTGCCCTGTTTTTTGGTTAATGCAACCTGGTGCATGTGTCACATGACTGCATTTACCATATTGATTACTTCACCCTTCCAACTGGTATAAATATGGTATTAATTGTATCACGTTATCCTGTGAATGGATAAAACACTTGTGCTGCTGGTTCTAGTGTAGTTAGCTTATATAACAAGTAAGCTTTGGCGTCAGGGTTTGTTTTCGATTTTGAACTCCTTTTTTTGTCTCTCACTTTTGAATTCTGTTATTGCCATTGTGTTTTCATTGCAATTCAGAAGAGCTCATCTACCTGAAGCTAAGTTTGTTCTGGCCTGGCCAGTACTTGGATGGGAGACCTTCTAGGAAAAGCTTTGGTTGCTATTGGAAGAGGTGTTGGTGAGGCCAGTAGGGGGTGCTTAACCTTTGTTCTGAATGTGGACCCCAATGCCATAGTGCAGTGACTGGGACACTGTGCTGTACAAATGGTGCCATCCTTTGGATGATAGATAGATATGTTATTAATCCCAAGGGGAAATTCACATACTCCAGCAGCAGCATACTGATAAAAACAATATTAAATTAAAGAGTGATAACAATGCAGGTATAACGGACAATAACTTTGTATAATGTTAACGTTTACCCCCTTGGCTGGAATCTCCCCCCCCACCCCGGGTGGAATTGAAGAGTCGCATAATGTGGGGGAGGAACGATCTCCTCAGTCTGTCAGTGGAGCAGGACAGTGACAGCAGTTTGTCAATGAAGCTGCTCCTCTGTCTGGAGATGATACTGTCCAGTGGATGCAGTGGATTCTCCATGATTGATAGGAGCCTGCTAGCGCCCGTCACTCTGCCACAGATGTCAAACTGTCCAGCTCCATGCCTACAAAAGAGCCTCCCTTCCTCACCAGTTTGTCCTGGCGTGAAGCGTCCCTCTTCTTTATGCTGCCTCCCCAGCACACCACCACATAGAAGTGGGCACTTGCCACTACTGTCTGATAGAACATCTGCAGCATCTTATTGCAGATGTTGAAGGACGCCAGCCTTCTAAGGAAGTATAGTCGGCTCTGTCCTCTATTGCACAGAGCATCAGTATTGGCAGTCCAGTCCAATTTATCATCCAGCTGCACTCCCAGATATTTATAGATCTGTACCCTCTGCACACAGTCACCTCTGATGATCACTGGTCCAGGAGGGGCCTGGGTCACCTAAAATCCACAACCAGCTCCTTGGTTTTGCTGGTGTTCAGGTGTAGGTGGTTTGAGTCGCACCATTTAACAAAGTCCTTGATTAGGTTCCTATACTCCTCCTCCTGCCCACTCCTGATGCAGCCCACGATAGCAGTGTCGTCCGCGAACTTTTGCACATGGCAGGACTCCAAGTTGTATTGGAAGTCCGATGTATATAGGCTGAACAGGACCGGAGAAAGTACAGTCCCCTGTGGGGATCCTGTGTTGCTGACCACAATGTCAGAACTGCAGTTCCCGAGACGCACATACTGAGGTCTGTCCGCAAGCCACCAGGTATGCATCTACTCCCATCTCTGTCAGCTTGTCCCTAAGTTTGGATGGTGTTGAAGGCGCTAGAGAAGTCCGGAAACATAATTCTTACAGCACCACTGCCTCTGTCCAAGTGGCAGAGGGATCAGTGTAGCATATAGATGATGGCATCCTCTGCTCCCACCTTCTCCTGGTATGCGAACTGCAGAGGGTTGAGGGTGTGGCGGACCTGTGGCCTCAGGTGGTGAAGCAGCAGCCGCTCCATGGTCTTCATCACATGTGACGTCAGGGCGACAGGCCGGAAGTCATTCAGCTCACTAGGACGTGATACCTTTGGGACTGGGGTGATGCATAAAACCAAGGTCCTGACTTTTTGTGGTCAAGAAAGATCCCTGGGCATCCTTCGTAAAGAGTAGGGTGTAATCTAGACTAAATTGCCAACCACAGCCTATTCATTCTGGCCCCCCTAATCATCCCTTGTCTCTAATTGGCTATGTCTCTGACCATTGCATCACCTAACATTTCATGTGTGGTGAGCATACTGGTGCAAAAATGGCTGCAGTGGATGTTGCACATTAGTGGTGGTTGAAGTGGCTCCTCAATCACTGTGTAAATCGCTTTGAGTAGTGAAAAGAACTCCATTTAAATGTACAGAATTATTATTGCCTTATTATCTCTTTGGCTCTGTCCTGGCTTTCTCTTGAACACAATTTGCTGCTAAATGCTGCCATCTCCTGGTTATTTTTGTTTTCTCAAATATCTGTTAACACCTGCATGTCCATAACAGTTGTCCAGATCTATATATACTCAGCAAAAAAAGAAACGTCCCTTTTTCAGGACTGTGTATTTCAACAATAATGTTTTAAAAATCCAAATAACTTTACAGATCTTCATTGTAAATTGTTTAAACAATGTTTTCCATGCATGTTCAATTAACCATAATCAATTAATTAACATGCACCTGTGGAATGGTCGTTAAGACCTTAACAGCTTACAGAAAGTAGGCATTTAAGGTCACAGTTCTAAAAACGCAGGACACTAAAGAGACTTGTCTACCGACTGTGAAAAACACCCAAAGAAAGATGCCCAGAGTCCCTGCTCATCTGCGTGAACGTGCATTAGGCATGCTGCAGGGAGGCATGAGGACTGCTGATGTGGCTAGGGCAATAAATTGCCATCTCCACACTGTGAGACGCCTAAGACAGCGCTACAGGGAGACAGGAAGGACAGCTGATCATCCTCGCAGTGGAAGACCACGTGTAACAACACCTGCACAGGATCGGTACATCCGAATATCACACCTGCGTGACAGGTACAGGATGGCCACAACAACTGCCCGAGTCACACCAGGAACACACAATCCCTCCATCAGTGCTCAGACTGTCCGCAATAGGCTGAGAGAGGCTGGACTGAGGGCTTGCAGGCCTGTTGTAAGGCAGGTCCTTACCAGACATCACCAGCAACAACGCCGCCTATGGGCACAAACCCACCTTCGCTGGACCAGACAGGAGTGGCAAAAAGTGCGTGAGTTTCTGCATGACAGCAATGTCAGTGTTCTGCCATGGCCAGCGAAGAGCCCAGATCTCAATCCCATTGAGCACGTCTGGGACCTGTTGGATCGCAGGGTGAGGGCTAGGGCCATTCCCCCCAGAAATGTCCAGGAACTTGCAGGTGCCTTGGTGGAAGAGTGGGGTAACATCTCACAGCAAGAACTGACAAATCTGGTCCAGTCCATGAGGAGGAGATGCACTGCAGTACTTCAAGCAGCTGGTGGCCACACCAGATACTGACTGGTACTTTTGATTTTGAGCCTCCCTTCATTCAGGGACACATTGTGAAACATTTTTAGTTTATGTCTTATGGTGTTGACTCTTTTAGTGTTCATACAAATATTTACACATTAAGTCTACTGAAAGTAAAAACAGTTGAAAGTCAAGGGACGTTTCTTTTTTTATATATAAAATTCTTTTTGCGTTTGAAACGGAAATTACGTATGACCACAGAACATATTATAATACAGGAACTAATCACTTTGTTTGTGGACGCCATTTTTATATCGTCTTTACGAATTGTTATTATTTGTGTGAGTTGTTTTACTGATATTGAAAAGAAATAGATACAAACACGCCAATCTATCCCATAGAAGTGCGCCCCACATCACCCTCTCCCAACCCTCCTATCTGGACTCCAGCGCTCAGCCGTCTGCCGCCAGGCATGTTCTGACAGAGAAGTTTTATTTATTCGTCCATGTGACTGTCACAGAAACTGACACATTGTAACTTTTTTTAATTGGCAGTACTTGATAGTAGAAGAGATGAGGAAAACAGCTTTGCGTCTTTCTACTTTTTAACTGCGCCGAGCTGTAAACAATGTGAAGACGAGACCACCTTCAGCGGCGACGGGTCGTGAGAACAAAGTGGACGCTGAAAGGCGTGGAATGTCGGGCTCCTCCACTGGGTCAAGAGCTTTGCAGTTTCGGGCAGCATCCTCTCTTCTTGCACTGTTTGTGACGCTTCGAGTGCCCCCTCGGTTCCTGGGAGAGTGGAAATCTTTGCGAATGAGTGTAATGGGCGCCATCAAAGCAAGACTCTCTCTTTGTAAAGTGTGCTGCACGACTACTTACTGTCCCTTAAGGTGAGTTCTGGTCACTAAAACCCCGCAACATTCAAGGTTGCTTTTGTGATGAATTCTTTTAACAACATGTAGGGTTTACATCTAAAAAGATGTACCGACCTCTTCATGTAAAGTATTGGACTTGGGATTTGTTTGGACCTTCTGCCCGTTAAGCACGGAAGGGCAGTGTCCACATTTCTCAGAATAATTTTTCTCTTAAATCACAGGCACGTAGTGCAACATTGTCAGGCAGAAATTTGGAGGATCACATACAAAATGTAATTTCTATACCACAGCGGTCGTGCAACGCTTTCATAAGGGATCTGCTACCGAGAGATGATCCAAATACATTTAAGCTGCTGTTATTGCTACTTACCTGTTGTGTTATAGCGCCTTTAAAATGTACTTTACCCGAAAGCACTCCAGTAGTGCTCAATGTATCTTTACTTCTTACATGTTAATGTTTTACTTTTTAAAAATGTATATACTACATTTTATTTTTTTCCCTTGCACTCAGTGAGCAAAGCCACTGGGTAATCAGCTAGAAGAATAAATGACAAACAATGGTACCTTGGAACAGCCCGAAAGGACTATCTTTTAAGGTATAAACCAAAGATGATGTGAATTCTTAAACAATTTTCAAAGTGGATTTAGTTGAGACAAAAATGTGTTTGGATGGGCAGAATATCTGTTGCTGTGGCACTCTGAATTATAGAAGTAAATGATTTTTCTTATGACGTGTGCAGCACTGTTTCAGACAAGATGCATAATTTCAACAGACTTCACTTAGGAGACCAGTAAATAGAGTTCTTGTTGTCCAGATGGGATGATCTGAATAAATGTTCTAGTTCCCTTGTTAATGGGAGGGTCTAAGGTTTGAAAAATTCCTGAGCGGTCAGATATTGGTAAATTTACATGTCTTGTTCTGATCTGTATTTTTATTGCAAACTTACATTCTTCATGAAAAAAGTTACAAAATGGGTGATTTGTCAGGATGGAATGGAGTTTGTTGTAGCATGAGTAGCATTAGATTTGTACCATACTTAAGAGTTCAGAAAACTCAAATATCTAACTACCGCATTTTTCTTAAAGAAGGGTCAGTTTTCTAACATAATGGAATCTTGGAAAGTGAAAGGATGCCTGAGGAGTGGAGAAAAAGTGTACTGGTGCTGATATTTAAGAATAAGGGGGATGTGCAGGACTGCAGTAACTACAGGGGAATAAAATTGATGAGCCACAGCATGAAGTTATGGGTAAGAGTAGTGGAAGCTCAGTTAAGAAGTGAGGTGATGATTAGTGAGCAGCAGTATGGTTTCATGCCAAGAAAGAGCACCACAGATGCAGTGTTTGCTCTGAGGATGTTGATGGAGAAGTTTCGAGAAGGCCAGAAGGAGTTGCATTGTGTCTTTGTGGACCTGGAGAAACCATATGACAGGGTGCCTCGAGAGGAGCTGTGGTATTGTATGAAGAAGTTGGGAGTGGCAGAGAAGTATGTAAGAGTTGTACTGTACAGGATATGTACGAGAGAAATGTGACTGTGGTGAGGTCTGTGGATAGGAACGACAGATGCATTCAACGTGGAGGTGGGATGACATCAGGGATCAGCTCTGAGACCTTTCTTATTTGCAATGGTGATGGACAGGTTGACAGACGAGATTGGACAGGAGTCCCCGTGGACTATGATGTTTGCTGATGACATTGTGATCTGTAGCGAGAGTAAGGAGCAGGTTGAGGAGACCCTGGAGAAGTGGAGATATGCTCTAGAGAGGAGAGGAATGAAGGTCAGTAGGAACAAGACAGAATACTTGTGTATAAATGAGAGGGAGGTCAGTGGAATGGTGAGGATGCAGGGAGCAGAGTTGGTGAAGGTGGATGAGTTTAAATACTTGGGATCAACAGTACAGAGTAAAGGGGATTGTGGAAGAGAGGTGAAAAAGAGAGTGCAGGCAGGGTGGAGTGGGTAAGGAAGAGTGTCAGGAGTGATTTGTGACAGACGGATATCAGCAAGAGTGAAAGGAAAAGCCTACAGGACGGTAGTGAGACCAGCTATGTTATATGGGCTGGAGACGGAGGCACTGACCAGAAAGCAGGAGACAGAGCTGGAGGTAGCAGAGTTAAAGATGCTAAGATTTGCACTGGGTGTGACGAGGATGGATAGGATTAGAAATGAGTACATTAGACGGTTGGGAGACAAAGTCAGAGAGGCGAGATTGCATTGGTTTGGACGTGTGCAGAGGAGAGATGCTGGGTATATAGGAAGAAGGATGCTAAGGATAGAGCTGCCCGGCAAGAGGAAAAGAGGAAGTCCTAAGAGAAGGTTTATGGATGTGGTGAGAGAGGACATGCAGGTGATGGGTGTAACAGAACAAGATGCAGAGGACAGAAAGATATGGATGAAGATGATCCACTGTGGTGACCCCCTAATGGGAGCAGCTGAAAGAAGAAGAAGAGGTCATTCTCCATACATGGTCCAAACAAACTGATTTACAGGATTGTTCAGTCTAACCCAACAACTGAAACATCCAAAACGTTTAACTAGAAGCCTATGCAAATAAGCAGTGCAGGTAAGATATTATTAAGTAATCCACAAAGAATTGGATGTATCACAGAAAATGGCATGCTTCTGTCCCTCACGATTTTATTGCTAGACTGCTTTTTTTATAGGAGAATCTGTGAACCAGCACTTAATTTGTGCCAGAGCGGGCTGGAGCTCATCTCTGGTACCTCTGATTTTTGAGTCATCTGTGCCCTGGGACCACTAAATTTTATATCAAATATTTGTTTTCACGGCTTGAATGTTTAAATAAAAAACAATTATTATACTGACTTTATTTAAGGTCTGTAAAAGTAGTCAAGTTGTAGCGGTCAGGTGCCACTGAGATTCACACCGTTGATATGATGGTGATTTGTTTATTTTTGTAGAGTAGATCCCAGGGACGCTCCCAGCCTTGGCCTGACCCGCACACAATCAAAAACAGAGACAAAATAAAGCACACTGGGAACTAACAACAATTAAAGAATATAATTAAATTAAATAATATAAATGAAAACAATAATACCACCCCTGTACCCCTACGGTGATATTACATTAAACATCTAAACACAAACAGCTCCATACAGCAAAGTCCATGGAAACAACACTGGATGCAATGAAAGATGATGAGAGCGAGTCCAGAGATCTGCACGCTGAAAGGGAATGAAACAACAGTCCTACCGGGAGACACTGTAAGGGGTGAAGACGGACGGATGGAGGGTTCATGAGCGCTCCTTTTCTTGCGGGGAAGCCAAGGAATCCACAATCAATCCTCAGCACACAGGTAGACAGAAGACAATCCAGACCCCAACAACGACACAATCCAGGGCACAAAGACTAAATACGGCTTAATCAACAGGAGACAGTCTGACAGGTAAACGGAACACACAATACAACCACAAAAAAACACCTTTTTTTCCCTTGGACACCTGCCCTCCTTTTAAACCCCTCTGACCACCTTTGACCCCAACAGCTCCTGCAGGGACTGCTGGGAGATGCAGTTTTAACTAATAGTAGCACTGCTACAAAGTTAACGTTCTGCGTATCATTTATGACAAAAGTGCAGCAAAAACAGAAATTGAAATAAATCATCAAGGCAGTGAGATGGGGGGGGGGGGGCCCCCTGGTTCTGGCCCAGCAAGTATGGGGGCTGACATGCGAAGTTGAATGAGTAAAGGAGCAGGAGTTAGCTGATGGGGATGAAGACGCAGCAGATGAGGTTGAGGAGTGTGAAAACTCCACTATGAGTATAAACAGCGGTACAGTAAAAGACGCCAAGTGAAATTCTGTTTTCTGTGAGCAAGTATACATGTAAATATGATTGATGTCATCTTTTTATTAGGCCGATGGCGTGATTCACCGTTAACAGTGCTGGGCTGTGCTGCTCAAATTTTTGTTGCACCCCATTTTGCTCCTGTGCATTGATGTGAGCTAAAGTTGTTCACACTCCAAGCTAAATCAGCTGTGCCCTGGCATCCTGCACAGATGCAGCTTCAGCAACCCTGGTACCTCCCCCAGCTAAAAGAGGTGTGCTAGGCTGAACAGACATCCTGAATTTTCCAGGTTGGTTTAATGAGTGTTTTGACTTTTCCTGAAAAAAAAAAAACTTCCCTTTTTTGTTCTGGATTTCAGGGGTTTATTTCAACCCACAAATCATACACCCAACTATCCGATCTGTATTCGCTCTGTAGGTGCTGCTGACCACTCACCTCTCTTCCGTGCCATGTCAGAAGTTCAAATTGTGAGCACGTTTGGCTGGCTTTCCACAAATATGGCTTCTAAACAAGCTTGCAACTTCAATGAAATACTTTAGAGTGAATGTAAATATATAGAATGAGATCAGTTGTTTTGGTGTGATGGCAGCAAGGTATTTTGTAGAACTTGTGGAGCACACTTTTCCATTCCACGTGGAGGGATGTAACGCGACACATTAGGGGCAAAATCACAAAGAAGCAGAGAAAAGTATGTAGGAGTGTTTCTGGATTTTTTGTTAGACAATATAAAAGTTGAGAGGAGCCTCAAGAGTGTCATTTGTAAGTATTCATAAATAATCAATACAGGCCGACTTTGAACAATACATTTCCTAAGAAAACCAAGTGAAGGTGATTTCCATTACAGCTTGAGTGAAATCAAACAGAAGGATCAGGTTGCTGAGGTCACTCCCTATTTTCTTTTCTGCCTAGCTGGTTATCTATCAGGCGCCTCTCTCATCTTCTGTACTGGTGACAATCTCAGACTCGTTTTGATAAAGTCGCCATTCAGTGTAACAGCAACAAGAAAGAAACAGGATCAAAAGAAATCCCCTGAACACAAGGCCCACTGTTACTTTGACAGTTGCATTTCAGAGGATTTGCTGAGTCAGAGGAGTCCATTTCACTCTTCTCACCACAGAGATTTTTTAGGCGTTGTTGGGCTCGAGTGTGTCTCTCTGATAGAATGCTGATTGTACTAATCACTTGAATCAATCAGCCCATTGTACACGGTGAGCACCGTCCAAGATACGGAACAGCAAAGTGCTGCTCCTCATGACTCCAGGAAACTGGATTTGAATCTTGGCCCATTTGTTTTCTTTGCCTACTTCAGTTTTCAACCTACATTTCCAAAGATATGCTTATTAGGCTAATTCTCAACTTTAAATAGGACCCAAGTGTAAGTATATCTCAGGATTATGGTGAGTGTCAAAAGACCAGGAAGTGAACCACACAATGAAAACGTGGTCAGGAAAAGCAAAGTATGAAAACCAAGAGATCAAAAAATAGTCAGGCCATTAAATCAAAGGGCAAAACAAACCTCAAAACCAGAACCCAAGGGTTTACTTGGAAAATAAGCTAACTAACCCTAATGGTTCTTGAGATGTTTGTTTCTTGTTTTTTCCCCACAGCGTGATTGCTGCCATATTTATATTGCCAATACAGTGACATCATCAGTGCCACAAGGGAGGTCACATGATGAATTCCAAATGGTGTTGCATAAACAAAGAAAAACATGACAACAACATAAAAATAATGAATGTGCCCCCAAAAAATAGCCCAATGCCCGAGGTAGACACCAGAGGTGGGCAGTGTCAGAGTGAGAGGGTTAGGTACATACCATCATAAACCAAGGGGGGCGGGGATCCTCTCAGATATTTCCGAGTGATAGAGTGGGTATACACCAGCACACAATGAGTGGGGGGTCCTCATCAGAGATTTTACAATCTACATTACTAAACGAAGGTTGTATACCTGTATATGCACGGATGCCAGAGGCCAGAAGCAAGTCGTGCACAATACAACAGCTGCCCGAACACGAACTCACACACCACCGCATATACAGCCTTCGTTTACTAATGTAGATCTCCAAGCCGGGATCCGCCGCCATGGTCACTTCAGCACCTCGGTTCTCAACCTTTTTCGCGATTGTACCCCCAAAAGGGTGTGAAAGTATGTCCGCGGGTACCCCTCGCGCATAAGTTCACGCATAAAAGTACACATTTTCATAATGGCGTGTGCTTACCTTTCTAATGCGATACTTGGGCTTGTTTTTGTGCCATCAAAGATTTGATGCGAGGATGGATGCTGCTGACGGCTAGTATAACATCACCTTCAGGCTGGAGCCGGTTTCGTTCTTTAGTTTTTATTGCGGTCAAAGCCGAGAAAGCACTTTCACATAAATATGTCGATGGAAAAGGCAACAATGCTGACAACGCTGCATTACTCAAGTCTTCGTATTCTTGACGCACACTGTGCCAGAAATGTCCCACGTTGCTGTCCATTCTTGCTTTCAAAGTTCTGTCCGCCGCAAGTTCAAATAATTTCTCTTTCAAGTCATCAGGAAGTTCTGCTGTCTCAACATTGTTTTCACAAAAAGGATTCAAAATCCAGTTGTTCTGGGCACCATCCGTTTCGATTTCAGGAAAATATCGGAGAATTTCGTTTTCTAGATTATTCAAATGATCGATGATCAATGCTTTGATATTAGAAAAGCTTGAAAGCTCGATGTTTGAGTCTTCACAAAAACATGAAATTATTGGGAAGATTGCAAGATGTCCAGCAGAAATTCTGTTTTTCCAATGGATAACTTTTTTATGAAAAGCTTGCATGTTGTCAATGGAAGAAAACATGTTGCTGTTCTGTCCTTCAAATTTCAAATTCAACTCATTGATTTTTGCAAATACAGTGGTGTGAAAAACTATTTGCCCCCTTCCTGATTTCTTATTCTTTTGCATGTTTGTCACACAAAATGTTTCTGATCATCAAACACATTTAACCTTTAGTCAAATATAACACAAGTAAACACAAAATGCAGTTTTTAAATGATGGTTTTTATTATTTAGGGAGAAAAAAAATCCAAACCCACATGGCCCTGTGTGAAAAAGTAATTGCCCCCTGAACTTAATAACTGGTTGGGCCACCCTTAGCAGCAATAACTGCAATCAACCGTTTGCAATAACTTGCAATGAGTCTTTTACAGCGCTTTGGAGGAATTTTGGCCCACTCATCTTTGCAGAATTGTTGTAATTCAGCTTTATTTGAGGGTTTTCTAGCATGAACCGCCTTTTTAAGGTCAGGAAGGGGGCAAATAGTTTTTCACACCAATGTATGTCGGCAAGATATGCGACTTTGCATAACCACTGCTCGTCCTCAAAGTGCGTTACAAAAGCAGATTTCTGATCTTTAAGAAAGACGTACATTTCATGTCGGAGCTCAAATAACCTGTTCAAAACTTTTCCACGAGACAGCCACCTGACTTCGGTATGCAAAAACAAAGTTTCGTGTTCCGAACCCTTGTCCTGGCAAACCAGTCAAAAGAGCCGAGAGTTCAGAGCATGCGACTTGATAAAGTTCACAACTTTGACCACAGTGTTCAGTGTCTCATTGAACTCCACGCTTAAGTGTTTCGAGGCAAGTGATTGTCGATGAATAATGCAGTGATTCCATTGTACTGATGGATTTTTCCCTTTCACCAACGCTTTCAAGCCTCCTCGGTGGCCCGTCATGTTAGCTGCGCCATCTGTGCACACAGAAACACACCACATCCATTCAAGTCCATGAGCGGCGAGACACTCTGAAAGAATTCTGAAAATCTCTTGTGCTGTTGTTTTTCCCGGCAAAGCTTTGCAAGCTAACACTTCTTCTTAAAGTCCCTTCACCTGATCAACATACCGAACAAAAATCATCAACTGAGCTTCGTTTGATACGTCTGTCGACTCATCCAGTTGTAATGCAAATTGCTTTCTGAGTTTGATCTGCTCACAGACTTGCTGGATTACATCGTCAGCCATTTCTCGAATTCTCCTTGATACAGTATCATCCGAATGTGGGATAGTTTTCACCGCATCGACTGCTTTCTTGTCTATCATTATTTCTGCAATTTTTAGTGCTGCAGGAAGTACCAACTCCTCGACAATAGTATGAGGTTTCCTTGTTTTCGCTACCAAAAGACATACTTCATATGAGGCGCGCAAAGCTTTCTCGGACGTATGTAGATATCCGTGAAACATTGCGGTGCCTTTCATCATACTCTCATGTTGTCTCTTGAAATATTCCAGCGGTTTATCTTTCAATTCCGCATGTTTGGTTTGCAGGTGTCTCTTCAGAAGCGACGGTTTCATGCTGTGATTGGACAGAGTTTCGTTGCATATGACACAGAGTGGAAGTGGAGGGTCCGCACCATTGCTGACAAAACCGTAGCCCAAATATTCTGCAGAATATTGTCGTATTTTTCTGCCCGCAGATGAATCTTCTGGTGGCTTCTTATCTTGCTGCTGCTGCCCCAGCCGTTTTTGAGAAATTTCTTGGCCTGGTTTATCAGAAGACGACCCAACACCTTCCGAATCACTCACTTTCGCGAATGCATCGGTACCACTTCCCTTCCGTTTCACTAAAAACCGTTCCATTTTTGGGGTTTCCCGCCAACAATGCGAACACAAGCATTATAACCACATTCAACTCCTTTCTTGCACTGAAGAGGTTGTCCTCTCTTAAAAGCTACCACCCCACTGGGGACGTGACTCGCGCGTTGCCCCCAACCTATTGCTTGTAGGCCTAGCAACAGCAGACATTTTTTATTTTTGGAACTTTAATCCCCAATGACACGCCTCACCACTTTCCGAAGCAAATCTACTCCATGCTATAGTATAGCTGCACTGTCGCCCGTGTTTTGTTGATGAGTCACGCAGTGAACTGGCGACCTTCTTCAAACTCTTTGGTTGTTTTAAGTTTAAAAACTTAAACTAAAGCATTGAAACAATCATTACATTTTCTTCTTTTTTTCCTACTTTTGAGTGCGAAATCGAAACAGAAGGAAAATTTGAAAAAAAACCCCCGCAAAATTATATGTCGCTGCGTACCCCTACATAACCCTTCCCGTACCCCTAGGGGTACGCGTACCACCGGTTGAGAACCATTACTTCAGCACGCAAATCTGCCGCTGTCACCATCAGGGAACTAGGTGGCGCCGAAAGCACACATTCACAGCGTCTCAGCGCCCCAGAGTCAAACCCAGTGGCTTCCCAGAGTCAGTAGGTGGCGCCCAAACAACACAACACAACCTGTAAAGTAAACTTGAGGTAAAGCGTGCACGCCAACAAGTTGCCATGGTGACATATTTAAACATGACGATCAACAAATCCCAAGGACAAACCACGGACAAAGTAGGGATTTACCTTTCTGAGCCCGTATTTGGACATGGACAACTTTATGTTGCTTTTTCAAGAGTCCGGCGTTCGCGTGACGTTAAAGTGATCGTTGTAACTACTCCATACCAGGGAGAGCTGATTCAAGGACAGGAAACCATCTTTACCAAAAATGTTGTTTATAAGGAAATTTTTGATTAACTATTTTGAATTTACCATTTTATGAATTTTTTGTTTCCAATTTACTTCATTTAAACCTTTGCATTCCGATATTTTTTTTTTTACTTATGAGTAGGGCCCATGATTTACCGCGGCCCGCGGAATTTAACGCGACGCCGCGGAATTAACCTAACTGTCGCGGAAAATACCAAATCTGAATGAAATCTCACTATTTGAGGCATATTGATATTAGTATGATTAGTTTTGATTACTTCTTTAAGTTCTTTCTTTAGCTTATTGCATCATCTCATTAATATCTCGTTCGTTGCTACTGAAATCGAACACAGTGGAGCTACAGTCCAGTTAAAGAAGCTGTCGGCGTTGCTGCAAAGTACTGATAATCTTAACGAGCTGAGAGCTGAACTTGAATTTGTATCTGTTCACTGCCAGCCAATTATGAACACTCTGGCTTATTTTGAGGCACAGTCATTCATGGCTGTCGATGTCTACAACAAAGTGTCTTGCCTGATATCGTCCGGATTTCCAATTGCAACCAGCAGCTGTGAAGATGCAAAGCACAATGCTGCTGCTAAACTTGAAGAATATTTTGTGGGAACCAAACAGCCGGCAATAGACCTATTCAGATCTGTGAGAATATTTGATCTACGACAGCTAACCACTGTTATCGAAGAATTTTGCTGATCATGCACCATCAGTGCCAACAATGATGGCTGCAGCAGATGAATGGCAAACTTATCTGGACATAGCATCTCGTGAAATAATTCCAGCTGATATCACTGCTTTTTGGCGTGTCTTAAGGCGCTTTTCCACTGCATAGTACGGCACGACACGGTTCAGTTCAGCTCACTTTTGGGGGGTTTTCCACTGGGAACAGTACCTGGTACCTGGTCCTTTTTTTAGTACCACCTCAGCCGAGGTTCCAAGCGCGCCGAACCGTTACCAAAACGTGACGTGTAAACTCTGCTGGTCACTGATTGGCCGGAGAAAATCGTCATTACTGCGTCACTGAACTTGCGACACGAGACACAACAGACGCGCTAGATTTTTAGCACAGCCAGCGAAGGTTCGGACGCACCATTTTTGTTTTAACCAAAAATGGCTGTTTCATGGTCTATTGAGGAAGTACAGACGTTCCTCTCGTTGGTAGCCGAGGAGCGGATCCAGCGAGAGCTGGATGGGGCGACGCGGAATGAAAAAGTTTTTCAGGAGGTCGCTAAGCTCTTGGGCGCACACGGCTACCATCGGACTTACAAACAGTGTAGGGACAAGTTAAAAAAAATGTCACGGCAGTAGAGGCGGCGCAACTATAACGACACGTGAATAATCCCGCCCACTCTAAAGCGGTACTAAACTGCAGTCGAAACGCAAACCGAGCCAAACTGAGCCGAACCAAGGTGAGCTGTACTGAACCGTGCTGTGCCGTACTATGCAGTGGAAAAGCGCCATTAGAGGACAGACTGCCTCGCTTAGCAGATGTTGCTAAAGTTTACATTACGTTGCCGATCTCTTCTGTTGATGTGGAACGTTCGTTCTCAAAATATGGATCGGTGTTGTCACCACTGCAATATTCTCTGTCACAAGAAAAACTACGAGCTTACAGTGCCGTTTTCTTCAACAATTAATAAACAATGACTTTAGAAACATTATTCGATCGTTTGTTGAAAATAATATTATGCCTACATATGTTTCAGCATCATTTGCCTAAAGCAAATCTGTGGATTAAAATGTTCAGATGTGAACGCTTTGATATACCTATTTGATTAGTATTACGAATTAATTTTGATTATTATTAGGGATTAAGAATAAGAAAAATTGCATTTATTTTGCTTGGGTTACGAATTACTCTCGTGGAGTTCTGGTACTGCATTTGCCGCGCCGCAGTACGCCACGGAATTTAAAAAAACGTGCCGCGGAATTTACGATTTCTTGCCGCGGTAAAATAGTGGGCCCTACTTATGAGTGCAGCAACTCAAAGACATTTTGGACTTTAATGAGATAACACAATTAAATTTAAATTTTAGTTTTAATAAATTGGTTAATTTTAGTACAAATATATTTATTTAACTAAATGAAAACTTTCCCAGGATGCTCCCACCCTCCATGATTTTTCATCCCTCCAAAGATCGGAGGGAACAGAATGTGATTGCCATTCTTGGATTTGCGATTCTTTAGAGAATCGGGGGTATACTGGTAAAGTAGCCCTATATAAGAGGTACCAGATGATGAAAAATTTGTTAGAGGGGGATCGAAAAAATGTCCAAAATACCATGTTTTTAGTAGCTCGAAAAAAATGAAAGCCATTTGTTTTCTCCACAGATGATGATCAAAAACAACCCAACTGGGTGAGAAACTTAATGCCAAGCTGGTGTCTGTCATGTGCCGTATTAGAATAAGAGGATGTGTCACTGTGTTCAGCAGGTTTAGAAAATAAATGAATGTCAAAGACATCCAAGGCTCAAGCAATGAAGTACAACAGGTAGCATTAAAGAAGGACTCGCGTCACGGTGTGACTGGTAAAAAATCAAGGCATCTCTGCCACCTTCATTACTGTTACACTGGACTTTTTCATGTTTATATGTTAACTTCATCCATGAAGAACTAGCAATAACTCTTTGCCATCAGCTAGATTATTCTGTGGATTACATTGTTCTTTTCCAGAAAGTTTTCACGTCTACTACTAATAACCAATGCCAGAGCCTCATTCATGTCCAGTGACTTACTCTGGGGACTTCATTGGCAAGAACTGGCTGTTGGTCACAGATGTCCCGCTAGTTTTCAGCAAATCATGACTTTTAAGGAATTTAAGGAAAGGGGACTCCAAAAACCTACTAAACATTTTTCTGGAACATCCGGCTATATCTGTCAGTCAGTTAAGAGATCAGACTACTAAAAATGCATAAACTATCTTTAAATTACTATACTAAATCAAAGGTATTTTTCATAAATACAACTAACATCTTTACTGATATTATTTATTTTACAAATAATTTTTATATTATTCTGTTTTTATTTAGGTATGAAGGAAGAAGCTCAGATCAGATATTTAAGTGGTGGTGGGTGAGGATGCAGAGGAAGATGAATATACATTAACCTGCATAACAAATTAAAAAGCATTTTTATGTTCAAAATGTCAATATTTCAGGTCTTTAATTAAACAATTCCAATTGTTGTTTTTAGGTCTGCTGCCTTCAGAACAGATTCGCAGGGCTTTTGAACTCTGCCCTACAGTTCTAGGAGCAAAGCAGAAGTAACCGTCAGACAACGTTGCAATAACATGAAATTGTTTGTTAGGTAAAGCACGAAGGAACAAAACACAGGAGACAACCAAAAATTGAAAGCACAGTCAAAAAGGATCTCAACACCGAAACTAAGCCAGCACTTGGCCTACTTGAACTGAAACTATCACTAAAGAATTGTTTTTCATCCACCTGCGTGACAATCTTGTGTGGAAATACGTCCGTATTTACACCGTAACTCTGGTGACAACACCTGCAACATGTTAAACACGTTGCATGAACAAAAAATGGGAGAAAATTCAAATGTGTTAAGTTTGAAATGAGTGCAAATGTACAAAAAGAAGATAGACTTCCATAAAGTCACAAATGTATGTAGATATAGAAGGAACATGTTCAAAGAAGTATTATAAGTATATGGTACTGTATTATATCCAGTTTAAGATTGTGTGTTGGCCAAAGCCAACCCTAGTAAAACTGTCAGGAACCAAACCTGAAAACATCATTAGTTCATTCTTCAAAATCTTAAAAATTAATATCTGAGAAAGGAGTACCAGAATAAAAATAAGATAAAAAGATGACAAAGGGGCAACAAATCCTAGACTCATAAAGAGCCAGCAACAGGGACACAATACGAAAGTCTGTATCTTGTACCTGGTTTTGAGTATAACGTAGCTGAGATAATGTATTCAAAAATAAATTTATTAACCTTCCTGTCCCTCCATTTTCAAATTTGCTTGCCTAGTACAGCTATTCAGTGCCTACCCTAATATCAAGATGCAAAAGGCAGGAACCGACCTTGAATGGAGGAGTAGTATGAGAACCTATTTAGAACTTCTTAGATGCCATTAAATGAATACAATGCAAATTATTATTAATTACTGCAAAGTGTTAATCCTTACCATTGAACTTGCTTTTTTGCAGGTTAGGTTTAGGGAATTGGTTTCCCCAGTAACTGAGCTGGGTTTTATTTTCTGGAATAGATAAAGCTGGAGCCAGTTCCAGAAATCAGGATTAGGAAATTATCCGCCTCTTTGGCCTCATGTAATTCCAGATTCATCTGTTTCAGAAATGCAGGTTTTACTAAATCCAGGTTTTCTTGAATGAAAACAATCCAATTTGTGAATCCCAGACTTACTTTAACTGGATTTCACATTAATCATGCTTTATGGAATTGACCTTAGGACTTCACTGGTTTGCCTGAAATAGGTCTCACCCCAAGCAGCCTGAGACCAATATCAAAAGGTTGGTTTCAAGGTCTGCACAAGCCCAAAATGGGGCTCAGGATTTTGGAGATTCAAAATACTCAAAATGCCCCTCAACTGATTAGATAACTATAAATGGTGGAGACCAAAACAGTGTTCTTTAAACTTAAATACCCTTTTAAATAAACAAAAGAAGTACAAGGGAAAAGAGATAAAAACAGGCAAAAAGGGTGTGTCAAAAATGGCCACCCAAAGCAAACACAGCCAATCTGTAATTGAGAAGTGATTTTTACAAAAACCAGAAATCCAAATTTGCACCACAACAACCAATCAAAGATGGCTGGAGGGAGCAAACTCCTTAGGTTAAATATAAATTGTGAAGATGTTCTCTCGATGAGGATGTAGTTGGGGGTCTGCCTCTTGGGATTCCATCCATAAAACACATATACAAGGAGGTACCCAAAAATAACCGGAATTGAAAAATAAAATTGTTTTAATAATTTTTACTTATTGAAACTTTAGTCTCCTTCAAAGTACTCACCATGTGAATGAATGCATGTGTCCCAATGGTTTCCCCACTGGTGGAAACATTTTTGGAATTGCTGAAGAGGACCAATGTCCAATGCCTGCAACGGTTTTTCATTGACTTACTCAATGGTACAAAAACAGTTTCCTTTAATTTCTTTTTTCATATGCGGGAACAAGAAAAAGTTGCATGGAGCAAGATCAAGTGACATTTCCCATCATTTGAAACAAATAAACCACTCGTAGACCTGTGTTTTACTTAAAGCTTCCTCTTTAAAAGCAGTTTCAAGCACCACTACAGTTTCAACAGCTGTTTTTGCCTAAGAGAAAACTAAATTTAATGCAGACTCGCTATTCTTTATGATCACCCATCACAAAAATCGCAGAACATGTTTAATAATCACTAAAAAAAACTGACACAGAATACCGTACGAACAATACAGAGCAACGCTACTTGGGAGACTGCCATAGAATACTGTAAGTATGCTACACCTAGCAGCAAAATTCATAACTAAGTCTAGACTGTGAGGCAGGCACAGCTTCCGGTTATTTTTGGGTACCCCCTTGTTTGCTATTCATAATCCCTAAATAATGATTAAAAAAAAAAAACATTAACAAAAATGACATAATAAAATAACTCACGAAAAATAACAATTCCAAAACAAGTGAAATGACAAAAAGGAAAATTAACCTAAGCCAGAGAACAAACCCTGGCTGAAATATAACATAACTCCGCCTTAATAGTTTTGTTATTGGGCCAGGGTTTTGACATTTCCTGTTCAGACCCAAGGTGTTAATCACAATAAAGACATCTTTTATTTTACCATGTTATCAGTGTCTCTTCTGGTACAAAAAAGTGTTTCATGCGAACAAAGCAGCATGAATATGCTTAGTGCAGTATACAGCCGTGTAAAGAAGTCTTGTTCACTTTTTCAGTGTATTTAAGCAGACATACAGTGCCTACAGATAAAGGTGATATACTTGAATAAAAACACATGGACTACTGGGGTAAAAGGTAAGTCCACCCATGGTCTTAGAAGCTGGTATTGTCCCCTTTAGCAGAATGACTTCTTGTAGCGCTTTGCATAACTGCCCACCAATCTCTGACATTGACACAGTGAGTTTTTTGGCCATTTATCCATGCACAATTTCTTCAGTTGCAAGATGTTTTTGGGTTTTCTAGCACAAACTACCGACTTAAAATCCCCACAACATTTCAAACATTCCATAACCCTTCATTTCTTGTTTTTGAGCCATTCCTTAGTGGATTTGCTATTACAATTTAGATCATTGTTGTGCTGAAAGGTCCATTTCAACTTTAACTTTCAGACAGATGGCCTCACATTCTCCTCAAGCACATTTTGATGTGAGGCAGAATTCATTGCTGACTTGATGACTACAAGCTGCCCTGGCCCTAAGATAGCAAAGCAACTCCAAGCCATAACATTTCCATAACTATGCTTCACAGTTGGTATGAGGTTTTTAACCTGAAACACAGTGTTCAGTTTTCGCCAGAGACATGTCTGCTGTTACTGTGGTCAAACAACTCTGTGATTTGTCTCACCAAGCACATTATTCCAGAAGGTTTGGTCTTTGCCTGATTGTTTAATGAGAAACTGTACCCTTGCCCTAATGTCCTTTCTTGACATCAAACACTGTCTTTGCACATCCTGCAATGATATTTTTGGGGTACTTAGAGAATTCTTTTAGCATCTGTGGCAGGCGGTTGGAGGCTGTGCCCAACTGGGACACCGAGAGGGACCGGAAGAGGTACTATGCATTCCCCAGACCACGAGAGGGCAGCCGCCCTGGTTTGTGTGGGAGCCACTGGAATTGAGCATGGAAGCTCAACCATATAGGGGCCTGTGGCCACAGCCAGGGGGTGCCCTGAAGACTGTGAAGCTCAGGCTGTCAGCACTTCCACCACACCCAGAGGTGCTGGTGGAAGTATTACCAGGGATACCCGGAGTGCATCCGGATGCTCATGCGGCACTTCCGCCACACCAGGGGGCACCTGGAGTACATCTGGGTGGGGATAAAAGGGGCCGCCTCCCTCCAGTCATCAGCTGGAGTTGGGTGGAAGAGGACGAAGCTCGGAGGAGAGGAGTGGAGGTGGTGAAGGAAGACAGGACTTGTGAGAAGCCCGGACTGAGGGTGTGTGTTGCAGGGGTTTGTGTGCGGGACTGGTTAAACTGTAAACAGTGTAAATAAATGTGTTGTGGGTTTGAACCATTGGTGTCTGCCTGTCTGTGTTGAGGCTGATCGTCCACAATGGCATCCCAGATGGGACTTCCTGCCCGTTAATCTTGAGGACAGCCTGACACAGCAGGACAACCCACACACGAACCGCAGTGAGCGGTACGCGCACAACCCCGCGGGAGCAACTCACCCAAAAGACAGTCTAAGTTCCACAGTAGTGTTGTTGGTGTCCGATGGGAAAAAAAGAAGAATGTTACAGACGTGCAAGTAGCATACTCTCCGCTGCACGCCGTCGCCATGGACACACGGGTTGGTTCTGCGGCAGGAGAGGCCACATGGAGGCAGCTTCCTCTGAAGGGTGGGGTCCCAGAGGTATGTCACTTCCCCAGTTGCAGTCAGCCCTGGGGAGCTGGCTTTGCCGGACTACCTTTGTGTTTTATAATGGGAGACTACCTGGACCCATGCTGGTGGCCTAAGCAGGTCGATCCGAGGAGTGATGCCAGGAAGGCGGCGGTAGAAAAAATGGGTGAGGAGGAGCTGCTGCGCGTCAAAAAGCTGCAGCGGCAGAGGAGCTGCCGGCAGGCTTGCCAACCCGTCAGGCCCAGGAACAAAATGATGGAGGGCCGGAAATCCCTCCCCGAGGCTGGCGAGGGATTGGATGGTGTGTGTTGCATGCCCGCCAAAGATTGGTCAGAGGCAGGACCAACAAATGTCTGTCCTGAGCCAGGGGAGGACCCGGCTGAGCCAGGGAGAAGGCTTCGCAGCACACATCCGCCGCATAGGACCGATCAAAGGGTAAGTCCACTGCTGGCTGACATTCTGTGTTTGCTTGCTGCTCTGCGTGAGCTGGAGGATTGCCTTCAGCCCGCAGAGTCACTATTCCAGATAATGTGCGCCCACCAGGAAACAGTGAAGAAACTAGAGGGGAAGGCAATTGCGTCACTGTAGACTCTATGACAGTGGACGAAGTGGTGCAATGCTGGATTCTCCAGCCAGAGAGACACGGCGGTGCAGGTAGGTGAAACCAGCACCGTAAAAAGAAAGGGAGACCCTAGCGAAAGGAGCCGTGATGTTTCTGATCGGACTCAAGTAGCAGAGGCTCCGATAGTGGACGCGGTGGTGAGTGCAGAGAGATCGAGAGGGCAGTCAGGACACCGGCTGATGTGTGCCAGGTGTAAAAGGGCCCTACGCCCAGAGCCAGCGTTGGTCTCACGGCACTCTGCAGGGATGAGAATGGCCCGGGGTCTCTTCCTTTCCCATAGGAAGGCCCAATCCATCAGGGCGCCCCAGAGAAAGAGGAGGACCCGGAGGAGGAAAGCCATGCTCCTCAGATAAGGGAGGATATGAGGCTGGGAGCTCACGTCCGGTGACAGACTGCCCTCTGTGGTATCAGAGGGAAGCCCCAAAAGCAGCTGAGAAGATGGGGGTGCGAGAGGTCCCGTCTGATGTCCCGGTCTGGAGGGCACAGAAACCTCGGAAGGGGTGCCGAAGTGGCGAGTGCTGGGATGCCGGTTGAAGGGAGGAGCATTGCCTGTACAAAGTGAGGAGAGACGCCAATTGGTGGCATCAAGGCAACGTCTCTGCCCCTTGTTCGAACTTTTGTTTTGCAGGACCGGGCTCTGGACTGGAGTGTGTTGGCTCCCCGCCATGGGAGACCTACCCTCGCGGGACGGGCTGCTGGCCCCTATGGGTCTCAGCTGACAGAGGGGCAATGTGGCGGGCAGTTGGGGGCTGTGCCCAGCCGGGACACCGAGAAGGACCGGCAGAGGGACTATGCCTTTCCCGGACCACAAGAGGGCAGCCACCCTGGTTTGTGTCAGGGCCACAGGAATTAAGCATGGAAGCTCAACCCTATAGGGGCCCGTGGCCACTGCCAGGGGGTGCCATGAAGACTGTGAAGCCCTGGCCGTCGCCGGAGGTGCTGGCGGAAGTATTACCAGGGACACCCGGAGTGCTTCCGGGTGCTCATGCGGCACTTCCGCCACACCAGGAAGTGCCGCAGGAAGCTCATCAGGGGGCGCCTGGAGCACATCTGGGTGTGGATAAAAGGGGCCACCTCCCTCCAGCCATCAGCTGGAGTCGGGTGGAAGAGGACGAAGCTCGGAGGAGAGGGGTGGTGGCGGTGAAGGAAGACAGGACTTGTGAGACGCCCGGACTGAAGGTGTGTGGTGCAGGGGCACTGCGTTGTGTGCGGGACTGGTTAAACTGTAAACAGTGTAAATAAACGTGTTGTGGGTTTGAACCATTGGTGTCTGCCTGTCTGTGTTGAGGCTGATTGTCCACCGATCAAACAGTCAGCTCATGGGCTGAATTTCCTAGGCTGGCTGTTCCTGGACAAAGTAGCAGCTGTTTGACATCGACACCACTTGCAGGTGATTTTCCTTACAATGGAATGACTGATTTCAAATAATTTGCCTTTCTTTTAAAATCCTTTGCCAGACTCCTAGGCGCATGCACAGCCTTATAGAGTCATTTAGTTCTTGCCATGATGATGCCACACACATCAATATCAAATTGAACAGCAGACCCTTGATATCTGTGGTTTAAATAAGACCAGTTGCACCACACTTTTTAAGGAGGTTCTAAGCATTGGCAGTTGATCTTGAACACCTGATTCTAATTTTATGGATATTAACTGGTGATAAATGAAGGGGTGTACTTACTTTTTCCAAGTGACAAATCTGCATTTTTGTTAATTTAGATTATGAGAATGAATGCAACATGTCATTTTCATTTATCATTTGGTGAAGAATATCCCCTTTATATGGAGACATTGTTGGTATGAAATTGTGTTTGTCCTATTCAAATATGGTGAAAAAATCAACAGGTCTTATGGCATGCACTTACTTTTTTTAACACAATTGTATGTAGGTCAGGGGCTGTTACACAGCTTTAGTGTCAGGGGGCTCTACCCCCTTAGGCTCAACATATAAAACAAGGAACATTACAAATAAAGTTACTAACAGATTAAACATAGATCATTTTAATAAAAGAATGACATCATGCAGAAGAGAGGGAGACAAAATATTCAGTCAAATAAATTTACAAAATAATATTTTAAGGATAACAAAAAAAATTAAATAAAAATAAAAGATACTTGAGGCAGAAATGAGATCCTGGCTATAACATAACACTTACCTCCAGGCCTACCTCCTCACCATGCCCATCAACATCTTAAATAGACGGAGCATGATGACAAATATGTAATGTGACCTGCAATTGACATAACAACTGCAAAACATATAATGACAAACACAAAATGGTGGCAGTCAAAGAAAAATTTGAAAACAAAATGGCATCACTGGTTCGCTTCCTGGGTCCTCCCTGCGTGGAGTTTGCATATTCTCCCCATGTCTGCGTGGGTTTCCTCTGGGCACTCCGCTTTCCTCCCACAGTCCAAAGACATGCAGGTTAGGTGCATTGGCGATTCTAGTTTGTCCTTAGTGTGTGCTTGGTGTGTTGGTGTGTGTGTGCGCCCTGCGGTGGGCTGGCGCCCTGCCCGGGGTTTGTTTCCTGCCTTGCACCTTGTGTTGGGTGAGATTGGCTCCGGCAGACGCCCGTGACCCTATAGTTAGGATATAGCGGGTTGGATAATGGATGGATGGAATGACATCACCAGAATTAGCAATGAAATTATTGAAATATTTTCAATAAATATACACAAATGGAATACAGCAAATCAATTTCATCACAAGAGCACTGCAGCCAAATATGGCTACTGCCTAGTGGCTTAGGAGATTCTTTCTGTTCAGTAGCACCTCCTCAGGTAAAGATCATTTAATGTGGCATCACACTTGAGTGAAGAGGTCCTGCAGTATCTAGCAAGTGTTCTGTCCTACAGATTACACTGCCATCCTACTTTAAATTTCGTATTGTGGTCACGTCTGGTTAAGCCCTAGAATTACAGTCCTTCTTGGCCTTTACTTAAAATAAACAACCCAATTACAGTTTCCTACACTACTGGCAACAGACAACCACCTGTTGCAACCTTTAACCTACCCTCCATGGCTTCAGTTTTTTATTTAAATCGAGAGTCAGACATCCCGGTCTGTTAGGTAGCCAGCCCTCTTTCTTACATCCAACATGGCCACATCTC
This sequence comes from Polypterus bichir lapradei, assembly GCA_026402145.1. Lineage (NCBI taxonomy): Eukaryota > Metazoa > Chordata > Cladistia > Polypteriformes > Polypteridae > Polypterus > Polypterus bichir. Next base: position 37,432,838 of record JANRMT010062806.1, on the reverse strand, counting down.
TCTTTCTTTCTGTCTCACCCAAACTGATGTCACTGCCTGCTGCCCTTCCAATAAATGCAATGCTTACCACCCTGTAGCAGCCTTTATGCCCCCCCACTGGGACCTCTTTGCTGCCATGGTGGTATGCTGCTGTGTTTTGCCACTAAGTCTGTCATACTTATGGCAGTATGGTGCCGTCGTAGAGGTGTCTCTGCCTCAACACCTTCTTCATGCTTTCTTAGGTGTCCTTCATGGTATTTTTATATAGCCTTACGTGCATTTCATGGTATCTGAAATGCATCTGTAGATACCAGAAAATAAAATCCTGTTGATTTTAAAACATTTTAAAAACAGACAAATAGAAAGATAGGAGTTTCCACAGGTCACTTTATGATATTTCAGAACAGTTAACAGGTATTTCATGATTTGAGATACATGTTACAATTTCTCAAAATGCCTTCCAGCCCACTTCTAATCATCTCAAAATATATTCCTATGAAAATGTCTGATTTTTACAATTGAACTTTTACCCTGAAATAAACAGGAAGGTGTTTTGAGATTTTGTGAAGTGCATCTGAGATATTTTGAAACAGATGTATTTTCATAAATCGGCAATTAATTTCATAATATCTTAAAATGTCAGTCTGGGCTGCCATATGGAGTGAGCCTTCAGATTTAGATTTGCTGTAATGTTACCCTGCCAAAGCAGCTTGTCAAACAACATGGAAAAGTGCATCTAATTCATAATTCATATCAAAGGCAATCAGACGACTTGGCTTCGCCCACAGTAGCATCTCTGGGCCTGATTTAGAGTTGCAATTCCTTTATTTCGAGTGGAAGGCTCAAAGTTTCTAAGCCTAGGAGGAAGGAGAATTGACCAGGAAGTCAAATGGGTAAATAAGAAGCAGATGACATTGTTATGGCAGGATGCTCACCACATGAGCTTAATTATGTGATTAAGAGGCAGAAAGAGAACATGTGTTAGGAGCATATGGCCTGCACCCACACAGGCCGCTCGGTTGAACGCGCAGTGCTGAATGGCAAGGATTTTACTGGAGGTTATTCTAAAGCTAAAGGATTTAGTAATATTTTAAATCTTTTAATCCAAAATCTTATTTTTTCATTTCAGAGGAAACGCTAAACATACACAGCAAGGCAGTCATCACTGCTATCTAACAAGAACATACAGAAAATGCTGGGTTTTCATTTTCGGGGAGAATGTTCTATGAACAAATGAGACAAAAGTGGAATTTATTTTGGATAACATGGGTCCAATGGTGTCAGGCATGAAATGCACAGCATTTGACAGTAAGAACATCATAACAGCAGTCAAAAGATAGGATGGTCTGGGTACGCTTTACTGACTCAAAGTTTGATTGATTGATTTGAGACAACTGAAGGAGCTGTGAGTTCTACTCTCCATGACAAAATTCATAATGAGAATGTCTGGTTATTGTCTGTGAGATGAGATTGAAGCATAGCTGGGTCATGCACATCTCTGAGAAACTAAACTAGGGCTAAACAGAAAACACCACTGCCATAGCTAAAAAAGCACATCAGTGCTTTCATTCCCTCAGATGCTTTAGGAAGTGTGGTACACAGTAAGAAATACTGGTTGGCTTCTACCGCAGCAATCTTGAGAGTGTCCTGACAGGAGAGATCACAGTCTGGTTTGGGAACGGCATCACTAGAAAAGGTGGTGAAGCAGGCACAGCGTATCACTGGCTCTATTCTTCCAACAATGGAGTCCATACAGTAAGAAATGCTGCAGGAATAGGACTGATGCAATTCTAGGCAGCCCTGCTCACCCAGGACACAGTCTGCTTTCCAAACTGAGAGAGGCATGTTAGTACCAAAGCTAGCACCTCTCGGTTCAAGAACAGTTTTTGCAGTTCATTTTCTTAATAACAGAAAGTCCTACCTACCTACCTATTAAAATAATGTAGGGACTAATACAGCTTGGTTTTCTAAAGCTCTCAAACTTAAAATTCTTACATTATATTTATTGATTTGCATCAACTGATTTTAATGTATTCATGAATTATTTCTTTACACTTTCTTGGTGTGTGTGTGCGTGCGCCCTGCAGTGGGCTGGCGCCCTGCCCGGGATTTGTACCTGCCTTGCGCCCTGTGTTGGCTGGGTTTGGCTCTAGCAGACCCCCGTGACCCTGTGTTAGGATATAGCAGGTTGGAAAATGGCTGAGTGACTGACTTTTGTAATATTTTTTACATTTGACTTTCTTCTGTACCTAAAGATAGATAAGGCTAAAGCACATTTATTTAATGCTTGTTACATATCTCAAGCCCATTATGCATTGTGTGGTTTATGCCATTCTGTGTGTTTAATTGAATTATCTCATTAAATGTAAGATGTGTAGAGTGGTTAGTGATGCGGCACCACAAGGAGCCTGGGTTCAGATCCTGGCTCTGGATGTTCTCTCATTGTTCATGTCAGTTTCCCTCCTTGTTTCTTCCCAAAGACATGCAAGTTATGCTAATTAGCCTCCTTAAACTGGCCCTGTATGATGTCTGGTTATCCAAGACAGCTCTGTGAAGTCTTCTTACCATATGCACCTCAGTACTCGGCCAGTACCTGAATAGAAAACCATCTAGGAAAAGTTTGGTTTGCTGCTGGAAGAGGTGATGGTGAGGCCAGCAGGGGGCGCTTACCCTATGGTTTAAAAGTGGATTCCAATGCTCCAGTGCAGTGATGGGGACACTGTGCTGTAAAAATTATGGGGTCCTTCAGATGAGACGTAAAACTGAGGTCCTGACCCTCTGTGGTCATTAAAGATCCCTGGGCATCCTTCATAAAGAGCAGGGTGTATACCGATATCCAGAATAAATTGCTAACCATGATCTAGTCATTCTGGCCCCATAAATCATCCCCTGTCTCTAATTGGCTATCTCTCTCATCACTTCCCCCTACTTCTTCTTTTGGCTGCTCCCATTAGGGGTTGCCACAGTGGATCATTTTCTTCCATATCTTCCTATCCTCTGCATCTTGCTCTGTTACACCCATCACCTGCATGTCCTCTCTCACCACATCCATAAACCTTCTCTTTGGCCTTCCTCTTTTCCTCTTCCCTGGCAGCTCTATCCTTAGCATGCTTCTCCCAATATACTCACTTCCCCCTAATAACTAATATTGTGGGGAGCAAACTGGCTCAAAAATGGCTGCAGTTGCATCATCCACATGGATGTCACATATTAGGGGTGGCTGATGTGGCTCCCCACTCACTATGTAAAGTGCTTTGAGTAGTGTGCAAAGCGCTATATAAATGTACAGAATTATTATACTGTATGCTTTGTCCTTTAGTGAGTATTCCTTATCTGGACGGTAGATGTCACTACAGAGCTTTATGAAAGTTTTATTTATTTATTTTTGAAAACTGTGGCTGGGACACACAAACCAAGGCAAGATCAGAGCTTAAATAGAGGAAACAAATGTGCATCTCTCCTAACCATATTTACTCAAGCTTACTGTTATATTTACTGCCTGCAATTCAACATAAAAAATGGATCTCACTTACTTTTTTGCAGTGGTAGTGTCCCAAGGTCACTATTCCCCTTTATACTCTGTATTATGTAGACCTTAAAAGAATGCCTTAAATCCCATACTCTAATCACACTGTCAGGATTGACTGCTGTTGTAGTTCAATTAATTCGCATCTCTCTTAAATCTGTAGCCCCTGGCAATTAGACAGTACCAGAACAGGCAGGAGAGAAAGTTACACTTTTATGCAGCATTGTTTAAACAGATAGTGCCATAAAGAAAAGCAAAATAATGTGTGTTCACCACATAGCCTGGTACTGGCCTTGATGTTCTGTCTTTTACAGGCGGCCCATTTCTTCCATTGCTTGAAGTGTCAGCAGTAAGTACGAGCATTCTCAGAATCGCTTCCTGCTGCCCGAGTCTCCTTCTCTCTTATCAGCTCTTTTACTGATCTTATGAAGCTAATCTAGGTGGAAAATGGTCATCCCATCTCCAAGAAAACTTTGCCTTTTTTAAAAATTAAATTTCTTCTTTCCAGAAAAGTGCTTGTATGCCTCTGGTGCGCTTGTGCCATCACCCAGTGTTTATAAAATGTCCAAACTCAGCTGTTTTAGCCCATTCTTCTGACATTATAAATGGGATCTAACAGAAACAACATTTGAAACCATATGTGCATTGCGGTAGCAATTATCAACAAAAACATGCCTAACCAAACCTTAAGCTCACAATAAAGCAGAGCTAATTACACTTTCTACTTAAACTAATTATTACAAATGAACAAGATGCATTTTCAGTAGCTGTTTTAAAAATAGCAGTATCTTCATAAAGGTCCACTTTTTAAACATTACAAGAAAAAATTCCTCTTTTTCCCAGAAAAGTTCTGCTTATTTCTCCAACACTTACTACAAACAAGGGAGCCTACAAAAACATAAATAGGTAAAGGGAGAGTTAGCCTTTCATCTGCCTTAGGATAGGAAGCCATAGAGTGATTACGAACTTACTGTTCTTGCCGTCACTTACTCCCATGTCCCAAGTCCTTCCTTAATTACCTAATTAAATAAGGAAGGGAGGCCAACAGAGGTTCGTAAGTGTGAAGTTTACTGAATACATGTGAGAGCCCTAGGAAATTAATTCCAAGTGGAAAGTAAATGCCCACCCAGACCGGGAGGTAATGATCATCTGGAAAGATGAATTGCACCAGGGAATGGGTGCAAAACAGCAAAAAAATTAATTGTGCTTAGCATATACTACTCAAATACTGTACAGCTTTCAATACTGCAGTGATTTATAGCTTGTGGCAAAACTGGCTCCAACATTTCAGGTTCAAATTCAGGTTCATTTGCATAATGCTAGCCAGTCAGAGGCAGCTGACGTGTGCCTGTGAAGTCAGTTGCATAATGTAATATGTCCATCGATTCACTCCAGCTGAGACTCATCCTGACATAATCAAACGAGTTTGACTTTGGCTGACTTGCATTGTCAGGCTCTGTGTGCACGAGAGCTGACAACTAATGAATGCTCATCTGAAAGTTTAATTCATATAATGCAGCAATGAGGAATAAGGAATGCATGTTTTGTACATTACAAACAGAAGAGAGGCTAATCTGTCTGATGTCTCATGTTTTACATATCATAACAGAATGGAAAAGAGAAAAAAGTACAGAGATTGCAGCTGAACTTGCTGAACGTGTTAAACCCTTTGTACAGCAGAAACTTCATCAGGCAGCACGCTATTGGCCATCACAAAAAGGAGCCAGCCCAGCTTTGCAGAAAGTCATGACACAGTTGGTAAAGTTGATCCAACATTGATAATTAGCTGATGAGTTGGATCAGGCGTGTTTAGGCAGAGGGCCGCAAGGGTTTGTGACAGGTGGGCCTTTATCTTCTCAAGAAGTTCTCTTATGGAAATCTGGAATGAAGCTTTTGAATTACAACTATTTCTGGTTTTTAATTAAAAACTGGGAACATTTTCATTAACATAAACCATTAAATCCAAATGAAACACATGCTTTAATTTTGCAAGGTTTACACTGGCCTGTGCTGGTTGGCTGCTAATAGGCCCATCACAGTGACATGCCACATCAATTGTCTAAAATATGACTTGCATGCAATATCTTTTTTTTTTTTGGAAAAATTTTTGTAATGAATCAAAGCACCCTACCTTGGTAAAATGTAATCAAGTAGCAAGAATAAAACGCTAATTAAAAAAACGGGTATAAAGAATAAATAATATAATGAACACTGTAAGTCTATACTCTACAAGTTTTCCAAAGCTGATTTCATTGAATAATTTTCTTCCATATGGAATCACTGAAATTCACTTAAAAAACATGAAATATCTGCTATCTCATATATGCATGAAACTGTGCTGTCCAGAGCTTTCGTACTACTGAATGATGACTGGACAGTTTCTTCTCTTTGCTACAGCATTGAGACCACTGCCTTGGAAGAAAAAGACCCTGTTAATGACCTTAGGTGAAAGACGGAATCTTAATTTGAAGCCAAACATAACATCTGCAGTTTGGACTCATTTTGTTTTCAAAGCAACCAATAAAGGAAAGCCAGCCAAACTTAAAGGTCATTTGACGGCATTGTTTCAAAAAGGCAGTTATTATATTCTCAAATATGAGCAATTTGCGGACACTTGAAACACAATCCCCCTGATTTTACACAGTTGATGTCTCCCACTTCTTTGTCTGTGGCCTCACCTTCCACAGCTGGCTCACAACCTTCATGATCTATTTTATTTTTTAAGTAGTTACAACTTGTATCTTTTTATTTACAGATTTGCTGTTATTTATACATTTCCGTTTACAGTGATGTATTTGTTTAAATAAAAACGGCATTGTTCTTAAGTAAAATACATTTAGATAGATAGATAGATAGATAGATACTTTATTAATCCCAAGGGGAAATTAATTTAAACTGATTGTTTAAATTTTTAAATGACAAAAATCGACTGATACAGCAGTTTATTTTCACCATCCCCAGCAGATAATTCCAGTAAAAATACTACCGTTATCTTCTTTTTAATATTAATTCGAATAAAATAAACAGTCTGCTGGCTCTCCACTACCTGAAAACAGTGTAATGCTAAGATTTAACTAAAGTAATATTTATTTGTTGAGACCTCGCCAATGTCCAAAATTCAATTGAGTAAATCCAATGGATTTTTTTTTTGCTCCAATTTCAAAGTTTTTATCTTGCTCCAAGTTTAAGTATAAAAAACTCTAATGGTATTACTGTCAAAGAATAAATGTCTGGATCCTTTAGAATCAAGACAACAAGCACAGTATCATCAAAGAAGGGAAGCTGGAGTGTTGAGACTGGATTCTTCTGATTAGTGTTCACCTCACTTCACAGGATGGATGGTTCTATGTGTAAATATTTCTGTTGGGTGTATCAGTTCTAATTAAGAGGGGTCTGCAAAACATTTCCGTGTTTTGATTATCTTTTAACTCGCTGGGAATTTGCAGTTTTTAAACCCCTAGTCTGGTAGTTCTGTATCCTGCTGCTGTTGCCTTTACTGCCAGTTTGCACATTGATACCAAGTAATGAACATGGCTATCTGTTTGCCCCGAAGAAGAATAGAGAGGTTGGGCAGAGGTTGTTAATGGAACTGAAATTTGCAAACTCCTTGTTAAGCGCCACTATGAGCAAGACTGAAGATTCTGACATGTCAACCACATATTACTCACCTCTTTATTACAATAACTAAAATAACAAACCAACAGTTACATTTGTAGTTCTTTACAAGGAAGACACCAGGAAAAATATCAAAGGTAGTTATTTATTTAGAAGTCCCTAAAAGCTACTTGCTTCTAACTTTATTTCCACAATTGCTTTAAAAATGAGATTTTTGCTCTTAAGGCTTACTCTAATAAAACTATGTAGATCGGGGTCTCCAACTCTAGTCCTGGAGGGCCCCGGTGACTGCAGGTTTTCATTCTAACCCTTTTCTTAATTAATGACCTTTTTCTGCTGCTAATTAGCTTCTTTTGAATTAATTTTAATTGACTTGTTTTTTTAAGATTTGTTCTCTGGAATTTCTTCATCATTCCTCTGAATTGCTTCATTTCCTTCCTTAAACAGAAATGAAATTTGAAGTGAGTGAGCCAACAGAAGGCCAACTAAGTCAGGGCTTCAAACTTCAGCCAATTTCACTCCAACCAGTTTCTTAATTAGTATGCCGATTATTGTTGTTAATTAAATCCATTTTTTAATTCCATGGCTTGTTGCTGCTCTCATTGTGCAATAGAGTAAGTACATTTCTGTTATTACTGATTTTCTCTTTTCTAGTAGCAGTGATAAAATGTTTTGGGGACCTGAGCAGATCAGCATTCCTGAGACCTTCACCTTTCTTTATTTTCAGATATTGTATGATCGACAATGTTGGCCATGTTTTGCTGGTCATGTTTTGGTTCATTTTGTATCTCATTACTGTTTTGCTGCAAAGTCTTCAAGAGCAAGTCAAATAAAATTAATTCAAAAGAAGTTAATTTGGAGCAAAAACAGGTCACTAATTAAGAAAAGGGTTATAATGAAAACCTGCAGCCACTGAGGCCCTCCAGGACTGGAGTTGGGGACCCCTAATGTAGATAGATAGATAGATCTGTATTTGTCCACA
>JANRMT010062806.1:37337339-37424336 GCA_026402145.1 Polypterus bichir lapradei | reverse complement strand
GAGGTGGCACAGTGGCGCAGTGGTAGCGCTGCTGCCTCGCAGTTAGGAGACCCGGGTTTGCATGTTCTCCCCGTGTCTGCGTGGGTTTCCTCCAGGCGCTCCGGTTTCCTCCCACAGTCCAAAGACATGCAGGTTAGGTGGATTGGCGATTCTAAATTGGCCCTAGTGTGTGGTGGGTGTGTTTGTGTGTGTCCTGCGGTGGGTTGGCACCCTGCCCAGGATTGGTTCCTGCCTTGTGCCCTGTGTTGGCTGGGATTGGCTCCTGCAGACCCCCGTGACCCTGTGTTCGGATTCAGTGGGTTGGAAAATGGATGGATGGATGGAAAACATCTGACTTGGCAGTCCCAGTTCTAGTGAGGCATTATGCAGACATATTGTTGTTAATATAAAGGAGCCCCATCACCATTTCTTGACACATTTCTGCGGAATGATTCATTGTCTGAAAGTCCTCAGTGTTGGTGTGTCAGAGAGAGGATGTGCAGCTTTGTTAATAATGGCAATAAAGGGGGTCTAGTGTCTTATAACTAATCTTGTCAATTCAGGGGGACTCTGTTGAAGTATATTTATTTTTTGTGATCAAACTTTTATTGAAGTTAAACAAAAAAACAACAGCCATGAAAATCGATAAAAATCTAAATTACGATAAGCAGAAAACTAGAAAACCAACCATTCCACCCAACCAATCTGCCATATAAAATATGTCTATATATGATTGAATGTCATTAATACCTGTGTAGACTGGAGAGAGAGACACAGCAAAAGGGACAAATTTAAATTAGCAGTATTAACAGAGAGAATGGAAGATAGGAAGTCAGAGACGGCAGAGTAAAAAGCAGAAACTGGGGGACAAATCCAAAACACATGAAAAAGTGTACCAGAGACAATTAAGAGACAGAGAAGCCTGTTGGAATCAGTGGCCAAATGCATTGTATATTGTTTGTGAGGAGTAAAATATACCAACAATATATAACAATTACAAATGTGGCAAACATGATCTTACAGCAGAACTGTCAACCTCAGGTTCCTGGAGGGCTGCAGGTTTTATTCATTCATGCTAATGGAGCATATGTTGCCTTGATTTTAATTGACTGGCATTTTAATTGTTTCATTTTTTTCCTTTGGCCAGTATCCGTACAATAATGAGATGCAAGATGAGCCAACAAATGACCAGGCTAACTTTGACCCCATTTCCATCTGCGTCTTTCATACATCTGTCTCAATAAAAAAAATTTCAAAAGAAAAAAAATGAAGTTCTAAAAATATTGATCTGTGTTGATATGCAAAGCATCTGGATGGTTAGCTCCAAAAAAATAAAGAAAATCATAACTGGTGTGGCAGAATGAGAACACTAAAAAACCACAGAATTAAATGATAGATTTCATTAACACCTAAACAGGACAGTGTTTCCCAACCTCGGTCCTGGGGTCACACTGTGGCTGGAGGTTTTTGTTCCAACCAGCTTCTGTTTTTAATTGGACTCCTGGGCTAATTAAGTGATGTGTTATTTCCCAAGTTCTGTGTTTTGGGAACAATATAGAAATTAGAAAACTAAGTTTGGTAAAAAAAAAAAAAAGAAATTGTTTAATTAATCCATTATTTACTAATTAGTGGGTCTGATGCTAAAGTAGTTGCAGCCTTTGATTATTCAGTGTTGTTTGCCAGCGTGTCTGCTCTGTTCGTTTTTAATCGTCATTAATACGATACAACAAAGGGAAAAACTGCACAGAGAAAGGGCAAAATATAATGAAATCAAAAGAGAGTTAAGCATTTAAATCTCTAGCAAAAGCAGAAATATTTCTAAATGTCTTATAAATGTAAAAATCATGCTGCTGTGCTTTTCTGAATGTAGAATAAAAGAAAAATGATACCAGGTAATTAAATGAGATCAGTGTTATCAGGTGTTGTCACTGATTAGGAATCTGGTTGGAACAAAAACCTGCAGTCACAGGGGGTCCACAGGACCGAGGTTGGGAGACACTGAAATAGGAGACTGGTTGGAGTGAAAAAGGTGGTCCTCCAGGACTGTTTGAGACCCTTTAGCTAGCTTGTCACTTGTTGCACAGGTTTGTCTGTCATTTGGTGGTTAAGGAAAAAACAATTATGCAAGTAAATTATAATTAAGTCAAAAGAAACATATTAAAATAGCAGTATTAACTAGTCACTAATTAAGAAACTGGCCACAGCAGCCCCCAAGGATCTGAGACTGACACTCCTGTCTTACAGCAAATAACTCCTTTTACAACATACCTTTATGCATTCATTATGGGGACAATGATTTACCTCACTGAGGTGTGTGTCAGGGGTTACAGATGTTTTGCATTTGAATTCATGTACTAGCTAGACATTTTTTTATATTTTTGTTTTGGACATTTTATATCTAATAAAATTTATTAAGTAAATATTGTTTTATCTCTTGGGCCAGGGCTTTTCTTTACAGTTCCAATCTCTAAGTGTGAGGCTCATACCTGTTTTGTAGTTGTAGACCTGAAGTCACAACAACATTTTGGAGAGATTGTTGATTTGCAGATCACAAGTTGAAACAAGTGGTGCATAACTGACTTTAAAATCAAAAAGAAAATATTTTCTCTTTTTCCCAGAAGTAATTCAGGCTGCTGGTATAAGGGTACTGAAAGTAGGAAGAAGTTGTAAAGTAATATGTTAAAATGTCTCCAACAAAAATAAAACAATGTTTGAAAAATGAAATGCAGAAACTTTTCACCCAATGCAGTCACAACAGGCTCTGGCCACTGCACATTGAAATGGAATTGAACAATATTGGATGGCTATTATTCCACAAATGTACACTGTTCTTAAGCACAACAAGCTCTGGACCCACCTGAAGGAAATGGGCACACCACTAAACCTGACCAAGCTCATAAGCTCGCTCTATCAAGACCAAGAAGCTAAAATTATGGACGCACGGGTTGGTTCAAGATCAGAAAGGCCACATGCCAAGGATGTATCCTGTCACCAACAGTTTTCAACATGTACACAGAAGCAGACCTGGATGTAGGGTGGCATGAAATTATGCAGCAGAAACATTAACAATGTCCAATACACTGATAATACTACCCTGCTGGCTGAAAACAGGAGGGACCTCGAACATCTGATCATGAAAGTCAAAAAAGAATGTGAGAAGGTTGGACTGCACCTGAATATCAAGAACACAAAGAAAATGACAACAGCAAAAATTACAAATGTCAATAATGAAGAAATTGAAGTGGCTGAACAGCTTATCTTTCTTGACTCTAAAATTGATCGTGATTGCAACTGAACCCCTGAGATCAAGAGATGGCTGGCACTTGGAAGAAGTGTGATGGTTAGCATGATCCGCCTAAGGAATAGCAAAGACATCAACCTGGCAACTAAATGTAGATTGGTCAGTGTGATCGTTTATCCAATAACAACATATCGCTGCAAAACCTCAACACTGAAAAAGGCAGACAGGCGAAGGATCGATGCATTTGAGCTGTGGTGCATTTGAGACGTCTGCTACACATTCTGTGTACAACCAGATTAAAGAACCAAGAAGTTCTGGAATGGATCAAACCTAAATTCTCAAAGGACACCAAGATAACAAATCAAAAGCTCTCCTACTTTAGTCACATCATGCAAAGCAGGTCGCTTGAGAAGGACATCATCCTTGGAATGGTCAGTGGTAAAAGAGGAAGAGGTCACTCAAGAACTCACTGGCTAGATACCATCAAGAAAGATATTGGACTGAACATAGCAGAACTGAAAAAAGCCGTGAGAGATCATAAGACATGGAGAGCATTGATCCATAGAGTGGCCCAGAGTTGTACTCGAATGAACGATTAAACAAACTAACACCTGATAATTAACTATAGTTTAAACTTTAAAAATTGTGTAAACACATCACGTAGTCACTATTTCCCAACATTCTGTCCGGCTAGAAAATAGGTAAACACTTGTCAGGCATGTTGGAGCATACACAAAACAGTTAAAAAGAGCTCTCTTTACTTCAAATTTTATTCCACTCACACTCATATTTGCTTCAAGCTAACCGACAGCTCCATTTGATCAAAGTTGCAATGACAAGGTGCATGAAGAAGAGCAAAGTTATGAGGTGAAGACAGAAGGATCATCCAGTAATGAAAGTGACTATGCAAATAACACAGAAAGTTGTATGACATTTACAGATTAAACCTATAATATCGAGAGAGAGAGAGATGACAGTACAGCAAGTGATGAAAATGATCGAGCCAGTGTCCCATCACAATTTACCAATATTCATCATGCTAACTTAACACCCTTTCCAGGCTTAACACTCAAGAAAGCAACTCCAACGATTTGCACAGGTTTTAAAACTAGGTGCTCTTCCCTGATATCATAACTGCTCTTACAGATCATATGCTAAATCCTTGGACTTTGTGTGTATGTTGTGCTGGGTATGGTTTAATATTGCACTGGAGAGCTTGGGTGCTGCTTGAGTGGGACGGACTAACAAGTTTGCCCTCCCAGGCCCTGTTTAAATAGCCATATTCCACCAATTCCTACACTGCCTATCTTCCTCTTGGTGGCCCCATGAATGTACTCTGCTTTGGTCTTTTGATTCCCTCTCCATGCGTTTGAATGTGTGCAATAAGTGGGCCCTATGATAGACTGATGGTCTGTTGTGCTCTGTTTTGTGCCAAATGCTCCTAAGACCCCAGTCCTTAAAACCCTGAACTTTATTGAGCAAATAACTTTCTCTTCCACTGGCACTGCTGTCACTTATGGAAACAACATTGCATGACACTATGTGCAGCTATTGTTAATAATTTCAACTTCAGACTTTGAGCCCCCATGAAGTACAGTAAGCCCTCTACATCCATGACATATGCACACATAAACTTAACCAAATGAAGAGCAGCAAACTTCCATGACTTAAATGACATAATGGATGATCATTTGAAGGGTGTAAATGCATGGCTGACATACTTGGTTTCATTTCAGAAGGTAAGGAGTATAATGTACTTCTGTCTGCACCACTGCCTAATGGAGAATTTTCTGGCAGGAGACCTCCAGTAGCAGACCCCTTTGTGGGCTCCTGTGACATCACTCAGGGGGCCTGTGGCTGAAGGATGAATGATACAGTTGACAACAATAGTTAGGAGAGGAACTGTTTGTCCTTTAATAAAGGTGCATTCTCTTACTAAGTGCTTTAGAACAAACTGAATGGGAAACACCTGTTCTGGAATAAAGTTTATAGTTTATAGGATTATTAGTGTCACATGTACACGTTTAGAGTACGGTGAATACTTGCACATGCTAATCAACAACATTCTGGCAGCAAGATCTGTGCCTATAAAAACCTCACCTCGAAACTTCTGTCTTCCTTACCCAAGAATCATAGAACATTTTTGTCATTAACAGACATATAATTCAATTATATATTGTAATGGGCAGCCATGATCACCACCTGGCCGGGATGCCAACAGAGTGGAAGGACCAGGACAGGGGGCATCGGTGAGGCAATACCTCCCCTGGCTTACTAGATGGCAGTCCTCCTGGGTAGCTGTGGCACCACGGATTCCCGTAGGGCATGCTGGGAGCTGGAGTTTGGTGCAGCTCTGTTGGGTTCCGTGGGGGCCGCTAGGGGGAGCTGCAGAGCCATATAAAAGACCTCCAGCACACCTGGGAGTGATTCCAGGTGATACTGATGAGCCACCTGGAACACTCCCATGACCTGAATAAAAGCAGCCACCTTGCTCGATTCAAGGAGCCAGAGTCGAGAGGAAGAGAACAAAGCCTGAAGAGGAGTGGTGGCAGATGGACTGGCGGCAAGGAATTGACTGAACTGTGTGCTGTGGTGTTGGTGATTTCTGCACACTTTAAAACTGTAAATAAACCAGGTGTTGAGTTTGAACCTGTGTCAAGCCTGTGTGTGTCCGGGTTAGGGTGGCTGTACGCACCTTGTTGGCTTCACAATATATATAATTTTCTCTGTTATTTTAAACTGACAGTCATTCATTTATTCCATGTATATTTCTGTTTTTTACTTTACCCAAGTCAGTGTAGTGTCTATGAAGCACTAATATGTTTTTGGCATTAACACAAACAATATGTGTCAAAACAAGGCTCTGGTGGCACATTCCACAACTAAACTTCATACTTCGACATAAGACTTCTCTAAATCTACCACCACTTATGTATGAACTTAGGACTAGTAAAGGCAGTTTAATGCAATTTACCGCTTTTTATTATTTTCCATTCTTCTTGAATTTTTGGAAATAATTAACAACTTTATTTATGGAGAATCAGTATACAGTATGGAACTGCTTTATTGTATTATTTACTCTTACAGAAAAAAAAAGATGTGAAAGGTTTAGTATTGTGCACGGTAATGTTAATAAGAATCTGGGCCTTCACTACATTATTAGAATATCTATGACCCTAATTTCACTTCAACAAAACACCACAAATACTAGCTTGCACAATTAAACCACATCTTCCAGTTGGCTATAGGAACAAAACTGGCATTTGTTTTAAATAAATATTTTACACTCACATCTCATAGAAGCCAAATATGAAATCAGACTATAAACACTGAGTGTTATCCACTGGTCATTGCTTTGGCTCATTTGGCATGTAGTGTATATTGAAATATTCCATTTACTGTAAATGCATTAAAGAAGACATTTTACCGTATGTGTCCTTCTTTGCACAGGTGTATATTGTACTCAGTACATTCATTATTTAATGTTTACTGTTACATGAAGCTTTGACAAATCATATTGTAAAATATGATTATGACAGCCAACACTCAAAACAATATTGACAATGTCAAACACTGGCACAACAATGATTTGTCACAGACACAGAGATTAATTATTAAAACGATGGCAGGCAGCAGAGTCACAAGTCTCTTATAACACATGATCTTTATAAAAGCACTGGTTGGCCAATGTGCTTACACGTAGGCGTATTACATGTGCTTATCTTATTTGTGTGTTTATGTTCATAAATACTGTATGGTTTAATAATTTACTATTAGCGTACTGAAGCAGTAAATAGTTGTAAGCACAACGAGTCTGTATTCAATGAGGAATGCTTTAAAGAAATAAGTTGAAGTAAACTTAGCTGAATTAACTGGTGTACATGACAATTAGTAAAAGAATACCTTGAAATATTCATGTGATCTTTGCTGTGAAATGTTTCAGTTTTTCCTCCTCAGTTATCTTTTTAGACTTTGCTCATCCATACCATCTAGCACAGAATGTCCAAGTTGATTATAATTCAAATGCTGTCCAAATCTTATGTTTCTTCAACTCAAAGCATCCATCCACCTTCTAAGTCTGCTTTATCCTGAAAATGTTTACGGAGAAGTTTTTATACCTATCCTAGTAAGCTTTAGACACAAGGCAGGAACAATCCCTGGACAGGGCGCCAGCCCATCACAGGATGAACATACATACATACACACACCAAGGCCAATTTGTCATTGCCAATCCACCCAACATGCATGTCTTTGAACTTCACCACCCTGCCACCCTCAATTCTAAGCCTCCTTTGCTAATGAACACAAAAACTCCCACTGCCATTGCTCCATTATGTATTATAATTTTCTGAATCTTTTTATTCTTGGATGTGAGGAGAGGATGGCAAACACCTCTGCCTGCAAGTCACATTGCACAGCATCCATTTCTTGCATCACCTTGCTCACCAAAAATAATTTCCCATTTTTTTACTACCACTTCCATGAATTTTCTGCTCTTTTTCAGTTCTGGAGTTGTAGACTCCTAGTCATTGCAGTTTTCCCTTGTGCAGTATTATTGTTTCATTTATTGCTGACCTTGTCAGTAATACTTCACTTGAAATAGGGTTTCAAAAGTGCATCTACCTGTATTTGTACTAAAGATCTGAACTCATTTACTGGAGAGCCAGACATGTTTTGCATGCAGTTTGAGGTCATTTCATGACAAGCGCTCAGAGAGTGAGAGGACGGCAAACACATCTACCTGCAAGTCTGCAAAGAAACTGACAGATTAGAAGCACCATTCCATCATTATATTGCTTAAAAAGGAAGGGAAAAAGCCATTTAAATCCATGCTGTGTATGGTGATAATTCAATTTCATAATATAAGGAGAGGTTTTGGGCCAAGCAAACTAAATGGGGATGGGGATCAATTGAAGATAACCATACTCTGGGTATTTTGTGGAGGAATCTTCACAGGAAAAGTGCCAAGAAGTGAAGGCCATGATAATGGAAGATCATTGTGTAAAGGTTAATCTTATACAAACTATGAATTTCAGCTGATACAGTTTTCACAATCATCCATACTCATTTGATGATGCTGGCTCCTGGTGGGTTCCCTCAATACTGATACAGAATCAGAAAACATGAAATAGAATAATTACATATTAGTTATAGGAATAGATTAATGAATAGGAAATGCACTATATAAGATAGTTTGTTATAATTCATATATGAAAAATAGAAAAATATCTATCTACACATACCTTATTTTTATTCCTGTACCTTTGAAGATTCTTTTGATAAATCTCTTCAATATCCTCATTAGTAGCACACAGTGTCTCCCTTTTATCAACTCATTCCTTGACCAGAAGACTGGATCTTTTACCACACTTCCAATGTCATGCTTTCTTTAACATACTCATTCAAAACCTTTTACTTTGCTGTCTCATATGTTGCAAATTTCTGTGTATATTTTGATTTTCAAAAATATCCTTCCATCTACCATTGCCCATATGTTTTGTGCCACCCTACGCTCCAACTGCACAGGCAATACTGATTTGTCTGATATGTTGTACAATCATATTTAAGGACATTTTAAGGACAGTCTCTGTTATATTACCTATGTTACATTTTTCAAAGCATCATATGTATAAATGAACACATTATTGTAAAAAAAAACAGACTACCTATATTAGTTGGTGTTGCCAGAAGAGTGGGTTTGATGTCCATTGGTGGGTTTTCTCCCAATATTCTGTTTTCCTCCCACATTCTGAAAGCAAACTGAGGAGTCTAAAATAGACCAGTGTGGTGTGCGTTTGAGTGGGCATAGGGACGCAAAGGCGGCACATCAAGCCGACGCTGAAACATGTTAAGTGAAAAATGATTGATGAATGTATGTTGAAAAAATCAGCCAAGCATCAGGTGATGTAGCCCAACCCAGCCCTCCTGTTTAAAGTGACACTGGCCTTTTCTTGTCATCATTATGAACTGATATATGACAGTAAATATCATAATGTGACTTACGTTTAGTGCCGCGGGATTAGTGCAGGTGTGTGTGTGCCCTGCGGTGGGCTGGCGCCCTTCCCGGAGTTTGTTTCCTGCCTTGCGCCCTGTGTTGGCTGGGATTGGCTCCAGCAGACCCCAGTGACCCTGTAGTTTGGAGATAGCGGGTTGGATAATGGATGGATGGGATTAGTGCAGTTTTTATTGTCACACTGCTAACCTATTATATACTTTGTTCGCAGTTTCATATTATTGTGTGGTCATTCATTGCTGGACTTACCAAGAAGGTGTGGCGTGAAGCTGTGACGATACTAGCGAACGGTGATATCCGCAACCTAAGACAGAGAGAGACAGTTTTAATGTTGCATTTGTACTAACCGCCTACAAACAAGTAAGAATGCCAAACACACCCAATGCAGTCCTGGTTAAATTCTATAAAAATTACGCTGGCGTTCCCTCCTGGGATGGTCCATGAGCCTCGGCAATTCTGCATAGGAAAACGGGCATTTGGAAAAATACTGCAGCCAAGATCGGGTTCAGCTTTAACAAGTATTATAACTCATCCGTCATCGAGGATTAAACCCGCCGATTCCAAACCTAATTGATTAGCTAAGGATGATATATTGCAGTCTTCAGTGTTTTTATAATGGCACTCCAAAGTGGGTAGTATCTCTGCTATTCAGAGCAAAGATGTAATGAGAAGTCAAGCAAAATGACGCATTAGCAAAGATGTAGACCAGGACAGGTGCTTCGTTTACTGTTAGGTTGGCCTAAGGATTTCACCTTTTGAACTGAAAGATTTCAGATGGACAATTCAGAGACGCCAGTTTTATCCAAGTTCTCCGAGCTGTGACGCAACGCTGACCTTTCATATCGGTCTATAATATAGACGGAACTGGCATTTCTGTCATCGAATTGTATTTTGAGTGACGCGGTACACTCTTATCGCGTTTATTTTCTCACAAAAATTTGAGATTATCTTTAATTGCATGCGATAAATCAACTGTGACCGTCTACTCCTTCTAAATATCCGACCGGAAATGTACAAAAAACGGCATGAAGTGAGAATGACAGACGCCGCTGCCACACGTGAGAACTCCGTCGACGCCCAGACGGTCCCTGTTAAGGGTCGGCACGCACTGCGCATGCTCTGTCCTGGACGCCGGTATGTCAGACAACACCCTTTATAAACAAACTGACAAAAGGATTTTAAAACGACGCGAAGTGCTGCCTGGAATTGCTTGATCAGTTGCAAAGAAAGTTTCCCTGCTGTAAAACAAATAGCTTTAAAACGGAGCTGCTTTTTTTTTAGGAAATTAGAATTCATACAAAAACAAAAAAAAGTTTTCATAAGCAGATTTGGAGAATAGCTTGTGCTGTACGGCAAATGAAAGACTGTTGAGTGCATAATGCTTGTAAACAATTCTCTCCAGAGAAATAAAAAAAATAAAAAGGAAATAAACGAAAGTATATCTACATAACTCTAAAAGAGTGCACAAGTTAGTGCTATTGCTTCACAGAACCAGCATCTTTAGTTCAAATCCTGCCTCCGGATTCGTCTGTGTCCAGGGTATGGGTTTGTTCTTTCTGTGACTGTGTTGGTTTTCTTTCCTCAATGCCAAAGATAATGCAATTTTTTTAGTTGCTATAAATTGGCAGGTTTTTTTTTTGTTTTATGAGTGGGCTCTACTGTGCATGGATTCCCCATGCTGGGTTGTTTCCTGCATCCCACCCAGGCTTTGCAATATGCCTTGATCTGACTTAAGCAGGTTTGAGAATGTTAGACTTCGTTTTGATCCAATTAGTAATGCTAGCTTGTATCAAGTACAGTAGGTTCATTGGAGATTTATCTGGTGTTCGTCTCCACTTGTGTTTTCTAAATAGAAGAATTGAGGTCTTATTAGTGATTGGCCTCCTGTGTGGGGTTGTTTCTAGCTTTGCACTTGATTCTGTTAGGCTGGGCTGTGGTACCTGATGACGCTGAATTTTACAAAGTCAAATGGGAATGTAGATGGATACTTGTGTTTGTGCTGCAAGTAAACTGGTGTGACTTTGGCTTTCCTTACAATGACACTATTTGCATGTAGTTGTCTTTAGGGACTTGATTTTCTTGAACATTTGTATGATAAAATGGGTGTGTATTTTAAATGGCTGGTCTTTTTTTTGGTTAGTTCTTGTGCTAAATATAAATTAGATACAATCTGTCTCCTTGTGACCCAGACAACGGAAATGGTTGAATATTAATTTCCCTTAAGCGCATGTTAAAAATGTTAAATGCAAAGAGAAAATTGTGGTATTTGAAAACTCAAAATCGTTTTCTGTCATGTTTTTATAAACTGTCTCGCAAAAGTGTTCAGACCCCAGATCAATTCTTTATTAGTACCAAATATCAAGTCCAACACTGACTTTCTTTCTTTCTTTCTTTCTAACATAAAATAATGTCAAATCCACATATTTTGAGTTTCAGTGCTTTGAAAAAAATACAACAAACAAATTTTAATTGCGGGTTTGGTATGTCTATGTTACATTACACAACTTTTCCAGTGATTTTCAGCCATTTCCTTCATTTACAGGCCGAGTGGTGGCTCTGAGGCTAGGGAATGGCGTCAGCAATTGGAAGTTGCCAGTTCAAATCCTGTAAATGCCAAAAGTGATTTCACACCATTGGAACCTTGAGCAAGGTGCTTAATCTGCAATTGCTCCGTCCTGGGTATGACGTTAACCTGTATCCAGCCCTACAAGGAGGTCCTCTAACTTGCAGGGAAAATCTGGGGGTTGGTAGCAGGATTGGCACTCCAGCCACTGTAAAAAAAAAAAAACTCACACTGGTTCCATTCCATTCAAGCTAGTGTTGTGCTGAGGTGTCACCCGTTGCATGGCTGCACTCAGGTCCTAATTTGGGATTATCAGTGTATCAGTGCATGCTCCCAGCCTCTCCCTCCTCTTCTTCGTTTACAAAATCTTAGTGAGTTGGAGGCAGAAGCTTGTTGCGTAATGTGACACTCCAAGTTACTCACTCCAGCTGGTCTGCGATTTGTTTCGATGTAATCAAACAGATCTGATTTTGTCTTTATTCATAGGGGTGGGCTGTGAGTGCATGAAAGCTGACAACCAATGAATGCTAATCTGGAAGTAGTACAATTCATATAATGAAGCAACAAGGAATATGGAATGCGGGTGTTTTGGACATCACAAACAAAAGAGAAGCTTGTCTGTCTGATGTCATATTTTTGTGTATCACGACAGAATGGAAAGAAGAAAAAAAGGCTAGAGATCGTGGCTGAACTGTCTGTTGCTGTTAACATTTTATACAGCACCGGCACATTCATGCAGCATATTAGATTTCAGAAAAAGGGGTGAACACGTCTGTGGTAGAAGTTCGGCACTCTGTTGGTAAATGTAACTTTTGCAGCGATTTTCAGTCATTTACATTCACTTGGTCTGGTTTCAAGATCAGCAGTTTGAGTTGGCAAATCTGACATACCCCACAACTAGAAATTACATAATGTGACATTGTCTTTAGTCAGTCAGACTATCCATCCTTCCATCCATTATCCAACCCGCTATATCCTAACTACAGGGTCAAGCCAATCCCAGCCAACACAGAGCGCAAGGCAGGAAAAAAACCTCGGGCAGGGTGCCAGCCCACTGCAGGGCGCATACACACACACACACACACACACTCACACTGCGGGACAATTTAGAATCGCCAATGCACCTAACCTGCATGTCTTTGGACTGTGGGAGGAAACCAGAGCACCTGGAGGAACCCCACGCAGACACAGAGAGAACACGCAACCTCCACGCAGGGAGGACCCGGGAAACGAACCCTGGTCTCCTAACTGCGAGGCAGCAGCGCTACCCACTGCGGCCACTGTGCCACCGTGCTGTCCCAGTCAAACTAGAGAATTCATATTTTTGCACACCACTGTACTTAGGTTACTGTTACATCCATTGACTTTAATGGTTTTTGGTTCTTGGAAGTTAATACTGCTGCCTCACAGCCCCAGAGACCGAGGTTAACTTACTTGTTTGAGTTTTTTCTCCTCCATCACAAGGGTTAAGCTTGTTGGCAACACAAAATTACCCTGATGTGTGTGTGTGTGTGTGTGTGAGAGTGTGCCAGTGGTAGACTTGTATTGTGTTCCAGTGCTGCCTTCAGGATACCAATGTGTCAGAAGATGGATGTTTTGATTTTTTTTTTTTGATTCCTAAATAGCAGCTTATCATTTAGCCAAGTAACTTCTGTTAACTACAGAATGTCGGAGAGGCCTCTTCATTCTGGTTAGGATGCCATAGCTGGGCCTGCTCTGTCACACACACCTGCTGTGATGTTGAACGCTTGCCTGGTTGGGCTTGTTTGCCTCTCCAGCTGCCTTAACTTTGTCAGATATCATCTTTGTATATGAACTGTGAGCCTTGAACATTTAGCTTTTTTGGGATTTACAGCATGTTGGATTGCTTTTCTTTTCACTTCTCTGTTGCTGCTAAGCCTTTGCCGTAACTGCATGAAGATAATGTTACACAGTATCTCTTGGTGTTGTGTGATCAGATGACAGTTTCAAGTTGTACTGTGAGGAGCACAATATAAAAATGAACTAATGTTGGCATTGCCCCAAAATTCTGTACAACACTGTTGAACGAAAAACACATATCTCTGTTTAATGTGATAAGAAAATCACTTTAGCATCAGCTTCTGTGTTTTAAATATAAATGTAATGTCTATATTGTTCATTCCACAATAGGGAGTCTGTATGAGCTTATCCGAACATCTGTGCAATGGAAAATACTATTAATGAAATGCAAATAATTCCATATATTTTCATTTTATTT
Source organism: Polypterus bichir lapradei (assembly GCA_026402145.1). Taxonomy (NCBI): domain Eukaryota; kingdom Metazoa; phylum Chordata; class Cladistia; order Polypteriformes; family Polypteridae; genus Polypterus; species Polypterus bichir. Next base: position 37,410,301 of record JANRMT010062806.1, on the reverse strand, counting down.
TATGGCACTTTTAGCATGGTCAGCACAGTAACAAAATGGAATTGTGCATTCAAATCCTGTGCCTGGTTGCTATTTATGTATTGTGGAGTGTGCATGTCCATGTCAGTGTACTCCTGTCTGTCCAGGTTTGGTTGATGTAGCTCAAAGTTTAACATTTCTATTGTTTAACTTATGTATTATTTGCATTTTTATTGAAATGAATATACACATTTGCTATTTTTCTCTTTCTGACTATGTATCTATGAATTTTATCATAACTGTATTTTTAGGACAAGTTCAGTTTCAGAAAGGGAACAGTATTTCTTGGGTTCATATTTTAACTGTTTCTGTATCCTTTCCACTGTTTGTAAAAGCATTCAACTGAAATGTCCTTTTCTTAAATTTCATTACTTAAAATGGTAAAAATAACCATTGTTACTCCCTTTGTTGGCATATATTTCAGCTGGCCTCAGCAGATCCTATTAAAATGTGGAATTTCAGCTGTGAATAAAAAATAAAAATGTCAGGAGATACTGCTAATGTTCACAATATATGTTTTTTAATGAAGGTTCACAAATGCCACTTATTAAAATACAAATCAATCTACGTCTTTGTTGTGTAATGCCATCAAAATAAGAGGCCTAAAGTGAAGAGCTCTGAAGTAATGGGATGAAAACCCGTCAGCCGTGTTTTCGGCTTTGAGAGCTTCTGTGTCTTTTGCTGCCGAACAAATTGAGGTGGCTATCAAATTGGCACTTGTTTTCCCCGAAGACGCACACAACACAGAGATACACACAGAAAGCAAATTATAAAATAGTTATCTACACAGTTGGTGGTGAATTCAGTCAGGAGATTTACCACAATACGGTGGGGAATTTAGATATCCTGTTACCTTAGTTCTTAAAATAACAGGACAGGAGAGTAGCAGAGGAAAAGGAACAGGAGAAATGTACATTTACTTATTTGACTGACACCTTTATGCAATGCTACTTACAACATTTCTGATACAATTGGTTACATTTCTTTTGTTTTTCCAATTGAAGCACAGATAGGTCGAGTGACTTGCTCATGGTCACAGAGTGTCAGTAAAGGGACAATAATCCACAGCCTCAAGGTTTGAAGTCCAAAGCCTTAACCACTACACCACACTGCCTGCCAAGAAATGTAAGAAATGTTGACTTGTGTAACTTAGTGCACCCTGGGTAATGAAGTTTAAGAAGGAGTAACTGGAGATAGCAGCAGGTCAGTCTGCCTAGTTGAGCAGAAAGCAGAACATTAACAGGAGGTTGTGAGATGTGTCAGTACACTGGAAAAAGTCAACATATTCTAAAGCACAATGTGTAAAAGTGCTTGTACTATGTACTGGTGAGTACTCACTTCAGGCTGTAATTTAACTAAAGATAACATTTAACATTATTAAATTTGCATATCCAATTCAGCATCATAAGGTCAGAGCTTATCTTGACTGTTCTCGACACAACACATCAGTCCATCACAGGGCCCACTCACTGTCCCTTGAGGGATACCTTGTGTGAATGAAATAGTGGCAGATTTGTATTCCCTAATGAAGACGTAATACTGGCGATCACTGAGGTATGATGTGAACCAAGAAAGAGCAGCACCAGAGATACCAATAGCTGAAAGGTTAATATGTCATTGCTTGGCAAGTTCAGCCGAAAGTGTGCAGTGCATAATATATCTAGTTGTCTTTGATTGGATTTAACTCAAACATTAAAACTATTATTCCTTTTTGTTTTGGAAAATTTCTGGTTAATGAGGTATGGCATTTTTTATACTACAATTTAAGATTGTTTTTGGCTCTGAATATGTATGTGATTATTGGATTTAGAAGTTTTACCCTCTCTTCTTCATTACATTTTTTTTTTTTACATGTATTGAACCTTGGTTATTTGTTTTTTGACATCCCGGATATGATTCTTTGCTTGTTACCTTGTTTACGACTCATTTCTTTCCTAACTAAATTCTGCTGCTGTTTCATGCAGTCAGCGCAGGAAGCAACTCTGTGGGGGCACCAGTCCATGACAAGGCAAATGCAAGCACACACCTACACTCATTCATGCAGGGGCCAAAAAATCACAAAAGCACATATTTCTGTTTCCTTTTCTTAAAAAAATGGTATATGGCTCTTCGTACAGTAAGATTTAAGACACTGTGCACTTGTTGTCCCTATGTGACAATTTAGTTTTGAAAATGTACAGGTAAGGAAGATAGAAGTTTCAAGGCATGGTAATTATACCCGTTAATTATGGCTCTGGATCATACTCACTAATGGTGATGTCTTGCATGTTCAATAGCATGTGGAAGTAAGATGTTCACTGTACTCTTTACACATAATCCTCCTTAATAAAAGGACTCTGTATGTGTGTCAGTGTATCTCTGTGTCTGTCTGGCTGCTAGGGTTAGGAAGAAAAATTTAACATGTAGAAACCTGTAGAAGAAGGTTAAAAAAATCAAAAAATGAAAATAAAAATACCAAATCAATCAATCAATCAATCAATCAACATTTATTTATATAGCACATTTTCATACAAAAAAATGTAGCTCAAAGTGCTTTACAAAATGAATAGAAAAATAAAAGACACAATAAAAAATAAACATAAGTCAACATTAATTAACATAGAATAAGTAAGGTCCAATGGCCAGGGTGGACAGAAAAAACAAAACAAAAACTCCAAGAGCTGGAGAAAAAAAAATAAAATCTGTAGGGACTCCAGACCAAGAGACCGCCCAGTCCCCTCTGGGCAAATCAATGTCTAAAAAGAAGAAAATTAATGTTATTAGTCTATTCTGTCATTTGACGCTAGTAACAGACTGTGGTAGCGACTTTCTTGCATCTGCTTGGGCCACATAAACAAGGTTTAAATCTTGTGAGGGTTGGCTAGGATCATTTCCCAGATCGGACACCTCCTTAATGGAAGGGTGGGGGGGGGTTGGCTTATGAAGGGCGCTATCTCCCCAAACTGCTATTTGGTAACCCTCATTGGTTGCAATGACACCTTAGATTCCCACAAGGCTGTATCAGCATTGGTATTTGTCGGGTGGGTTTCAGGAGTGCAGCCAGGGGGTGCTGCAGGAACTACGGAGCCCTTTTGTATAGGGCTCCCGCCTTACCTGGAAGTACACCAAGGCCACAATTATGCAACACCAGAAGTACTCTGTGGTAAAGTTAGGTTCCTAGCTGATTGCCATTTTAAATAAATAATTGTTGGAGGGGAGCGTAGTAGTGTGGCGAGAGCGGTTCCGGTGTGAGACATGGGCGGTCCTGCACTTAAGTGCACAGGTGCAGAATCGCCTGTGGCTGTAATTGATACTGGGAGATGCTAATTGCCACATCTCCATTTTAAAAGGAGAAGCACGAGTACAAGGGGGTGAAAAGAGAAAAAAGTAAGAAAGAAAAAGAGAAGAAACAATGATGGAGGTTAAGGAGAGAAGAAGGTAGGAGGCCGTAAAAGACTGTGTGGGAGCGTTTGAGAGAGAGAGAGAGACAGAGAGAGCAGGCTCACTGGAGTGAATGGTGGCAGTGGTGGGATGAGCTGGCATTGGGGATCCATGTCTCAGTCCGGTGTGGGAGCCTGTATGTAGCCGTGGGATGGAAGGGAACCTGACGTGTGGAAGTTTCAGCTGCATCTGCTGTTAGGGCGACCCCTCTGCTGCGAGGCCCGTGAGGGATAAGCAGAGGAGCCGCCAGATAAAAGGAGAAGGCACTGGTTTTTTTTTTTTTTAATGATTGTACCTGCCAGTTGATTTTAATTTCATTTTAATGAATATTTATTTGATTATTTTAGCATCCACTGTACACTGTTTTTATGGATTATTGTATCTATTAACTTTGAGCACTGCACTGTGGACACTGTTTTTTATTAATAATAAGCACTGTACCCTACCCTTTTCCACCATCCTGTTGCCTAGAGTGTTTTATCCCCAGCTGCCAGCTCATCCGGTTACATTATTGACGGTGGTGGGATTCAAGAGGCTCCCAAATCTGGAAGAGGATGCATGGAGCAGGACGCACACTGTCACATACTCCCAGAATTCTGAATATAAGGAATAGCCGCATGTCATTCAGGATGCAAAAACTATATTATATCTATAATTATAAGGTACCTTGAGATGGCATTCATTATTGAAAGGTGTTCTATAAACAAAGGAGAATGGCTGCCCTGTTTTGCCTGAGCTCTGACTGCTTGGGCTTCTCTTGCTGTCAGCAGTGTACCCTGGCAACACCTTTTCCATGGAAATTCTCCTGTCAGCCGGCCAGTCCTGCCCAAGTCATAATCAGGAAGTGTTTGACTACAAAGGTAAAAAAAAAGTAAAAAACAAGCTTTTATTTTGTTTGATTTCCTTATATAGCACAAGTAACATGGCGTGGGCTTAATTAAAGGGCCGTGGCAGTGTGTGCATGCGATTATGAAGGCCACTTTGGGCCCTGAGAATAACCAACAGCTCTCTGGTGACTGCACCAAGCTGAATATTGCTAAAATAAACAGAACTTTGAAGTCAATCTTTTACATTCGTACCAACAGATAGATATCAAACAGTGGAGCTATGCCAGTATTCCTCAGAGAAGCTTGTAGCTCTGTTCCTGTTTACTCTCTAAACCTGCATCACATATTATAAATGGCTATGAAAGGCTAACAGATTTGTATGACCTCGAGGTGAACAATGAATTTTCAGTCCTCCTTTCTGCCCTGTGGCCTTGACATAGAGATGACAACAGAGACAGGTGAGCGTAGGTGTTTTTGTGTGGCCCATGCCTCAGGGAAGTGAATCCACCATGTTGTGTGAGGAGATGTGATCCTCAACGACAACATTCTGTGAGGTCTGTTATCATTGCAGACTGTAGCTGTGGTGCAGTGGGCGGGCATGAGCAGAGACAGGAATTTGGACTGCAAACTACAAAACCACAGGTTCACATTCCAACACTGACTTATTGACTGAGTGGGAGAAAGATACTTAAATATCCTGCATGCTTTTATTGAATTTTTTGGGAATGGTGCTTCTTATGAAGTAGACCTTTTTCCGTATATGACTGAAGACTGCAGTGGTCGTACAGGTTGAGTCTTCCTAAACATAGAGCTGGGGACTCATTCTATATTGCCTTTTTAGTAACCCACACATTCATTTTCTGAACCTGCTTTTTCCATCACAGATGCATAATACAGATATAAGGAGAGCATGGTAAGACCACACACAATCAAAATCCAAGTTTATTATCCAAATTAAGTACACTTATTTTGTGAGCCGTCCTATTCCATTATGTGGTTGCAGGGTGTGGGAGTCGATCATGAAAATCATAGGTGCAAAACAGGAATCAACCCAAGCCTATCTTCTTATATAATACGCTACCGTGGCTGTTCGTTTGTCTGTCCAGGATTTTAAATCACCTGTAGCTCACCTATTGACTTGAAATTTGATACACATATACTACGTGACGCCTACTATCCGCTTTCGGTGTGATGATTTTTATTACTCTTTTTATTTTTATTTTATTGTAGAATCAACTCTCGGCAGCACGCAGCAGGGCGGCCGTGCGGCGCATGTGTATGGGCGCCGTTCTCATTCCCTACCACCTTTGCTAATCATTCTTGAGGCAGATTGAAGACTTAAGTATCAGTTTAAGTGAAAAATTAAAGAAAATGTATTTGCAACACAAAAACTAACTTAATCAGTTTTAATGTGAAAAGATGCCGATGAAAGAAGAGAAGCAGCGGGCCGCTAGGGTGGAGAAAAGAAGAGCTGCTCAGGAAGCAGCAAGCGCATCAACCTCTGAGCATAGGAATGCTAAACGTACAGAGAAAGAGGATGAAAACTGCTCAAGTCAAGTGTATTCACTGCACTTTATCGTGCAGTACGCCGTTACTGATTTATTTATATTGGGCTAGTGCAGAGTCGCAAGTTAAACTAACAGAAGGAATTAAAAATACTGAGAAGGACAACAAAACAAGTAAACGCTTGAAAGTGACCAAAATCTGAAGCTGTTTACCATCGAGGCCAACAATATGGTTTATCCAGTCTTCCATTAAATTTCCTTCATCTTCAGTGATTTGGCTAGGCTCACACAGCAAGTCATAAGCATTGTCTGAATTAATGTCTTAAGTCCAACTCTAACCACCAGAACTTACTGTCTTTTTTCTCAAACTGTCAGTTAGCATTTTTTGTCCTCATCACCGCACTGTTTTAAGAATTGTAAAGAATGCCAGTGAGTTGCAAAGCAGGTTGGCACTGGCACTGTGATGGCACTTCTCTTTCTAGCTACCATACAACATGTAAGATTCAATGTTTCCTGGCTGTATTGTCAGAGTATATTTTAACATTATGCAAGTATATTTCTCTGTAGCCCAGAACCTCCACCCTGGAGCTCCAAGTAGGTGGAGTTAACTCCAATGGACACCCAATAAGAGTCTAGATGCAGACCTCCAGAGCTCCATACGGTTACACTTTACTTAAGATTAGGGTTGTGAGAGGGTTATCTTTCTCAGATGCAATATTGATGACAATCCATTCAGTCAACTTCAGATACTTGAAGATCCAGAATGAAGGCTCCAGGGTACGAAGGAGCCAGACTCACAATATGCAATTTTTACAAGTACAGTAACTGCATTTAGTCATTTTAAAATAATCTTAAAATAACATTTCTTTGTTTAAAAATGGATAGTTTGTAGGATATAAAACTCAAAAGGCAAGCGTCAGCTCAACGTTTACTACTGACGTTTCTGCAGTGTGAGTGGAGCTGGCAGGGTGTCCACTCAAGAACTTGCCCTTTCACCTGCTGACTGCAAATTGCAACACTGAGCAAATAAGTGCAATGGAAGCAAACATAAAAATATATATCATGTGGCTGCTGTTGGCACATCCTGAGAATAGCTGACATAGGCACTTTTCACTCTGCTGCTTGTCCGCTGCTGACCTTGTACGATGTTGATGAGTATCTCACCTGACAAGCCAGCAAACACATCTTTTAATTAGATTAGCCCCCCCACATGTCCGCAGTAATGTAGACTGCTTATAAGTGCACAGTAATTCAGTTACATGGCAAATCTATTAAATGTGACCTACAGTAGGGTTCTTTTATTTGCCACAATGTTTTAATGCTGGTCACCAGGAGAGGTTTTGTGTCTTTGTTGGTATCCTCAGACAAGCAAGTTAGGACATTAGTTCAATTGGCAACAGACAGCACCCCGAGGTAAGAACATTCATCCATCCATTCATTTTCTAAGCCCACCTAATCCAATTTTAGTGAGATAGAGGATTGAAGAGTATTCTGGCTGTATGAGGTCTGCAAAATGATCCAACTCTGGATGGGATTCTGGTTGAACATCAGGCCACTGGCATAGCTGGGGGTGGCGGAAAGGGGCAGTATACCCCGGGCGGCAGTTTTTGATAAACTAATTAAAAATATAGTTAAACTTTTTGTCGTTTTCATTTTTTGTATATATGTTATGTTTTATTTTGTAAGTGTGGAGGGCGGGCAAACTCAAAGACTGCCCCAGGTGACAAAAATTCTAGCTATGCCACTCATACTGCACCTGTGTAATTTAATCCACATGATTTCAGAAGGAAATTACCAGAAATAGCAGATGATGAGAATTCAGGTTCAAAATGCCTTGGTAATAGTGACTAGGGTTGATATCTGAACCCAACACTCTGAAGATGTGAGGTAGTCACTGTGCCAACACTTTTTAATCTACCGTAATATAAAACCGTTTTTGTGGACTCTGAATAATTAATGTGGCATTCCTAAATTGTCCCTAGTGTGTGCTTGTTGTGTGTGTGTGTGTGTGTGCCCTGCGGTGGGCTGGCGCCCTGCCCAGGGTTTGTTTCCTGCCTGAGCCCTGTGTTGGCTGGGATTGGCTCCAGAAGACCCCAGTGACCCTGTAGTTAGGATATAGCGGATTGGATAATGGATGGATGGATGGAATAATTAATGTTATCCTTGTTCAGGTCAGTATTTCCTCATTTTTTGCCAAATGCAAAAATGCATGAGATTCTACCTAAAACGCAAGATGAATTATAAGAAGCTTAAGGAATGGAGTACTCAATTAGCATTAAACTGTATTCTTTAAAGATTAAAACACTGTGCAGCAAGCCTGTTTAAATATAACAATAATTAGGGCAGAAGAGAGAAGCCTTTGAATTGACGCACTGCTTGATACTACCGATATATTCCATGTCTGACTTGCTTTCTTTTAACTCAGGATTTCAACTTTTCGGCTTTGATTTTTTGGTTAGCGTTTTGGTCTTTGGTATTTTGGAAATCTGACCTTTGCACATATGAGAACAATGAGGCATCTCTTCCGTCCAGGCAGAAAAATGAATGTGTTTTTGTCTTTACAAGAGCATGGTAAAAAAAAATACTTTTGATTTTTGTTACCTTTACCTTGCATTTGTATTTGTGCTATCCTATCTAATTTTTTGATATTTTAATTTATTTTTTATCTATTACCTTGGTAAAGACTGTCATCCTATATGAAGAGGGTCGAGATTAGTAAGGCTGAGAGAGAGAAAAAAAAGTGTGCCACTATGTAAAGGGCATCCTCACAGTCAGAGGTCTGAGGGGTCACTGGGGCTGGAAGACCTCCTCTGTCTGAAGGACCCTAAGTGTCTCTGGAAAAATGAGAAGCTGAGAGGGAGGAGTTGCATTCAGTGATTTCCTCAGCACAGAGAAATGGTGACATGACCCACATTCACTCAGAGAAGATTCAGGTGTAAAAGTAGGAGCCAAGCGTAACAAGGCTGTTATGTTAGATTGCTATAGTAGAGGCATCCTGGCATTTAGAAGTGTGATTGGCCGCTGGGGCTGGAGAAGCTCCAATGGCGGAAACTTCTCATGTTCAGGCACCTTCACCACTGCTATTTCAAGGAGGATGAGCAGCTGTGTCACTTTGAATGAAGTCCTCCATAGAAACAAATGGTATTGTGACCCAGACTTGTACAGGGAAAAGTGGAATGTAATGGGAGATGCAAGTGTAACAAGGCTGAGAGAGAGTCTGTTACATTACATTTGAGTCAACCACGCAGTTAAATGTCTGATTTAGAAACTGTAATCTTCCATCTCTTTTATCTCTCACCTTTTTGTCAGAGTTTTCCATTTCTGCAGAGTCAGTGGAGATAGCCATACGTATAAAACATTGTCAGGCAACCGGTGTGCTGCGGCGCGGAATTTTCTAGGGGCGCTGCAAAAACTTTTGTAAAATATTTAAAATTGCTAGTGTTTTTGAACTTTTGGTTGATTAAAAAGATAATGTTTAAAAAAATATATTTTATGTTGGAAAAACAGATAACGGAAATGAAGTCTAAGAAACGCGACAGACTTTAAATGATCGACAAGGAAATGCGCGTCTGTCTTTTGAAAATTGATCCTCGCATCAATCTCATATGTGCTGAAAAACAATCTCAACGTTCACATTGATTAAATTTAAGATTTATCCTTTGATTCCTTTGTTAATAAAATGTCTTTCAAACTTGTAAAATTAACTGTTTTTATTGGCGATTGTCCATAGATTGTGTCGTCACGACTTTATGGGCTGTCCCTCAGGTGCGCCGCGAAAGAAAATTTTTGGACTTAGTGCGCTGCAACTCGAAAAAGGTTGCCTTTCACTGGTATAGAAGGTAGAGTATGCAAAATATTTATTTTCTATATAATCCATTGTGGACCACCAGGGCACTCCAGCCACCCCAACCCCAACAGAGACAGGCAGAGACACGAGTTTGCTACACAACACACGTTTACTCAGGTGGGAAGCACTCTTTTTTTTGCTCCCCACAACAGCACAACACAAATAAACAGCACCAAAGCCCAGTCCTTTTCTTCTCTCTTTTGTTTTCATTCCCCACCTCCACTCCTGACCCAGCAAGCTTCGTCCACCTCCTCCTGACTCTGGGTCCCCGAGTAGTGGTGGCTGTCTCTTTTTATAGGACACCCAGACGGACTCCATGTGTCTGTCCAATGAGCTTCTTCCTGCAGTACTTCCGGGTGTAGTGGAAGTGCTGCTAAATAGGGCTCGGCAAAGGTCCAGGCACCCCCTGGTGGTGGCCACGAGCCCCAGCAGGGTTGAACTTCTATGCTCCAAACCTGTGGCCCCACTACAAGCTAGGGGGGCTGCCGTCTAGCATTCTGGGGGAGATAGTGTCCAGAATAAGCTCTCATCCTTCCATTATCGATGGTGATCCACCACACCATAAAAACACAATACCAAATATAGTATTAAAATCCCAGTTTAAATACTCAACATTACCACGCAGATTTGAGGCTACAAAATTTTACACTGTTGCACAAATCTAAAGGCAGGCATTGGACGGTTGGTATAATGTTGGAATGCCACTTTTATACAGCCTCATGTAGCAGAGAAGGTGGCTGTCCTCAGAGAGTCCTGCATTTCCCAAGACATGATCGCTTTCTTGGTGAAATATCATTTATAGAGATCATCTAGTTTAAATAGGCCATAAGCATTGTCATGATTATTAGTGTCGCGTTTGCACTATTGCACCAGCCTATTGGCAATGTAGTGTAAATGCTTGTGATGTAGATCACAATGTACCCTACAGGTCCATTCAAATCAATTCTGCAGCATTTTGTTTATCTCAGATGTTGCTGTAAATGCTGTTTGGGATCACACCTACATTTTCCAACATGTTTGTTGTGTATTGTGAGATTTTTGAGCCTTCCCAACAATGCTGCATGCAGGTTAGCACAACCCCCGAAGCAACCACAAGTTCACAGCCTCCACACGTAACACGTCTTTCACCCGATGGGTGATGCAGGGAGCATTCTAACCTGACCATTAACTTGGCTCCATCCCTGCTCGTTTGCTGTGTCTGGGTGTATTGAAGTGGTAGCTCCTGTTTGAATAAATACCCAGACTGTTCCAGTTTTGTTTGGAATAAAGTTGGTTTTCTTGAAGCTTTTGGACTCAAGGGTCTTCTGTCAGGTACATGACAGTGACTCATGTGTCATAATACCCACACATGCCTTAAAATAGACAAGAACTAGTTTGCAAGGAGGCAGACAGAAATGGTACAGTGCAGCCCCCCCACTGCTGGCTTTCTTGCCAGAAATGCACTTCCTGCCTTATAGAGTGGGGCTGACTGTGTGCACCTAAGCAGTTGTCTGGATCAAGCTGAGCCGACAATGCTGTAGGCAAGATGAAGTGTAAAACAAGTGCTGTTTCATAATACGGTCCAAAAGCAGTAATCATAAAGGCAGGCAGGAGGTCGGAGTACAAAGCATGCAATCACAGGCTGAAGTATTCAGAAGTGCTGAGGAAAAATATGACAATCAAGAAAAGCAAGCAAAGGTCAAAGAAAAAAAAATCACTAAACTGTACATCTGCAAAATTTGGATTAAGACCAGTTAGGACCAATTTTAGACAGAGATGAAGTTAGGAACAAGCGAAAAGGGCCAGAATCTCAAGGGGGAAATAAATAACTGATCATCGGAGCCCAATATGCAACAAGAAACAAGTCAAAAAGAACAAAGCAAAATATCCTTGCAGTCACTAGAATTAATTATCTCTGACTACTATTTAGGAAGAATATCAAAATTAGGACACCACATCTCCTGTGACACATCATAAATATCCAAAACGTGGTGATATCACTGTTAGTATATGACTGGCAATATACAATACCAGAAACGGGACACTGCATGAATACACTTGACTTGAGCATTCCTAGTTTTCATACTCTTTCATTCATTTGCTCAGGGGTTGTTGCGCTTTCTGCTTCCTGAGCAGCTCTTCTTTTCTCCACCCTTGCGGCCCGCTTCTTCTCTTCTTTCGTCTGCATCTTTTTGCATTAAAACTGATTAAGTCAGTGTTTGTGTTGCAATTACTTAGTACGTTTTCCTTAATTTTTCACTTAAGCTGGCACTTAAGTCATCAATCTGCCTCAAGAATGACTTAAGATATGAACAGGTAGGGGAAGTGATGATGAAGGTGGTAGGGATGAGAACGGCGCCTGTACACATGCACCGCACAGCTGCCCTGCTGGCTGCTGCCGTGAGTTGATTCTGCAATAAAATAAAATAAAAATAAAAAGAGGAATAATCTTGGAGGTCAATCATCACCCCGAAAGCAGATAGTAGACATCAAATTTCAGGTCAATAGGTCAAACGGTTTGTGAGTTAAAATCCTGGAAAGACAAACGGACAGCCACGGTAGTGTATTATATGTAAAGATTGTTAAAAACAAGCTGACTATGTCCATGCACACATACCCCAAATGGTAGTGCCTGCGACTGAGATGATAGTGGAATTCAGTTACATAGCTGACTGGACTTCAGCTACATTACTATGAAGGGTGAGGATACCGAAACAGAGACAGCTGGGGATTTAGTATGGAATGACCTCAAGACTGAGCTGAGAAACAAGGACCTATAAATAAAAAAGGTGAACAATAAAACCAAGTTAACATTATAAAATAAACAGAAAACAAACTCATGCAGAGTTGGGGATTTCACACCATATACTTAAAATCTAGGCATTTGCTAGGACAGTTTTTACAGACATGAGTTCAAGACAGAATTAAAGTACAGCAGAAATCATGACAGCTCTATATATGACAGACAGGAATAGGCAGGTTCTAGGGAACCGGGATCAGAAGTCACATTTTAGGAGATGGGTTCTAGGGGGCTGGAACTGGAAAAGGCAGATTCTTCAGATTGTCTACAGTGGGAAAAGAGGAGAAAGTGTTATTGGACAGCGTCAAGCCCCGGTCCGGCTCAGAAACACATTTATTTGAGCCCGCAAACTGTCTCCCATGCAAACGTGTGTGATAACTTCTACACCTTCCACAGCTCCTTAATGGACATTAGCGAAAAGGATGGGCCACTAAAGGTCATTACTATTGAGAAGGTGGACTTTCTGGAAGATGACGGACATTTACATTTGAGCTAACTAATCAGGCCACTGAGTAACGTGTTGACATTCTTTGTAACATTACAACAGTACATTAAGCATTATTTAGTACATTGTAAGGGGTAAGAGCAGAAGAAAAATTTGTAAAGACATTGCTGCAGGTAGACAAAGAGAAGAGGCTTTGACAAGATAGCAACCATCAGCCTCCCATCTACACAAATCAAGGACCAACCAGAGGAGAGAAAGTGTAGGCCCAAGAACACCTTCTGAATTTGACAGTTTGTTCCACCCTTGGCTTATATTGTGTCCCCAAATAAAACTTTACTAGTGTCTGTAAGAACTGTGATGCTTGATTTAATTTAATTTAAGTAGGCGGCCTGCGCTACACACCAGCAACTTTGCGTCTCAGCCGCTCGCGTATTTTACTTTCACTAAACAACAAATCTTTTAATTCTCATGGATACGCCTCTTCATTGGAAAGAAACACTACTTTTCCCTGATGGCAACACGAATTAGACGTCTCCGACTTAAACTTTAAATCCGAACAATATATTTGATCATTTTTCACTGTTCCATTACTTCACCGAGTAATAATTTCTGTTTGTTTGCGCAATTGCGATCTTTACTATCATTTTTTTGAGACTTTCAAATTTTATTACTTTCATTATCTCTAACCTGCTCTGCATGTGCATTGTGCCAATGTTTTTGAATTCTTTACGGAGTTCTACTTTGTCATCTACTCTTTATGTTTTATTTCTGGCCCCGGGAGTGGTTAAATCTCTTGGCACAAAGTTTCGTATCGTGGGACGTGAAAGTATCTCTGTAAAAGCCACGTCTTGTCCCAGGCCAGAAAAGTCTTGTCTCGTCCCAGGATTTTTTTATTATAATAGAGAGACCATCATAATTTAATAAGGGGTTATAACATTGTCTCTGTCATTACTCTGTCTTGGGTAGTGTGAGAGGTGCACTCATTATAAACATACAGTCATTCAAGTTAAAGGGGCAGAGAGGTGCCACTATGTGCGTGCTTAAAGGTTAAAGGTGAGATCACCTTGGTGTCCAGGGGGTGTGATGGCCCATGTGTTGTCACTCTTATATACTCTCAGACTCCAGGAGTCTGTAAACATACCCCAAATGCTGAAGGGAAAATTGAGACACAGAACAAAAATTTGAAAACAACGCTTCCTTTTTATTATAACAAGTGCTAATGATTGAATGTCATATTACAGTTCTTTACTAAGACACGAAAAAAGGAAAAACAAGTGAAAGTGATTCTGAACAGCATTTACAGTTGCTCAAAAAAAAGGGGGTGGGAAAAAAGCAGATCTTCTTCCTCCTTCTGTTTACACAGATTAAGAGGACAAAAAAGAAAGTTATCAAAAATCAAAATATGGAAGGAAGCAAGCACAAAAATAGTATACTGTAACACCTGAAAATCAGGAAAGTTTTGTAAATGCACAAAAACCAGTGATTCTGTAAACAAGGTTGCTCATAATGGCATATACCATGACACAATCACTGTACGGCTCCTCACATTTCATCGGACAGTCAAAAGACAACTTTTACTGAATGAAAAACCCATTTGATACCAGAGCATGAACTACTTGTCGAATCCCCATAAATGCTTTCACTTCACAGCCAGCCATCAAAGTCAGGGTGATGTCTCCTTATCAGGTGAAAGCCTTCTGTATCTTTGTACCTTCTATGTGCACACGACTCCTTCTCTCAGGTAACTTTTTCCTGAACTTCACACAGGCCCTTAACATACAGTACATACAGTACAGCTCCCGGCACAAGATGTCTCTTGCTTCAATCACCTGTAACTTGACAGACTAAACTGACATCCTTAACCCTGCAGCCACTGAGTAATGCTGGGATGTCAGCAGTTTTGCACTTTGGATGCACGTGGTTCGGTAGGCCTTGCTGAACCTGCACAACCGGCTGACCACACCTCAATCCAAAGCTTGACTTTGTGTTACCACTCAGCTATTTCTCCCTGCAGCCTCCCCATCTCTGTTTCACATATCCAAGGTAAATGCTATAAAGCAGAGCCAACATCCTAAAAGCACAGATATGACCTTTTTTGTCACCCACAATGGAGTGTATCATTGCACTAGGTTTCCGTTTGGAGTCAGCCCTACCCCAAACTGTTTACAAAATGTGATATCTACAATCTGTGGTGGCATTCAAGGGTGGTTATCTATTTGGATGGCACTGTGTATGGTCCAACCTCAGCTGCCCATGATGAATGCCAACACAGAGTGTTCAAAGTATTAGCTACACATCACCTCACACTGAATGGCAATAAATGTGATTATTCAGTGCTTAGTGTGACTGACGATCTTTCCACTCCAATCTCATTTGCAATCAATCCAGCGCATCCCTGAGCCCACAAATGCAGCTCAGGTGGCCTCATGTCTTGGAATGACCACCTACTATCTCAGATTTTTGCTGCAGTACTCTAACACCACAGCCCTGCTACATCACCTACTGAGGAAGGATCTCTCTTGGTCCTGGACTCCCACCTGCTCAGAAGCTGTCTGTCTCTTGATAGTACAGCTCACATCTCCACCTGTCCTCATCCACTTTGATGTCTCTTGCCCAACTTTCATTACGTTTGATGCTTCCAATGTAGCGCTAGGAGCAGAGCTGCAGAATGGTACCAAACGACCCATTACCTTTGCCTCATGGGCTCTAAATCCAGCTAAACAAAAGTACTCTATGGGTGAGCATGAAGCTCTAGCTTCTGTCTGGGCTTGTGAATGATGGTACATGTTTTTTTCTGGGTGTACATTCACATTACACACTAATCATTAGGCATTTTCTGCCCTAATGTCAATATCAGGCACTGGGCACAAGCCCTTTAAGATCTGGTCTGAGAGACTGCAGCAGTATAATTTTACATTATAGTTCACTCCTGGCCGTGAAAACGTAGTGGCAGATCTGTTTTCCCGTGCTTTTCTCTCCCCCACCACAGACCCAGGACCTGACATCAATGAACGGGAACTTGTTCCAATGCTCTGCTCTTCACTTCAAGCCACTGTCTCCCTACAGGAGCTTCAACAAGACTCTGGACATGACCCTGTACTCTCCCTTCTGTGGATTTTTATTTTTACAGGTTGGCCCTCACAGATTTCGGAGGAGCTGTCTCCATACTACAGACTACGTGATGAGTTTTCCTTTTAGAATGAATTTTGTGTAGCCCATGGGACTCATACAGTTGTGCCTAACTGTCTCCAATCACGCATCCTGACCATGACACATGAAGGCCATTTGGGCATTGTGCAAGTTAAACAGCACTGCCATGATCTGGTGTGGTGCCTTGTTTTTCATGACTGGACTGCCTGACTTGTCAGTGGGAAGACTGGTTCTCCTGTACTGCTGGTGCTGGGCAGCCTTAGGAGCAGCTGTTGGTGGATATTTGTGGAAAGTTCCAAGGAGTTCCACACCACCAACGCTTTCTCATTGTGTCAACGACTTGCACTCCAAGTGGCCTGAAGTGCTGTCTGCAGGGTTTCTTACAACACATGCAGTGACTGGTTTCTTGGATTCTCTGTTTGCCTGCTGGGATATTCCCTCTGTTATCACCACTGACAGTGGACCCCTGTTTGTATCAGCGGAGTTATTTTCTTTCCTAGCCATCTGGGACATTTGTCACATTCGGACAGCTCTCAATCATCCCCAGGCAAAAGGGGGAGTAGAAAGACTGAACAAGACTTTTAAAAATGGTATTAGGGTTCATTCAGTTAACTGCTCTTCTCAGTACTTTTTTCTATTACAGAGCAACAAAACACTCCTCTACAGACAGCTGTCCTGTATGTCTTATGTTAGGGTGTGAGTTATAGCTTCCTCTGGATCATTTGCGGTCCCAGGCTACCCACACTACACCACTGCCTCAGCGAAATATGGTCTCTAAATGCAGGAAACGATGGAGTTACAAATTAATTGGAACCATAGGGTGTGGGTTCCAAAATTCCGGACTCTTGTCTGGATTAGAGTTCATCTTGCCTACCGTGACCACAAGCTACACATCTACAGGCGCTTAAACAACTCGGCCTTATTGTTTTCAACCGCTCTGATGGATCACGGTGGCACGCAACTTACCTCTGCAAGGTGTCTCCACCAGTCAGTGCTGATAGAAAGAACAATTTAGACCTGGACTGCCTAGAGGATGTCTATTTGCCTCCTTCGGCTCCACTGGACCCCCAGCCAGAGCACCTGCTTGTACCTTCTTCTCGACACCAGTGGGAACTTGATCTGGTCCAGGCTAACTCAAGGATTATGTCACTGACATTTAACTTCTGTTAATATAAATAATTTGTAGAGAGTAAACTGTTGTAGTTCTCTTGTTCCATATTTGCATTTCTGAAGTTTTTACATGTTTCGTGCTATCATTACATATGTTAGAAAGTGTGCGCAGTGATGTGAGGAGAGTGCATCAAGTAAAGGGTTGTTGCATTCAAACTGAGTATTGTGCTGTCTTCATTTTAGCAATATAACAGGGGGATGTCCAAAAAGGTGCTATGCCTGGTAAGTGAGCCAGTAGCTCCTAAGGGAGACAGACTGAGGGATAACCACTGCCCTAACAACAAGAGCGTACATGCAAACAACTGGAGCTCAGCTGTTCAAGAGCTCTGCTGAACAGCCAATCAAATTGCATGTTTATGTTGTTGTGTGGCCTCTAAAATGACCATATACAAGACTTGGACCTTCACTGACAAGTTCACTTTAAGGTACAAGTGTCCAGACTGTTACTTGCAGGCTGAGGCCTACACAGGCCTAACATTGAGGAGCTTGCTTTTATAGATCAAAATATAAAGAAAGACCCAAACTTTACAAAAATGTCTCAGTAGAAAGATAGAAGCTATAAAATAATCCAAACGAAGAATTGTTATAAATGAAAATTACTAAAGAAATAAAAATCCAAACCCATAATAACAATGCTCACAGGAGCAAAGCACATTTGCCAAAGATGAGTCTCAACATACAAATCCTGGAAACCTATAAATCACAAAAACCTGGAAATACCAATAAAAAAAAATACTTAATTGAAAATATCCTTTTGGGAGGTCGATCAAGCTCATCAACCCCACAAAAAAGTGAGAAAGGATGAAGCAGAAGAAGAAGACTCATGAAGAAAATACTACAACTTTCACAATAATTAGTCAGAGGTTCCAGCAGCAGTGATGTCAGGGTGGCCCTGCCTCCTGAGGCTTCATCCACAAAGTACACGTAATGGTGGCAATGTGAAGTAACTGTACACAGTTGCTAAATGATTGGCAAATATAACACAAATAAAAATATGAAAAATAATAATTCAAAAATAACAAAAACAACAGAAAAAACAGTCATGTGATAAGAGTGCACCAAATGCCAGAAGATGAATACAAGCCAGAGAAAAAATTCTAAGAATGGTCTGACTGCGACTGTCACTGCCTGCAGCACTACACACAAGTGTCACTATGCTAGAGACAGCGCTACTAAAGTATACACCCACTACAAGACACATCTTCTCAATAGTCATCATTACTCATGTATAAGATAACATTCTCTCAACCCTAATCTTAAACATTATGTTAAGTATTCTTCTGGGAATGAAGATCTAAGTAGGCCTTGAAATGGGCTTGTTGAGAAAGATGCAAATGATGAGGCGTACTATGTAGCATCGCTGATGCATAATGCAAAAGCAACTAAATGTCATCGGATGGGCTCCACAATAAAATGGAACTCTGGAGATCTGCAGCTAAGAATCTATTGGATATGATTCATATTTAGCACAAAATATAAAACTCCCTTTGTATAGGGTCTGGGTAGGGTGCCAGCCTATCACTGGGCACACTCATGCACCTTTTCATATTTACACATATCAGGCCAATTTCAAACCACTAAAGAAACAAAAATAAATGCCCAAAATGGAGACGAGATTATTTCACTTTCACAACAATGGAAACCACTAACACACAAAAAGATGTAAGCAACACCTACAGAAAAAAATAACTCCTTGTAGCAACAGACTCAGAATCATGACAGTATTATGAAAAATGTCATTTCATGGCAGAGGAGGTGTCAAGATTCTAAATTGAGCAGGCTGCATCCCAGGGCTGCATTACATTCCCATAATTACTTCAAATATTTTTATAATGTGGAAGGAAAAGGTGGAGTTGAGAACCAAACAGGAAAAAAAAGAGTCAACAAGTGGCAAAAATAGAAGATAATTCAAAAAGATCTTGGAATGTTATCACTTTAATACTCAGCTTTTCATGTTGTCTGCCTATATTAAAACTCTTATTAAAGAATTATCTTAATATAAATAGCCTATGGAACCATAGCTGTGTCTTTCTTGTCCATCTGTGTGGTACCTTTTAGGTGGCACCCCAGACCAAAGTGCAAATGTTAGAAATCCGGGTAGGGTTTCCAATATCGTGTTTCTAATATTTACATCAGCTCTGCAAGAACATCCATTGGAAGCAAGAGCTGTGTGAGTCACAAACAATTACAATTTTATAATCCAGTGTATCTGCAAAAGCATTTTCCTTCTGATATTGTAGCCCTTTATTAAGAAAATGCTTTCTGAATATTTAGTTGCAAATTTTACAAACCTAACCTGGCAGGGTGAAGTTAATCAGGTTATGCTGTGCTGTGATGTTGGACTCCCCTGGTTGTGTGACGCAGTCAGTTAAGGCTTACGTGTTCCAATGACTTGTCCTACTACAAAGGGAAGAGAAGAACCTTGTGATTACAAAAGCTGATTGGGACACAGCTTGTGTCAACACTGGCTGTTGTGGAGATAAGATCTGAAAGGGTTTTGTGTTTCCCTGACTAGCTTCAGGGCATTTCATAACTGTGGGGCACTTAGCATTGAAAATACAGGTTATGGTCACGTATATTCTTATGGGATCTGTAATCACAGCTTTTTTGAAAGAAAAGAAGGAATGACAATCATAAAATAATAGTGTATTAATCATGAGAACAATAGGCATGCAGCTATGCTGAGTCACGATCCTGTAATTTACACTGTACTGTTTAGGTAAAAGCACTTTTGGATGGCTTTCAAGACAGGAACATGTATATTTTTTTTAAGAAGGCCCGTGCTTTGTGTAGGGTCTGGATGGGGTGCCAGCCTATCACTGGGCACACTTATGCACCCACTTACATTTACTCATACCAGGTAATGCATTTGTCCAACACTTTCAAACCCAGGTAATTCAGTTAATGGTCACAGAGGGATTGAGCCCAATCTGATAACACTGGGCATAAAGACAGGAAACAGCCCTGCCAGTCCATCACAGGGTTAATTTAGAGAAGCTAATCAACCTAATCTGCACATTTATGGAAATACCACGACATGGGGAGAACATTTAGACACCACACGGACAAAATCCAGGTGTCCAGGTTTGTGACTGAAGCCTTAGGTGTCAGATGTGTCAGGTGGAAGTGATACTGCTGAATGAAGTTTTGACTTTTGTTTCTTTATTGCTGGCTTTATCCTCCTTTGTCCACAATACAGAGTTTAATGTATTTAAGTAGAGTATGGCAGAAAAAAATGTGAACACTGGGACTGCGAACATCCATCCATCCATGTTCTAAATCTGCAGAGTCAAGGTGGAGCCAAAGCCTTGTGCCGTATGCTTGCTCAGATAGACTCCAGCTCCCCCGCCCCACTGTGCACATATTGTAGAATAATCAATATACTACATCTATACTAATAAAAGGCACTTTTAAGTGCCGGGTCTTAGCTAACATTAAATAAAGCCGTGGACATCGCGAGATCGCACAAGCACAGCTGAGAACCTTCGATGCAGGTACGCCGAGCGGCTCACGTGAACTGACTGTGAACGCAGTACGCAGAGAACAAGCAAGAGCTCCAAAGAGCACTGAACACAATTGAGAAGGCAGCAAAAGAATACGAAGCGAGTGACGCATACAAGCATATTCATAAGTGCAGCTACTGCGGAAACAAAGCACGGTGTAAACCTTAAATTTAAATTAAGTTCATAGACACGCTGCTGCTGGCGTTTGTCATGCCTAAGACGAATACGATATTCGCAAGATACAAATTTACTGAGAGGACGCAGGGTATAAACGAGACTTTTGATCACTTTGTAACAGAGTTAAAATTGCTGGTGAAGGACAGTGCTTATGCAAACGAAGATGAGATGGTCAGGGATAGAATAGTGTTTGGCACAAACTCAGCAAAAGTGCAAGAGAAACTTTTAAGTGCTAGGTCTGTGCTAACATTAAATAATTGCTGGTGAAGGACTGTGCTTATGCAAACGAATAGGAAAGCAAGGTGTAAAGCTTAACTTTAAATTAAGTTCATAGACACGCTGCCGCTGGCATTTGTCATGCCTAAGACGAATACGATATTCGCGAGATACAAGTTTAATTAGAGGACGCAGGGTATAAACGAGACTTTTGATCACTTTGTAAAGGAGTTAAAATTGCTGGTGAAGGACTGTGCTTATGCAAACGAAGATGAGATGGTCAGGGATAGAACAGTGTTTGGCACAAACTCAGCAAAAGTGCGAGGGAAACTTTTTTACATTCATAGACACGCTGCCGCTAAATATTCGCAGGCAAATCCACAACTTAAAACCCAGAAATGCCTGTTGAACATCTTAGATTCACAGGTACCGATTTGGGTAGTGATCACTTCGATGAATGAAACCTGTTACCTTTACAACGGTTGACAACGAAGATGAGATGGTCAGGGATAGACTAGACAAACACGGAATGTAACTTGAACACAACAAATCCTCCAAATACAAACCTGATTGAAACAAATAATGATAATCAAATCCTTGATGACAGCAACACTCATAACAGTCACAAAACGATTACATTGACAATCATGTTACATTATTTTTAAAATGTTTCCTTTTCTTTATCATAACTTCTTTAACACACTACTTCTCCGCTGCGAAGCGTGGGTATTTTGCTAGTCTTAAATATAATACATTTAATATGATTTTGCACATGAAGATAAAATCTGTCTGAAAATATTACAATTGGCAGCATGGAGTGTGGTTAATGTTTCTGCCTCACAGTTTTAATACACTAGATTTAAGTCACTGCCCATATGGAACTAGCACATTCTCCCAGTGCATGTGTGTATTTTTTCTGGGTGGTCTGTTTTTCAACCCAAAGACATGCTTGTAAGGATGCTTGGCGGTTCTAAATTGGCTAAATATATGCCCTGTAGTAAACAGATGTCCTGGGTCCAGCCTTGTCCCTGGTGCTGCCATGATTCTGAGCTGGATTAAGTGGGTTCAGAACATGGATGGATAGGAATTCTTATAGTGGTGAGAAGCAAAATATTTTGAACCCTGGCCAAATTCATGATAAATAAGGCAGACAGCTTGTTTATCATGTTTTCTTCTTCAGCATGATAATAAAGAAATCAGACCTCTCCTTATTCATGTTGAGAAGGCTGGAATATTGGGAGATTTTTAAGACAGTGGTTAGACCAGCAATGATGTGTGGGGCTCAGACATGGACGGTAAAGGGAGCGCAGGAGAAAAAGCTGGATGAGGCAGAAAAGAGAATGATGAGATGGATGTGTGTAGTTATAAAAAAGGTCAGAATAATAAATTAGATAATCAGAGGTGGCAACAAAAGTGGAAGAGAAACCTAAGAAAGTAATGGAAAGTAGGCTGAAATGGTATGGATATGTGTGATGTGTGATAAGGAGAGACAATAAATATGTGGTAAAAAGAGTAATGGGAATGACAGTACAGGGGAAGAGAAAGTGAGGGAGTCCAAGATGGAAGTGGATGGATAAAGTTAAAAGAATATTTGAAAGAAAAGAGTCTGACTGGGGAGGAGATGCTTGGTTGTCTGATGCTGCAGGAACAGTTTACAACCCTTAGGACCTTGAAATGGATAAGCAAGCTAGAAGAAGGATGGGCATATTCTGTTCACATCTGCAACTGATATTTATTGAGAATAAAGGTTTATGGATGTGGTGAGAGAAGACGTGCAGGTGATCGTTGTAACAGAACAAGATGCAGAGGATAGAAAGACATGGAAAAAGATGATCCGCTGTGGTAACCCCTAACGGGAGCAGCTGAAAGAAGAAGAAGAAGATGTTTTATTCAACACCACAACACTGCTCTGGATAAGAAGATGGCTGGCTGTTTTATTTAACACAATCAAAGACACATTACAATATAAAACCACAAAAAATAACTATTAAAATGAAACAACTGAACAATTAAAAATAAAAAATACATTTAGAGAGGATAAAAGGAAAAAATCAGGTTTGAAAAGGTGAATTTGACGCTGTTTTTAAAATGAATGGAATCAAGAGACAGAACATTATGAGAAAGAAAATTCCAGAGGATGAAGGTCCAAGTCTTTAGAGTCCTGGTGCTTCCTGTTTTGCTGTATGGTTTTTATACATGGATGCTATCCAGTGACATGAGGGTGGTCCGGCTCAAAGGATCTTCATTGTTGAGGTCCCGGGAGGTTGGACCAGACCAAGGGGACGCCCACGTAACACCTGGCTGCGGCAGATAGAGGGTCATTTCTGGGGGGGTGGGACTGGACCACATGTCTGTCTCTTGCCAACCATGGTCCTGAGCTGTTTCATTGTGTGGTGGGTGCGGCAACGCCCTGTACCAGTGCATTCTCCCCAACCTGACCTGAACCGACGTGATCTGATCTATAAAGAGAATTTCAGACTTGTCACTTTTAAGTGTGAGAAGATGACATGTAATCCAAATACTAAAATTAAAAAGTCAATCAAAGACGAGGGAGGACAAACTGCAAAGGGTTTGGTGCAAATGTAAGGCTATTTGCATAACAATGAAAATGAATAGATTGATCCAAGAGGACAATAATAAGTAATGGAAAGTAAGGGGACAAGTACTGATTATTGTGGCACACCATGGGTAACAAATAAATGATAAGAGCTGTAGCTATTCAACGATTAGCTAAATATGACCAAAACCGTTAACATTTTATATCCAAAGAGAACAGGCATTCCAAAAGTAGTGTGTGAGAAACAGTGTTTTAACAATGTTTTTTTTCCGTACTTGGTGTACCTTTGTACTTCCTTTTTGGAGCATTTACATCATTCTATGATTTTTCTGACTATGCTGTTTTGTGTTCTTTTTTTTGGGGGGGTGGGGGTTCACTGCCATTTTGTTACTTTCTCTGCTGGGCTGCAGCCTTCTTGTTTACTATCCCTATGCCGTTTCCGGTTACGTGCCACAATGGCCATTAGTATTTCACTTAAGGGCAATTTAAAAGAAGATAGAGAGGGGACCTTTGCTATGTTCATTGAGCTTGATTTCTTTGTAGGGTTTTGTTTTTGTCATTCAGTTCTCCTTTTGACTTTGGGTATCTCTGGCCTCCAGTCTGTCTCACATCAAGCTACTGCTCTGCCCTGCCTTTACTTTCAAACAGAGGAAACTGAAAGGAGAAACATTAGTAGTGGATCTTCTGTTTTTTTAAGGTCCAGCCTCGTGTGTTACAGTATCCCTGAATCGCAGATTCTTAAAAATAAGTATCAAATACTGAACTAAGATCAAGAAGGATACACTGCTTCGAAGTGTAGAATCAGCAGCCCGAAGCAGATTTGTAACTCTTATCAAAGATATTTTGTAGAATGGCAACTGAATTGAAAAGTTTCTAAATATTTATTAGCATTAAAGTTGTCCTGTAGTTAGGAAGCAACAGCACATTCTGAAATTTGGGAAGAAAGGAAAGACTGGAATAATGGTGGACATTGCTGAAACCATAGTGATTATTATTAGCATTTTTCTTATAACAGAAGTGACAGCGAGTGTTAAGACTCCACCATAAGAAAGGGAACAGTTATTGAAAACAGAGAAAAGAATAAAAAAGGGAAGTTTAGCAAATGTTAGGACGGTGCTCATGACAGAGCCACCCTAGTAGTGTGTCAGCTTTCTAATTGGCAAAAATTTGTCAAGCAAAGATATGCATTATAAATGATGTATTTAGATTTAAACTCATTACTGTTTTACAAAGTAGTTAATGAATGATTTAAGGCAGCCTTAAAGTCACATTTGTCAGTTCAGCATCTGCCATTCTGGGTCAAGCACTAATCACATGTTGCTACAAGTCTTTCAAGGTAGTTCTCTCACCTGTTGTCTTGTTCTCTCTCTCGTCCTATGCAGTCTGCCTCTGTCCAGGCCCCAGCCTCTACTGCCCCTTTCCCTCTACAGTTACGTCTTGTCCAAGAGGACACCTACAAATTCCTTTAAACTCAGGAATTGGAGCTCATGTAATGGAGGCAACTAAGAACTTGTCTGCTTTGCTGTGTATTTGACTTAAGGCGCCATTGTTGCATAAAGGCTGAGTGCTGTTCCTGCAAGTGACAAAATAAAAGTCCTGTTGGCTCAGTCCTCTCCTGTCTGTCTTTTGTGCAACCATATAGATATAGATATAGATATATTTATATGTCTAGATAGATAGATAGATAGATAGATAGATAGATAGATAGATAGATAGATAGATAGATAGATATATGGAGGGTTTGTGATATAATTTGCAAATTTGTAGCTGGAAATCCACAAAGGGAGCAAAAGAATCACATATCATATATACAGTATAATATTTAAATATATGTATGTAGGTGGCAAGGCGGCACAGTGGGTATTGGCGATTCTAAATTGTCCCTAGTGTGTGCTTGGTGTGTGTGTGTGTGTGTGTGGTGTCCTGCTCGGGGTTTGTTTCCTGCCTTACGCACTAGCAGACCCCCGTCACCCTGTAGTTAGGATATAGCGGGTTGGATAATCGATGGATGGATGGATATATGTATGTACCTGCCAAATATTACAAAGAGTATACAACACATGTTTCACCCTAATTGGGGCTCGTCAGGTGTACGTGCCTTTGCTTCCCCTTTGCTTTCTCTTACAGGGATTGAACCTTGGACGTCAGCACCTGAGGTAAAGCAAAGGTTCATACATCTAACAAGCCCCAATTAGGGCAAAACATGTGTCATGTACTCTTTGTATTATTTGGCAGATACTATATCACATACTTTATCTATTATCTGCTTCTTGCAAATGAGAGGATGTGGAGGATATTTGCAGACTGGCAGACTGCAAGCATTACCTGGTAAGTAACCATCCAAGATAATCAGGTTGCGACTCAGACCTATGAATATATTTATATTTATATTTATAATATACATATATATTTATAGATAGATAGATAGATAGATAGATAGATAGATAGATAGATAGATAGATAGATAGATAGATAGATAGATACTTTATTAATCCCAAGGGAAAATTCACATACTCCAGCAGCATACTGATATATATTCACGAACGTCTTGGACCACGTACAAATCGGTTTACAACCAAAACGTTCGCCAAACTTTTGCATCTGTTCACAACCACACACTCGGTATATGAACATGATGATGATTTCTGCATGTGTTTAGAAGAGAATGAGAGAGAGAGAGCGAGCGAGAGAGAGGGCTCTTAAAGGCAGTTAAAGAATGCACCGGGCTTTTTTTGAAGAGACAGATTCGAGCATTGTTTTAATCTCATTGTATTTAATGAAGACTTTTTTCTATTGGATTTTAACCTCCACTTCACTTGTGTTTACAGCGATCGGTTCGTAGGGTGCATTGTTGCAATGTTACCTTTCTTGGTGGTTTATTAAATTACGGATTTTTCAAATGTTTATTTTTTTCCCTGTGCTTAAAACTCATTAAAAAAAGTGTTTTTAGCGAGCATTTCGTAGCACTATAGTGCAAACTCTTGCAGTGTTAGTTTTCTCTGTTGTTCAAGGTTTTCTCAGTGTTATTCAATGTTTTTACATTTAGTTTACGCTGTGCATTCTATGGTATTATTAACTATATTTGTGCTTAGAAATCTTTAAAAAAATATATTTACATACAGTTCGTACGGTATGGAACAGATTAATTGTATTTACATACAAACCTATGGGGGAAATTACTTCGGTTCATGACCAAATCGGGTTGCGACCAGAGTTTTGGAACGAATTATGGTCATGAACCGAGATTCCACTGTATTAGGGGGCAGTGCTCCCTACTCGCTTTGCTCACCTACCCCACAACCCCCACCCCCAGGGGCACTGTTCACACTAGCCACTTCGCGTCTCTGACGCTCGCGTTGTCAAAGGGGGGGCGGGGGCTGAATGCATGCTTAGGACGGTTCAGCTGCTGGCTTGCTTGTGCGACGATCATTTAAAAGCCTGTACAGCAGCTGTCCGTTTGTCTCACTTCCTTGTCTTGTGGGATGTTAAAGTGTCTCCGAGAAATTGTTTGTAAGTAGGGTGTGATGTGCAAGTAGTTTTGCAGGACTTCAAAGTGTCTCCCCATGATGATCACGTCTCGACCCAAAATTTTTTTATATAATAGATAGTGTAAAGAGCCTAAAGGTGAGTGAAATCTCGTGAGACAAGGGTCTATCACGTGGTACTTACCTGAATCTCTTTCTACCTGCAGAAAACTGGAAGAAAAATAAATCCCTCCATTTCCGGCTCCAAAATGGCTGCGGTGACGTCAATTCCGGTTCCACTCCAATGACGTCACTTCCGGTTCCACAATCAACTACTTCTGTCTACACCTGATGACGTTGGTTCCGTGTTCCCGCCTACAATCGTCACTTCCGGCCAACCATTTCCTCTTCCATCATACATTCTGTTATAAAAACGGCATCTTGTTACAGTAAATCATTCACTCTGTACTGAAAAGTCATTTGAATCGCTTTCTTTATTTCAATTGTCTGGACGACAATATATGGGGACGATCCCCAAATCTTTTTCTATTTTTGAAGACTCTTTATTTATCACAATAGATATATATATATATATATAGTAACTATATGCACATATATATACAGTATATACTGTAAATACATCACTGTATAATAGAAGCATAAAAAAATTTTAATGCTTCCATACAAATTCAGCATTTAGACATTAAATAAGCACCATTCATAAAGGTAAAATATACAATGTTATATTTTAAACAGAATACATGTATATAAAATTTTGTTAAATAAAAGGGGCTTAATGCAACTTTGGTAATTTACATAAACTTCACTTTAATTTCCTTCTCTTATTTTACTCTTGTAACTTAAATAAACTTTACTTGCCTTGTCTTACTAAACAAATTAAAACAAAACTCAACCAAAATAGTCCTCATTTAATAATAGAAATGACTAACTTACATTACGTTACTTGTTTGGAATTTACATTGGCATGATTTAGAGTAAGGAAGGTAATGTGTACAACATAACTTTAAAAGGTAATACATTTTGTAATAGGATTTGTTGCATACCCAAGCTCTCCTCCGCCAAGCCATAGATGCAGCTTTATGCCGAGCTCGCAGTGCACTCCCACAGATGTTGTTTCCATTAATGGCGGCATGCGACTCTCAGGAATCTGAAGGAACAGACACACTCACTGCGACTTCTGATTATAAACTTCTCCTTCCTTCTCTTTCTCTCT
The DNA here is from genome assembly GCA_026402145.1 of Polypterus bichir lapradei. Classification (NCBI taxonomy): domain Eukaryota; kingdom Metazoa; phylum Chordata; class Cladistia; order Polypteriformes; family Polypteridae; genus Polypterus; species Polypterus bichir. The sequence continues at coordinate 37,381,989 of JANRMT010062806.1, read as the reverse complement.
TCCTATGTCTTCATTCAGTCGGCAGGTCGGTCAAGGATGTATGTAATACATAAAAAAAACTCCCCCAACTCTAATGCCATGCCAGGTTGACGACAACATGAAGAAAAGTAACCTCAGTTTTGAGGTACACTTATTATCTCTCATTCAATTTTCATGCCTCTTTGTGTAAAGACGTGTTTCCTGGCTTCATTTTCAGATGCTCCTTCCCTTAATTTCCGCCACTGTCCTTGAGTACACAATTCGCCATTTAGTTGAATAAAATCGGCTGGATCAACTTTATTCATGCCTTTGAGAATTCTGAAGACTTGGATTAGGCCTCCACATAGCCTTTTCTTCTCAGAATTGATGGATTTTTCTGTCAGAGTAGAACATGTCCTCTAGTCTCAGGATCCACTTGGTTGTATTTTTTGGCACGGTTTCCAGGTATGCTGTCTTTTTGGCAGCCTGTTCACCAGATCCTAATGGAGAAGTCCAGAGGTGGGCTCTGTAGTACATTATAGAATCTGAGCTCATCATCCCTTAATTTATACTGTATTTAATAGTTTTACAGCATAACCTAACATTTTGTTTGCCTTTTAGTTGCTTCTGCACATTGTTTAGATGAGAATGTAGTTTCAAAATATGAGCATATAATGAATTTAAAAAAAGCACCCATCCATTGTCTGACCCCCATGATTCTCAGTTGGATTAACTGATGCTAAAATAGATTTATAGACATTTAATTTGTATTAATTTGACATAACAACATGGTCTAATTTGTATCAAACCCAGCAGAATCAGGTGATATGCGTTTAAGTTATTTTGTGAGAATTGGACTACAGGTGAGGGCCACCAGTATTAAGTCAGACTCTAAAGGTTGGTGATGCAAACACATCTACACCATGGCATGTAGTCATGCAGGTACAATATTCTGCTCTGTGGCTCAATTAACTAAACACTGAGCAACTGCTCTTCCAATGACGAAATGGTTCACAAGATGTGGACTAGCTTTTTATACAATACAATATATTTTTTTATAGCCCAAAATCACACAAGGAGTGCCGCAATGGGCTTTAACAGGCCCTGCCTCTTGACAGCCCCCCAGCCTTGACTCTCTAAAAAGACAAGAAAAAACTCCCAAAAAAAACCCTTGTAGAGACAAAATGGAAGAAACCTTGGGAAAGGTTATCTCAACATGTCCCACAAATACTCTATCAGAGACAAGCTAAGGTGCTAATACTTCTGTGTGCCTTCACAGGTGATGACAGTTTATGGTATATATAGTCAGGTACTGCCCTTGTGGAGCCATAACATCAGGCCCATCTGACTACGCTTCAGAAGTTGTGCAATCTTTACATGGTCAAATTGCTCCTAACAAGCATCATAGTAGACCACATCAGATCAAACAATGACACCAACTGCTTTTAGAGTTGCATTGTTGTCCTCATCATTCATATGGTGGAAATCAGTCCCAAGGGATAAGCACAGTCCATCACTAAAAATGACCTGATGTCAGTCTTCTTGTGACTAACACGAGTACAGATTCAGTCAGACATGGGGGCAGTCAACAGCAGCGATTTCTCTGAAATGTGTGTGAATCATCAGCAAATGTTCTAAGGAATTACTTAATTAATTTTCTAATGACCTGCCATTCTTCCTGTTGCATTTTCCCTATGACGATTGCTGCCAGCACCCTCCATTGTTACAACCATACAGCCAACATGTGCTGCAATATGTCAGGCTGATGACTCAGAGTGAAGGGGACCAACAAATTGTTCTGATTAAAATCTTAATTATCTGTATGAATCAGTGAGCCTGGTCTAGTCTAGCCGCAGTACAAGCTTCAAAAGGACATCGTGATTTGACACTCTCTGGTTATTATCTGTTTACAGCAAGGCCGAGGAGCATTACAGACATGTAGACCTAACCATCTACATGCCTGGCTATTTCGACCCTCATGCTGTCTTCATGCAAAAATGGGCCACTGTCAGGGTGCAGTTATCTTTTTGTCATATAAAAGATAACTATATATAGCTATATCTTACTATAGCTAAGATTGAGTAATAGTGAAACTGAGATCTTCTCTTTAAAGCTGATATGAGCACTGCCAAAGCCACAGGTCGCTGCACACTTGCTCTACAGCTAATGGCTTTTCTCAGAGTGACCTCAATGGCTCATTCTTTTTCTTTTGCGTGCTTGCTATAATCGGCCATCTTTTACCTTGAAAGGCATGGGAATCGGATCTCACACATTCTAGAAATGTGCAGATGTGAGAAGTAAGTATCAGTGCTGATACAACAGTCGAAAAGTTTAGTTTATTTGCTTTTGAGGGCCGATGAAGCTTGCTGTTCTCTGATTTTATTCTTTTGCTCATTCAATCACTGAGCTTTGAAATGATATAAACATGCAAAACAATATTATCATTTGTAATTACACTTAGTTATAAAATATTCTGTTAAAATTATTAGAATACTTACATTAATGAATCAATAAACAATTCTCAGTCTGCGTTCAAGAGCCTGGAAATTGCATTGTTGCCATATTAACTTGGTTATTTTTAAACCCTTAAGAACTTGCGTGTCTTTAGCTTATGCTAGTTTTTGCATTCTTGGGCATGTTTAATAGTAAAAATGAGGCAATCAGTGCAGCCTGGTACTGTAGTTAGTTAGTGTCTGCGGAGTTTGTGAACTCACCCTGTGCGATTTTATTGAGCGTTCTAGCTTCATTCTGCATCCTAAAGACAGGCATGGTACCCAGAACAGACGTGTGGGTCTTTGTTGGCTATCATTCAGAGAATACTTTGATCACTTTAAATGTATTTATTTAAATGGTGAACTGTATTCAGTTTTGGTGTCTGCATTACAAAAAGGACATAGCAGTCCTTGAGAAAGTTAAGAGAAGCGGGACTAAGGTGATTGCAGGATCGAGGGGTGTTAGCTGTCAGGAAAAATTGGAGGAGTTTAATCGTTTCAGTTTAAGAAAAACAGAGATAAAGAGGTGATTTAATTGAAGTGTTTAAAATTATGAAGTACAGTGGATAAATTCTGTCACTTTAAAATAAATTATTCAACAAGAACCCGAGGACACAGTTAGTAACTCGTTAAGGGCAGATTTTGCAGAAATTATAGAAATTTTTTTTCATCCAAAGAGCCATAGGCACATGGAGTTAAATACTAAGTAGCGTGATGGAGAATAGAGAGAGAGAGAGAGAGGTTAGGAGCACGCACTGATACAGTGCATTGCCGCACCCACCACATGACAAACCAACTCAGGATCCCAGATTGGGACCCGAGTGCAGTAGAACTTTAGGAAACTTGAAACCTTAACTTGATGTTGCTTTGGACAAGATGAATAGGATGGACAAGCTTGTTGGACTGCATGGCCTGTTCTTGTCCTAATTGGTGTCACATTCTAATTGTGAGAGTGATGTTTTCTTAGCACATATTAGGCCTCTTAATACCAACTGAGCATTACTTGAATGGCACAGCTTACCAGACATTATAAACAGATACTGCCACTCTGATAATGCACCATGTCTCAACTCACATATCCTCTCAGACTGGTTCAATAAACATGATAGTGACTTCAATTTACTCCAAAGACCAGCACAATTCTCAGATCTCAGCCTAATGGAGCACCTTTGTGATCAGGTGGAATGGGATATTTGCACCATGAACGCGTGGCCAAAACTTTGGAAGGTGCCGTATTATATTTATTCAGCATGGGCCCATATCAGTAAGGAATTCCTACTGCAGTATTCTGAATCCAAGAACTGAAAAACTGTTCTGTAGGATAAAGGTGATCCTACCCAGTACTAGATAGGTGTAAAATGGCCACTGAGTGCATATTATACAAATGGCATATACTCATACATTCATACATTCATATTTGGTGGTATGGTGTCTCAGCTCTATTGATATGGATTTGGTATTTGCCCATTTGCATGTTCTCCTTATGTACTAATAGGATTCTTCATCTTTTGTTCCTGCAAATCTTAAAGGTAAGATTGGCCATGTTTGTGTCACTGTGGGGGCATTGTGAATGTACCTTGTGATGGCCTGACATCCCCTTTGAGGCTGGCTGTACTTTGTCCCTGACTCTTTGGAAAAGGCTCTGAACCCCACCATGAGCTCAAGATGTAATCAGCAGGTTCAGAAAATGAACCAATGAAATGTTGATGTCATTAGCATGTTTACAAGAACTAGGAGGCTTTGCTCCTTGCTCACTTTGCTCACCAACTCCCGTGCCTGCGCTACACGCTAACCATTTAGTGGTTCTGTCACTCGTGTATGGGGATGCGGTTGTACAATTTAAACAGATTTTTATTTTCATGGGAATTGTTACATATGCATAATAGAACTATTTTACATTACAGCGAATAATTAACCATATTAAAAAAGACGAGAATGTAATAATTTGAAAGTAAATTATGTTTCATGTTGCGTTAGAGGTATTCGTTGCGTAATTCAATTTCATTCTGTTTGGCATTGAAATTAACACACAAATACTTTTTAGACTTACACTTTTACTGTAAAACTTCAGTAAAAACAATTTTTTGCATTAAATTTTCATCAATATCGCATTAAATTAAATTTTGATTCCGTGTTTGGACTTTCATCGTGACAATGCAACGTATAACTGCCCATGAGTGAATTTTGTTTCTTTCTCTCTATTAAATAAAACAAGTTTTTCAAATGCTTGGCTCTGATATTTGTTAATTGTTTTTGCAAAAGCTATTCTAACGGGAAACTGTTAACGTTTTAATACGAATGGCATATCAAGATCTCCTTTGTTGTCTAATGTTATCCGTAGAAGATGTACTACCTTTCTTGGATACATCCTTGTTTCTGCAGTAATTCGTGCGTTGTAAGACCAGATAGTGTTAATGGTTGTAGATATTCTTCGGGATATTGTAAGTTGATGTTTTCATCTTCCGCACGATCACCACCAGCTGTTTCAGCATAGTCTATTGATATGCATTTAACCAATTTGCTGTGTAACCAATCGTCATTTTTGGCATTAATTCATTTGACTTCATCGTTTCTCGGTGCTAGAATTGCCTGTGTACTCATTTTTTATGTTGATAACCCTTCGTGATGAAATTCTTCAATAAGATTTGGACATAAAACATCTTCTTTAATTGGGAACTTAAAGTGAGGAAAACGTTAAAATTTATAAGAGCTTAGACCACAGGAAGTGTGTCTGACAATAGCATTCACACGAACGAGAGGTGAGAGTACCGTGTGCATGGTTGAAAATAGTTGAGAGGAGGGCGTGAGTTGAAAAAATCTCATGTCCAAAGTCTCACCTCGCAGGAATTGAAAAAATCTTCCAAAAAGACTTGTCATGTCACAGGATTTTTTTATACAATAGAGAGACATTTTTGCATATCTCCACACAATATGCATTAATTAACTTAAAGCCACAACCCTATTTGTATCTTTGTGATTAGGGGAGATGTAGGGACACCCACCTCCATTCTAAGGATGCCTACTCCTTATCTTCTTTCCTTCTTTGTAGTGTTTGAAAAACAATCTATATGGACAGGAAGAGAGAAAGAGAGAGCATATGATGGAATATTTTAACTTCCCAGAGTGTTGAGTTTTTAGGTTCTTTATTCAATTTTCAAGCTACTTTGAATGTCTAAATGTAACAACAACCCTGACTGAAGAAAAATATTCAGTCTTTGAATTTATTCTTATGGAAGTTATTGGTAAATAAAAAAATAAAAAGGTTCACGCTTCTCTAAGTCTGATAGGTCAAATTAACATAAATGGTCCTTTTTCCAAGAAACCCCAGAGTTTAATGCAGCAGAGCAATTAGGAACAGAAGGAGTGAGCAGGATAGTCAAAAAATGGTGCCATTTGTGTAAGTACTAAAAGATAAGCCTGCTCTTATTTTTTTAGGCTAATTTTCAGTCTGCCACATCCTCTTTTTCAAAATGGAGTTAATGCTCAATAAGCAGATGGCTTCTGCATTACAGTTTGCAAACAGAGTCTGGCGTCTTAGCACACTCCCAGAGGTGTCTGATTTCATGCTAACAGGATTTACAGAAAACTGGATGCACTCTGCATTTTGAAAGACATGGTGAAGGAGAACCATCCTGGCGCTCCATCTGCGTGGAAATGAATGCTGCTGAACCAGAGGTCTAAGAGTTGAGACTGTGCTGATCACAGTTAGGCTTATCCATAAATGAAAATTCAGCAATGACTACGTTTCTGAAAATGTGCATTCACTGTAGACTGTCAAAGCACATCGCAGTTGTCATTTGCATTTAGGCCACATTATAGTACAGTGGCTGGAGCTGCTGCACCACAGATGCTGAGTTCATAACCCACCTCAGTCACTGTGTGGGGTGAGCATGTGCTTGTTGTTGTCTGTGTGAAGATTTTCTCCATTTTCCTCCCATATGCACATGTTAAGTTAATTGGCCTTCTATGAATGAGCTTGCCACGTGACAGACTGGTACCTCTACCTGGGTTGGTTCCATGCCTTGCCTTGCTTTTGAGGCTCCTGCTCTCCATAACACCGGACTAGATTGAATGGCTTGAAATTGGATCAATGGCCATTTGTTTGAAAAATGTTTGTCCTGATTCAAGTTCAAATTCATATTTATTGTCACCTGGATTGGGTACAATGAAATTCTAACAACACAACACATCCCCATTCTCTGGTACCATATCAACAAATGTACCTTAAGACATCTGAATTCACTCCTAGTGAGAAGAGAAGTTTCAGAAATACAGGGTCACAACATTAAATACAGTACCTTATATTGTCACTGATGTTTTCTATTAATTATCTTTGGTTACAGGGACAGACATCATTAACACAACTGGATACCTCCAGTCACCCTGACCTTAGCAAGCCAGTCCAGCACACATGAAAAAACACCCCAAGGCAGAGTTGTACCTGAGGCCCAAGTGATATGATGAAACCACGCTCAAAATACCTAGTAAGTGCTGCTTGTCCATTTCTTTCTTCCGTTCACTGTGTCCACATACTTTATACTTCTACGCAGATGGAGCCCAGCATGAGAAGCTAACTCCCCAATCCGGGGACCACACACTTCTACAGTCTTTCTAATAACATTAACAGACACAAGGAATAGAGCAGTAGACTGTAGTAAGCCAACATGGGTTTCTCCAGCATGTATAGGGTTATTAGTGTCACATGTACAAAGTTCAATGAAATTATTACTTGCATGAGATAACCAACAGGTATTGCTAGAAGGCTGACACCAAACACAGAGAAACACCTAACTGGTCAGGAAGAGGATCTGCTGCCTTCACTGTTGCCATTTCTGGACAGAATTTGCATTACAAATTCTCATCAATTCAGTGCATTTATAGACTTCTGCTTTCAAACTTCTGCTTTCTGCATCAAGTGTTAAGTTAGTTTTCTCTTTTATCAAAGAAACACTGTTGGTATTTTTGTTGTATTACTTGGAGGAAAAGTCAAAGGTAAATCATATGAACTGTCATTTTCTTTGTTTTATGCAAGATCTTCATGGATGTGGGGTAGCATGCTGGTTAGTGTTGCTGCTTCTCAGCTTTAGAGATCTGGGTTCGCTGACTGTATGCAGCTTGCTGTGTTCTTCCTGTGTCCATACCAAAAGTTCTCCAGGCATTGGTTATTCCCGTGCCTGACAGATTTTGCAGGTTGATCTAACTGTGAATTCTATCTAATTGGACTTTTAAGTGGATGTGATTGCCATTCGGGGATGTTCCTGTCTTGCACTAAATCCTGCTGGAACTGGTATTGGCTTTTCATGATCCTATACTGCAAAATAGTGTATAACAGCGGCAGTACCCAGTGTTACTGTGGTATATTTGTATACTGACTTAAGATAAGAAAGTATGTGTTTTTGAAATGTTGACCCTTTGCCATTGCTGGCTGAAATGCAAGTGTCCCACCCGTCATCAACACTACCTCTTAATCAATTTCTCTGAGCTCAGGAGTGGAGAATTTGATCTTTTTCTGTATTTTTGGATTCTGTTATTGTGGTAACTCCTCCCTGGGTTGGAACCATGGACTCTCTTTCATTGTATTTCCTGGTTTAATGTGGTTTCATGAATAGATGTTTAATCCCACATCCATAAATTAGATGGTTTGTTGAATAACTGAGTCCATGGACTGCAGAAAGCATCTACAGTGGATGAGGACTAAGAGGACTGAGGCTCACAGATATCACTGCAGGGTTTCTGTATTATTGCAGAAGAGAGGACCAGCAGCGGTATTTGATGTTATTGTAAAGATGATCTCACTTTGTCTCATCTCAACCTCCCGTCTGCTTTTCCTGGTGAGGGTTGCGATGTAAAGATGATTTAAAATTTGTACAAATCATGACACTGCATTGGTATCAAACCCTAAATTTGTAAGTACCTCATCGTAAACTGGAGTAGAAAAAATGTCTACCATCAAGAAATAGCAAAAGTGACTAATATCATCTTCAGTCATTCTGCTTCTATCACATTGTAAGCAGTGACTTGGCATGTGCTAAAAAAATCAAATTTCCTTCTGTTTCATCGTGGCTTACCTTTATTGCACTTAATAATGATATGCAGGTTTATGATGGCATTGGTTTTTCTAAATACAGTAATCCCTCGCTATATCGCGCTTCAACTTTTGCGGCTTCACTCTATTGTGGATTTTATATGTAAGCATATCTAAACATATAACACGGACTTTTTGCTGCTTCGCAGGTTTCTGCGGACAATGGGTCTTTTTACTTCCGGTACATGCTTCCTCAGTTGGTTTGCCCAGTTGATTTCATACAAGGGATGCTATTGGTGGATGGCTGAGAAGCTAACCAATCAGAGCACGCAGTTAAGGTCCTGTGTGCTGATTGTCTCAGCGACGGAGCGCCGAATTCGATTCCGCAGCGTTAACCAGGAAGTCTCGTCTCGCTCATTCAGCATCAACCTATTTCGCTGTGTAAAGAGTTAAGTTGTGTGCTCTTTTGTGTTTATCTTTGTGCATAGTCAAGCCCTTCATTATGGCTCCAAAATGATCTGGTCCTGCTACTGCTTCAGAAGCCGTGCCCAAGCGCCAATGGAAGATGCTAACGATTGCCGAAAAGGTAAAAGTTTTGGATATGTTGAAGGAAGGGAAAAGCTACACCGCTGTAGGATGCCATTATGGCATCAATTTTATTTAAAAAGGAGGAAAAGAATATAAGATCTACGGCCGCAGTGTCCTTTTAACCAGGAGTTGTAAAACGAGTTGTAAGTGGACATAATAAGGCAGTAGTCAGGATGGAATCTGCTTTAGGGATTTGGATTGAAGACTGCTGGAAGAAGAACAACGGCGGTGCTACACAGTCGCCTGAAGAGGCTCCTTTAGAAAAGCTGTAACGCTCTACTTTGTTGTACAGTAAAACTAAACTCATTGTTATCGGACAAGTCGTCGTGTCATTGTTGGTGAGTAACCATAATTAATTTTCTATGTACAGTACTTAGTACATGTACGTACGTTTAGTGTCACTGTACACACATTTACTGTATACAATTTTTCTTGCATTGTAAGTATTTATTGCTGGTGGCCTGTCTATCGTAATGGCTGTAACATATGTGATATCGGAGATGCTTGATATCTTTAAAATAATATTTAGGTTTTACTGTATATAAACAGTGTGTTTACATGCATAGTTTCAATGAATCTTACCTAATATCTAACAGAATGCAAAGAGTTTATGCTGTATAACTGTGTGAGGAATATTTATAAACAGAGTGGGAGAGTTTATAAGGGCTTAAAATATATAAAAATAACCATACAAACGTATGGTTTCTACTTCGTGGATTTTCACCTATCGAGGAGGGATTACTGTATATAAAGTTTTGCTTTGATAAAGTATGTAGTGTCATCAGGTCATGTCCGAGTTATTATCCCGTATACTCCTGCTGCATGATGGAAATTGTGGTCCCAATGTCAGCACTCTCTCATTATACCCTGTGATTTGTCAAATTGTGTATATTTTAATTTGGAGCAATGGCAATGTACATGCAAAATTTTAATGAAAATCGGTTCAGCTGTTTCTGTGTGATTGGCAAATAAACAGACACACTATTTTATTTATATAGATATCTCTGCTCAGGAATTTGCTCAGGGCAACCTAACCTCCCCAATGTCTCCTTGAGGCAGCAGCAGTGACGGGGATCAAACTCAGATTGCTGGATTCAATGGGATCCTTTTCTGCTATTTTGCTAACAGAGAACTTCAGTCAGTAACTGAAAAGGGATCTACAAACTACAATAACTACAAAGAGATCTCTTACACAATTATTATAACTGAGAGACTAAAAGCGTACAAGTCCCAAAAGCACACCCAAAAATGCCCATATGAGGGGGAAATCCCATCAAAAATCCTGGCTAGATACAAAAAGGGCCATTTACAATCTTTATAAAATAATTTATTATCACAAAAATGCTCTGTATGTACATGAAGCTCCACAGAGCACAAAAGGCAAAAAGTAGTTGCCAGCAAGGGCAATCCAACACAAACAAGTCCCAAAACACAGTCCAAGGTGAAGTCAAAAACAGCAAAATAGTCAGACATGCAGACAAAATCACAAAGCACAGTAGAACACAAGAAGACTCACCAACTTCCTAGCGCACTTGATATGAACCACCAGGAACTGGATTTAGCAAAAGGACGAATGTCAAAGTCTTCAGAGTCCTGGTGTTTCCTGTTTTGCTATATGGTTATGAGACACTATTCAGTGAGCTGAGACAAAGAGTGGACTCATTTGGTACTGTGTCTCTTTGGAGAATCCTCGAGTACCACTGGTTGGACTTTGTGTTGAATGAGCGGTTGCTCATGGAGTCCCGAATGAGGCATATTACCTGCATTGTGAGGGAGCGTCAGTCACAGCCCTAAAGCCATGTGGCACGATTCCCAGAGGGTGATCTGGCTCACAGGATCTTCATTGTTGAGGACCAGAGCGGCTGGACCAGGCTGAAGCCCACATAACACCTGAATGCGGCAGATAGACAGTCATTTCTGAAAAGTGGGACTGGACCATATGTCTACCTGGAGATTTGCCAACTGGTATATTGTCATGCTGTAGGTGCAGCAATGTGCTGTATCAGTGAACGCTCCCCAACCTGACCTGACCTAACCTGGGCAGTTCCTGGTGGATATTGAAAGATACTTCTAGGGGAACTACCCATTCATCCCGGTTAATACCCCCAGGCCACCAGATGGAGCTCTCCCTACAGCATGGAGGGGCCCCGAAGACCAGCAGGGAATTCTGGACAATGGAGTTTTTATCCACAGCCCTGCTGGATACCATGGGGGCCACTAGGAGATGCTGTAGGGAGGAACGATGTTTATTTGCCATACGCCCCGGAAGTAAGTCTGAGTCACATGGACAAGGGGAATAACGTGCTTCTGGGGTGAAAAAGAAGACTTTTTATCTGACCCGGAAGTGATAAGGAATTACATGGACTGGGGATTGGGAACACTTCCGGGTCAGGGAATATAAAAGGACTCTGGGAACTCCAGACGACGAGCTGAGCTGGGTGGAAGGGTGGCAACGCGTCTGGGAGTGTGGAGGATGAATTATTGTAGTATTGCGAATTTATTTATGAGTATTGTGGAGAGGAAGGTGCTTGGTGCACTGTTTGTGAATAAAAAGTCAACTATTTGGACTTTTATCTGGTGTCTGGCGTCTTGGACAAGGGTTCAAGGGAGCGATAGCAACCCCTATCTGTCACAATACGTAGACTTAAATAAAAGAATCAAGAATGACAAAAGAGACGTAACACATGAATTTGAGCTCCAGCCTGGCTGAGATATAACACCAGTGGCCTTGCAGTGCCTGAGTGAATCCAGGCTTTGTCCATTTGTCTCCACCAAGGCGCTCGCTCAGGTTGACGCCACTCCACTTTCAGCCACATGTCCTCACTGAGGCAACAACAGCAAGACAAGACCTCAGGACCTTTGGAGTGCAGAGCAGCCTGCCTTAACACTGTAACAAAGAGTAAAGTCTGCTAGCAAAGCTAGATAAGCATTCACTTAATACTTGGAGAACATTGGTACAGCCCTCTCTGTGTGTGGACATGAAAAAGGAGAAAGACAAGATGGTGGACACCTTCTCGCTGGTGACATCACATCATGTCAGATCATTCTCATTTATCCAATTCATGATCACAGCAGTCCTAAGCAGGGTGCCAGTCCATCACTGGTCCCAGTCATTTGGATATTGCCAATTAACCTACCCTGCAGGTCTTGTGGAAAAAAACATACACATAGAAGGAGAGAATGCAGAAACTCAATAACTCAAGAATTCATGTACAAAGAACTTAAGAACTCAAACCCAGGACACTGGATTTGTGAAACATCAGCATCAACCACTGCTCTACCATTCTGCCTCTAATCAAAACTGCTCCGATTTATAATACCAGGTCTTCCAAGCAAATATTTCAAAGTGAACTTAATTTTTTAAAGCACTTTATATGGGCAACAAAGATAAATATTTTGTGCTGACTCACTCCTGATTTTCAACTGCCTTCTTCTAACTGGGCGTCAAGTCTTTAACCGCTGACCTCAACCTTGGCAAACTGTCGTTTTGTGTTGAGCTCATTCAGACATTCATTCATTTATGTATCTGTTCAGTTCTGGATTATGAGGTGATGACTACCCACTGCAGGGTGGTGTCTCACTTACTCATGCTGGTTTCATTTCGTCCAATTAACCTAACAAACACGTGTTTGGGGTGAGAGAGGATATCCCCTCGCAGACAAGGGAGAACATGCAAACTCCATATTGGCAGCAAGAGATGATGCATTTGAACCCAGGACTCTGGGGCAGCAGCTCGGTCTCTTGCATGTTTTTACTAAGCTGTTTAAGGAGTACCTATCTAAACAACACAAGACATTTGTACTTTCCCTCAGGTTGCTTTTCTTGAAAATCTTGATAAGCAGCAGTCAATAGTCAGTCAATTTCCTGTAAGCAGACTTCCTGTGGCGAAAAGCAGCAAGCAGCACAGTGGGGCAACCGTAGGTCAGCTACAATACAGAAGGGGCCGGCAGTTCCTCTAAACTGTCTCTTGTGACAAAGGCTTCAGAGAATCATCCGCAGCCCATCGAGATGCCTGTCTTTCCTCAGCCGCGCCACTCACACTGCAAAAAGAAAAAGGATACAAACAATTCATCCGAGCGCTTGCTGGCTTATCCGTCTGGACCTTTGGGAAAAGAGCCAGCTGGCTGATTCTGAGGCTTAAAGCGAGAAGGCTTATGTGAGAACCAAATGGATTTGTCCTTGGAGAATAGATGGAGTAAAATCTGACTTCTCCTTGTTTTCTTTATTGTACTCCACCAGCTTTTTGGCCTAAAAGCTGAAAACTTCAATAACACCCCTCCATCCCCACCTTTATTTGTACTGATACACAGAGCTTCTTAAAAGGGAAAGGAATCCATGAATAATGAAAAGGAAATCAAATTAATTATTAAATCTTTGGCTTCTGTGCTCTGCTCTTCATGCTTTAGAAGGACAAGCATGTCTTCTCTTTTTTGATTCATTTTTCATATGTCAACTTTAGGCATAAGCTTTCTACTTGAAAACAATGAGGTACATCAGTCAGCCTGGGAATTGTGATGCTTAACAGACACAGATATATGATGGCTGGATTCAGATCAAATGATACCAGACTGCAAATTCGAAAGTGACATTCAGCAAATCGGGTGCACACCATTCGTCACTCCAGCTCTGATTAAAAAGTTGCAGATTAGTCAAAGGGTGGATTTGCAGTTCACACTGGTTGCTTATATAAGTGATTACCATCCAAAGGTCTGGAGCCGGGTTGCAGGGTTGGATATGGATATAGGAAAATGGTTCAGTAGGGTTTTCAGACTGTCATCTATGATGTATGAAATACTACAAATTCAACCAGCTTGTATTTGCATGACAAGATAGAAGGAATGTGTGGTCTGACACCTTCCTATCAGAATGAAATGCTGTTGATAGAATAAGGCAGGGTTCTTCAAATTCAGTCCTGGAGGAAGGCAGTGGCTGCAGGTTTTGGCTCCCGGTCAGTTGCATAATTAGACATTGTAACTATAAAGGAGTACCACTGAGTCCCAAACCGCACACATAATAATGCACAACACAATTCCACACTTCAACACTTTTCTTACACGAACACCAGCCACAAAAATATACAAATACAAATTCTTCTTCCGCCTCTAGTTGAGCATTGCCTGCTGCCTCCCGACTCAATTAAATGATTAAGGCTCTTTTAAATTCGACCCAGAAACTCCTTCCAGTGTCATACCCAGGCTGTTCGGTATACTTCTGGGTCATGCACAAAACCAGGACATTCCTCCCTCTGCAGCGCCTTCTGGCAGAATCCAAAGACCCCAATAGGGCTGCGTTTCTAAAATCCAACTCCCTGCCACCCTGCGGGTGTCTTAATCGGGTTCAGCCCTGAGGAACTCTGCTGCCACCTTTTGTTGGGGAAATGAACTGCTCCTGGTATGTCCATTGCCCCAGTCCATCCATTGAGGTCTCCTGGCTGGGCAAGAATCCCTCCTTTATCCCGGCCAGGATGCCTGTTCTTCCTTCATGGCACCCACAACGTTGATCCTTGCCAAGAACGGAATGTGTTGTTTAATTCTATGGCTTTCATTCTGCCACATCAGGCCATTTTTTATAGTGTATATTTTTACATTCGGAGGAAGTGATTTGGGGACTCAGCCCTCAATCATTTGCTTGTTTATTCTTCCACTTCTTTCCAAGTATTTTATTAGAACACGTACTTCATGATGAATATAAACATGTAAATGGGACAAGGTTTACATGGTGAGCTGCTGGCTCCTTTGTCATTTGCATCACAATGGTAATTGCCAGCTGCTTCAGCAATAATTAAACAGAAATTAGAGCTGTTTGAGACTAGGAAGAAAAGAACCAAATAAGGGTTGCAAATCATAAATGGATTAACAAAAATAAAGCAGAGCAATGTTTAGCTTCTAACTAGGAATTTAGGTTAGAACAAAAACCTGCAGCAAATGTGGTGCTCCAGGTTCTTGATCCTTAGATTATGTTTTTGTAGGCTACCTGTAACAAATAATAATAATAAATTATTGTAGTTTGACAGTTGTCATTCCAGTGAATCTACCTGCCCCTGAGTTTTTTACACAGCCATCTGGGTCTGCCAATGTGAAACTGATCAATAGTGGGACATCCCTATAAATGTAAACAAGCCATCCATCCATCCATTATCCAACCCGCTATATCCTAACTACAGGGACGCGGGGGTCTGCTGGTCTGCCAATCCCAGCCAACACAGGGCACAAGGCAGGAGACAAACCTCGGGCAGGCAAACCAATCACAATAAATTCAGATTCGGGTTGCCTTTATTATCCACAAAGTAGAAATGAGAAGTAGTTTGTGCCAGTTGACAACACTGAAGAGTATCAACACACACATACAATACCTCACAAAAGTGAGTACACCCCTCACATTTTTGTAAATATTTTATTATATGTTTTCATGGGACAACACTGAAGATATGACGCTTTGATACAGTGTACAGCTTGTATAACAGTGTAAATTTTCTGTCCCCTCAAAATAACTCAACTCACAGCCATTAATGTCTAAACCACTGGCAACAAAAGTGAGTATACCCCTAAGTGAAAAATATCGAAATTGTGCCCAATTAGCCATTTTCCCTCCCCGGTGTCATGTGACTTGTTAGTGTTACAAGGTCTCAGGTGTGAATGGGGAGCAGGTGTGTTAAATTTGGTGTTATCGCTCTCACACTCTCTCATACTGGTCACTGGAAGTTCAACATGGCACCTCATGGCAAAGAACTCTCTGAGGATCTGAAAAATTGTTGCTCTACATAAAGATGGCCTCGGCTATAAGACACCCTGAAACTGAGCTGCAGCATGGTGGCCAAGACCATAGAGCCGTTTAACAGGACAGGTTCCACTCAGAACAGGTCTCGCCATGGTCGACCAAAGAAGTTGAGTGCACGTGCTAGGCGTTATATCCAGAGGTTGTCTTTTTAAAATTGACGTATGAGTGCTGCCAGCAATGCTGCAGAGGTTGAAGGGGTGGGGGGTCAGCCTGTCAGTGCTCAGACCATACGCCGCAAACTGCATCATATTCGTCTGCATGTCCCAGAAGGAAGCCTCTTCTAATGATGATGCACAAGAAAGCCTGCAAACAGTTTGCTGAAGAAAAGCAGACTAAAGACATGGATTACTGGAACCATGTCCTGTGGTCTGATGAGACCAAGATAAACTTATTTGGTTCAGATGGTGACAAGCATGTGTGGTGGCAACCAGGTGAGGAGTACAAAGACAAGTGTGTCTTGCCTACAGTCAAGCATGGTGGTGGGAGTGTCATGGTTTGGGGCTGCATGAGTGCTGCTGGCACTGGGGAGCTACAGTTCATCGAGGGAACCATGAATGCCAACATGTACTGTGACATACTGAAGCAGAGCATGATCCCCTCCCTTCAGAAACTGGGCCGCAGGGCAGTATTCCAACCTGATAATGACCACAAACACACCTCCAAGACGACCACTGCCTTGCTAAAGAAACTGAGGGTAAAGGTGCTGAACTGGCCAAGCATGCCTCCAGACCTAAACCCCATTGAGCATCTGTGGGGCATCCTCAAGCGGAAGGTGGAGGAGCGCAAGGTCTCTAACATCCACCAGCTCTGTGATGTCGTCATGGAGGAGTGGAAGAGGATTCCAGTGGCAACCTGTGAAGCTCTAGTGAACCCCATGCCCAAGAGAGTTAAGGCAGTGCTGGAAAATAATGGTGGCCACACAAAATATTGACACTTTGGGCACAATTTGGACATTTTTCACTTAGGGGTGTACTCACTTTTGTTGCCAGCGGTTTAGACATTAATGGCTGTGTGTTGAGTTGAGTTATTTTGAGGGAACAGCAAATTTACACTGTTATACAAGCTGTACACTGACTACCTTACATTGTATCAAAGTGTCATATCTTCAGTGCTGTCCCATGAAATCATATAATAAAATATTTACAAAAATGTGAGGGTTGTACTCACTTTTGTGAGATACTGTACATACAGTACAGTGGCAGATGTCATTGTCATGATTGTTCTCGAAAATAAGTTAGATAGATAAATCTGGTAGCTTTCCGGTTTCCATTTGTGAAAGAGGTTAATGATCCTACAGTGAGCTTGAGATGTACTCTTGACTCGTGTGCTTAAGGATGAGGAATCATTCCTAACAAAAACGCCTTAGTGCTAGACATTCAACCCACAAACAGGCTCAGACTTAAAATGTAGGACACTGGGCATAGTGACTAGAAAGCAAAACAAAAGAACAATAGGCAAGGGTGGTGGGACAACTTGAGGATATGAAGTATAATAAGCAGACATACTTTACTCACAAAGCTGCTCTTTAACACCCAGCCTTTTGGAGCTGATGCGGCCATTAGAGGTGGCTTCGGCCATGGCCATTCTTTCAATGCCTACTTCATGGCCCAAAAAGAAAGTAACATTGCAAGCAGATTATGAATCGTTCTATTTCACCAAAGCAAAAACAGGCTCAAAACTGTAAATTGTGTTTTACCTTTTATTATTTTGCAATGTGTTGTCTTTTTTGAGTGGGTTCACGTAAAGCCTGCTTCTCAGACTTCTCATTTTTTGTAAGGAACCTTTCTAACCTCCTGTCCGGGTTTTATACTTGCTGTCTTTGAAGGGAACTCTCTCAGCATGCCTCATATGCCTTTACTCGTGCATCTCACGCTCGCATTTTCTCTTTTGTTGCGTCACCAAAGCCACACCGACTAATCAGATTGCTTAGAGCAGGGTTGGGCAATGTCGGTCATGGAGGTCCACAGTGGCTGCAGGTTTTTTTTCCAACCCAGTTTCTTAATGAGAAGGCAATTATTGCTGATGATGCACTTACTGCTCAAGTGACATTCTAATGCCTCATTTTAGTGGTCTTGCTTGTTAAGGTTCCACGTCCTTAATTGCTTATTTCAGTCTTCAGTTAGCTGCATTCACTTTTCTTAATGACTACTTATTAGCAATAAGATACAAATGACAAAGGAGCCAGCAGTTCTCCATCTAACTTGTTTCCATTTTCACCTGTGTGGATTCATTATGCAGTATTTGGTTTAATAAAACACTGAAGAGAAAAATGTGACAGACTGAAAATGATCTTTTTTTGGCTTGAATCCTTTGGATGATATCCTTGGAAGTGAAAAAAAATCTACTATATAAGAACCTAACATTGCAGGCTAACAAGTCAAAAAAATGAAATAAGGTCTGAGAGTGGCAATGATTGGCTTCTAATTAAGCAATTGGGTTGGAATGAAACCCTGCAGCCACTGTGGCCCTCCAGGACCAATGGTGCCCACCCCTGGCATAGAGGGACTGGGCACACAGACCTTAAATGCTTTATATATATATATATATATATATATATATATATATATATATATATATATATTCATATGTATAAAACACTAAGGTATATAAAGTATATTCATTAATGGTTTAATAAAGCTGCAATTTCTGGGAACTATCACTCCTTGCTGGATACATACCTGAATCTAGTTTATCCAGTTACAAGATTTGTGGTGACAGGAGTATATCATAGCACAGTCAGACTCCATGCACAACACACTCACCCATATAGGACCAGTACAGATACAGAGTTATCTATTAACCAGTATACCCAGTGGAAACCTAACACAGGCAAGGGAAGGACATGTGCCAGTGAGTAGACAAGGGTCTGAATCACCTTCTGTGGTTATGAGGCAGCAGCACCAACCAATCAATCACAAATGTTTACAAAGATGTTTCAGAGAATGACATTCGACTGGACTCATCTTACACAGACTGTCTGTGAACTTACAAGCAAATGCAAATGCAAAAAAAAACAAAAAAAAAAACAAAACTGAAGGACACAAAGTCACAAGCTGAAATATCACACCTGCAGGATTCAAGGCAAGTCCATGTCTATCAAGGGAAGTTGGAAGTGCCCGGACTAAGGTTGGCACCTGATAACAGGCTCCATCCCCATTATGAACCTGTTAAAACAGAAAGTTTAGAGAATGGACAGACACACATCAAGCAAAGCAGTCTGAAAGAGGGCTCACAACTAAAAGTGCAAAACTGTTTACTTCCAAATTCAACCAAACTATTAAAATTGAATGCTTCCAGTGTAATAATTTCCCCTATGTATGCCTGTGACTTTAGTAGTAAAACATCACAGGTCAGTTTTTCTTATGTAGAATGAGATGGAGGGATTATATCTTATTGATCAAATGTGTACTCTGCTTCCCCAGTTGTACTGCAAAAAAAAAAAAAGAAGAAAAACACAGAATCATTATGTCTATGGAGCCAAACCCACTGGGACGATTTTGTTCACAATTTATAGGCCTCTAGCATTTCAAAGAGCTAATAGCCGAGTCAGGTTTCATTCAGACAGAGAGATTTGTTTTTAATTTATGGAGTTTACAGACTTGCATCTAGAAACATACATTGACATCACTTGCAAATGGTAAATCATATTCGTGTATGACTTCTTCTTCTTTCGGCTGCTCCTGTTAGGGGTCGCCACAGCGGATCATCTTCTTCCGTATCTTTCTGTCCTCTGCATCTTGTTCTGTTACACCCATCACCTGCATGTCCTCTCTCACCACATCCATAAACCTTCGCTTGGGCCTTCATCTTTTCCTCTTCCCTGGCAGCTCTATCCTTAGCATCCTTCTCCCAATATACCCAGCATCTCTCCTCTGCACATGTCCAAACCAACACAATCTCGCTTCCGACTTTGTCTCCCAACCGTCCAATCTGAGCTGACCCTCTAATGTACTCATTTCCAATCCTATCCATCCTCGTCACACCCAGTGCAAGTCTTAGCATCTTTAACTCTGCTACCTCCAGCTCTGTCTCCTGCTTTCTGGTCAGTGCCACCGTCTCCGACCCATATAACATAGCTGGTCTCACTACCATCTTGTAGACCTTCCCTTTGACTCTTGCTGATATCCGTCTGTCACAAATCACTCCTGTCACTCTTCTCCACCCATTCCACCCTGCCTACACTCCCTTTTGTACCTCTCTTCCACAATCCCCATTACTCTGTAATATTCAGGTATGACTAAACTGATGCAAATGCATTTAGAGCTCAGTTTCTCCTTTGCAACAATACTTTCTTCATATAGGTATAAGCACCAATAATGGGTTCCAGAAGCATCTGGTGACCTCCGAATTTGTTTTGTTTTGCTGTGGAGTTCCACAATGGCATGGTGACAGAGAAGGATGAGATCCAGCCTGAAATTGTGAGGAAGGGTCTGCTTCTCATTTCAAGATGTCTTTTAACTCATCTTCTCATTTGTGTATTGATTGTAGGCGCACTATATTGACACTGGGGACCACCACCCCAGTGGGTCATTTTAAGCAAACAGGCAATGTTTCAGTTGACAAGGGAAAAGCCTATGGTGGAGTGCTGGAAAGAAGAATGCAGGCATAATTGTTTTCCAGCAGGGGGTGCTAGCTCCATTGTTGGAATAAGTTCTTTTTTAATTGCAGCGTCTTAAGTAACCCGAAACTATAAAGATACAGTATGATATTAAAAGGCGATACCCCTCCCTTAGTGATACAGCGGTAAGAAATCACATAGGGAGAAATAACTTAGCTTTCTTTAATGATGATTTACTCGCCATTAGAGACGAAGGAAGCCATGACAAGACTTTTCACCGAAGTGGGATCTCGATGTATACAGTCTGCCATTTTCATCACTGTGCTGGAAGGATTTTCAGGATTGGATGACAGTATCTCCCATCCGTCCATCGGCTTGTAAGGTGTGCCAGGCACTGTTCCAAGGTTTTATACACTTTCTCCATGTGCAGGCCCTCACTTAGGTAAATCATACCATTCCAAACAAGGAAAAAAAGATCCAATGTCATGCTGACTCTGTCACACAGAAATAGTACAATGCCCATTTTTGTAGTTGTCCCTTTCTTGTCTTCTAATGCTTGCCTAGCAGTTCTAAATGATGAGCCCCTGTGTGCTAAATCTGGCCTTGTGTTAGCTGAACATGTGAGTGGCTTTATAAAATATATTTTGTACAGAGCACAGAGACATATTAAACATGTGTACTTATTACATTATTCAAATCTCAAACTGAGTAGGAGCAACGTGGATTCATTCCTGGCCTTTAACAGCTCTCTTGCTAACCCTAATATTTTAGAGGTTCAGCCAGGTCTTAGAGAATATCCTTTGTAAGGACCAGAGGACTGCGTCTCTGCTGTTTGTGAATGATGCTGTACTCTTGTTCTCATCTGACTGTGATCTACAGCTTGGAATGAGTGTGAAATGTTCAGTGCCCAACTGTACATCACCACCCATTTTCTCATCACTCTGTACACCTCTGACTATAAATATTACACTCATTTGTAGAAATGCTCAGATGATTGTGCACTTACTGGTGTACTGACAAAGTGGATAAGACAGAGTACAGGAGTCAGGTGGAGAACTTTGGTCCTTGGTGCAGAAAGAATGGTCAACAACTAAATATCACAAAAAATAAGGAACCAAAAGCCTCTATGTCCGATCACTATCCAGGGAGTGGATGTAGAGGTGATGTACTGCTACAAGTACTTGGGGGTCCACATTAATGACAGGTTGGACTGGTCTTGTAACACAAAGGAACTCTATAACAAAAGGCAGAGCAGGCTCTTTGTTTTTCTTAGTAAACTGCATTCCTTCAATGTGGGTAGTAATATCCTTCACATCTACAATTCTGTATGGCCAGTGCAATTTTCTACACAGTTGTGTGATGAGTTGATAAAATCACTTCAAGAGAGGCCCACTGAATCAACAAGCTAATTAAAAAGGCAGGCTCAGTTATGGGACATACTCTGGATCCCCTGGACATAGTAGTGAGGGAGGGAATGAAAATAAAACTGAGATCCATTATGAACATTATTGCACATCCACTCTCTGACACACTAACACTGAGTAGTTTCAATCAACGAATTATTCAGCAGAAGTACGTCAAGAAATGCTACTGGGGCCTTTATACCAACAGCAACATGCCTGCATAAAGCCTCACTGTGACGGTCAGACGTTTCCTATTTTTTTTTATTTCTTCTTTTGCAGTCATTATGGTGTGTACAAACCATAGTGTGTGTGTATATATTTATCTGTCTGTGCATTTTTTTTTATTTAAAGAACCTCTGTAAAAAGCCCAACTTCCCCCTGGGGACAAATAAGGTTCTATCTGTCTATCCATCTCCTGAAACATATGATTTGCTCTTAGCTGTTAAGTAACCAAGCGAGTAGAAAGAATCACAAGGGCAGAATAAATACTGCATGGATAGTATTAAAAGTTCTTATTTTACTGATCAGTCTTTATCCCAATTCTCACCTAAAATGATTATCTTTTTAAGATTATGGATAATACAGTGGAAAAGATTTGAAAAGACAGTGGAAAGATCTGCTCAGCTGTAGGATATGTTTGACAATATCGTAGAGTCTTGGAGCAGGAGCCCAGTGTGTAGGTTTGGGTACCCACTGCAGGTGTACTGGGCACAGCTAAGTGGCAAAAGAACCACCGACACTAGTGGAATTGTCTCTCTCAGTTAAATAACTTATAAATTGAGTTTAACTGCTGTTTACATAAACTGTATATTATCTTCTAATATACATCTTATTTAGTTTACAATGGTGGTAAAACAGATTTAAATATAGCAGCCCAAGTAAAGTAAAAGGAGTTTAAAAAGGAAGCAGGGATGTTTCAAATGTCTGAATCTCCCCAAGTTAAATCTTTAGTGCAAAAATCACAGCAACAATTGCTGATATGAGCAGTAGCCAGACTGTCCTAAAATCAAGTAGAACACCCCATAGTTTATGGCAGATATTCCACCATCCGTGCCAAGGACAAATACCTCTGGCTCCACTGAAATAGACAAGTTGACTTCAGGCAGCCCCAATACAGCATCCTGCTATTTTATGGGCTTCATTCAGATATTTCTATAGTTGGGTGTTGAAGTTCACCATTTAAAATAAGTTAAGCACATACCTTCTTTACTGACAGATTTCTTTTCCTTATTTTGGTGTACAGTATTGTGTGGATGCAAAAAGATTTGGACATTTCAATAGGGCAGAAATTCTTAACACAGACCTGGGTTGTAAGTGTCCCCTTACCAAGCACACTTGGGGGATTCCTGATAATTCCTTAGTAGGAGCCAGTGAAGGGGAAGTTTAATCCACCATACTCAGCCTGTTAACAGCTCAGTTCATTACTGGTGCAAAATGTTCCATTTATTCTATTTACTAAATATTATTTTACATCTTCTCATGGATGGACTGGCTTCCTGTCCAGAATGGACTCCTTTCCATTACCTGGATGGGAGGCTAGTATAATGGATAGTGATGAAGATTGGCATGGCATTCCCTGCCTCAGCTAGGAAACTGGCACAGAGTGTATGCTAGGACTGGCATCACAGCAACAAGAATGGAAACCCCTTACCTGGCCAGAAGAAAGGCAAGATTGTGGGAGATTGCCTCCCATGCTTAAGTCATTCCCCCACTGGGTGGCAGCATCCCTCTTGGTAAGCCCCTGTCTAGATGCCCGCAGACAGGCATAGGAATTGTGGTTTCATAAGGCTACCCTGTTGGGTTCCGCAGATGCTGGCAAAGTGAGCTATCGGTAGGTAAATCTGCTGTTGAAGGGAGGTTCCACCTGAACCAAAAGTGCAACCTGGAGGCAATGATTTGGCCCTGAAAGTGCTCCTGGGTCAGATTTAAAATGGAGCCCTAGCTAGCACACAGAGGGTCGGAGTTACCAGAGGAGTGGCTAACATGGTACAAGACCCTAATACTACAGAGAAGGAGAAAATTCACCTGAGAGGATTGTAGGAGAAATAGAAAGATTGTGCTGCACTGTGTAAGAGAGACCTGTAAATAGGTGCTACTGTGATAATAAAACACTTATCTGAACCCACTACTACGTGTGGTCTAATTGTATCTAGTGTTTGCACCTCAGTAATGCCTCATATAGGCCACACCCTCGATTTCAGGGGTACTCAACTCTGGTCCTGGAGGTCCACAATGAGTGCAAATTTTCATTTCAAGCAGTTTCATTTTTAGAATGCAGGACTGGCAGATAATGAAACTTTGTATTTACACTGTATATGGCTTGGTGGTGCTTTCATTCTTCCAAGACAAATCTTTATTATATTGTAAATGTTTCATTTCCTGATAACATTATCCATATGTTTTGAGGTCTGGGACATACAGGGTGGTCCAGATCTAATTATGCAGATTCAGATCATCTGGATGACTTTGATTTATGCGGGGACAATTCCAGTTCGGCGCGAAGATGATTCTTCATGTCGTTAGTTCACACACTTCTTGATGGTCCAGGATTTTTCGGGTGACTTTCCATGTAATAAACTAAGTTATAGCGTAATGAAAATTGCATAATTAGATCTGAACCACCCTATAATAATACCTCATGGACCTTCCCTTTTGTTGCATATATTTCGAACATTGCATTAACACAGATTCTTTACATGCAGTGTCAGGGATGCCAGGGGCGATGACCCGGCCGGGATGCCTTGGAGGACCGGAAGAGGGCATGCGCCCACCTCGGACCACGAGGGGGCCGCCACCCTGGTTGCTTTGGGGCCCACGGGTAGAGGGCTTGGAAGCCCAACCCTGTAGCGGCCCGTGGTCACCGCCAGGGGGCGCCCCGACGCCTTGGGAACCCTGGACCTCAGCACTTCCGCCACACCAGGAAGTGCTGGGGGGAAGAGAAGCAGGGACACCCGGAGTGCTTCCGGGAGTACAGCTGGCACTTCCGCCACACTGGGGCGTGTCGGCGGGAGATTGCCTGGTAGCACCTGGAGCACATCCGGGTGTGGATAAAAGGGGCCGCCTCCCTTCATTCGAAGTTGGAGTCGGGTGGAAGTAGGACGAAGCAGGAGAAGCGAGAGTGGAGGCGGCCCGAAGAAAGGCAAAGTGTGTGAGAGGCCTGGACGTTGGGGACTTGTTGGGTTTATGTGCACTTTAAATAACTTGTAAATATATTGTAAATAAATGTGTGGTGGTGGAATTACAACATGTCTGCCTGTCTGTGCCCGGGTCCCGTTCACAACAGGTACACAGGTTTCAGTGGAAGCACATTAGCCAGAGAGCTGGTGCTTCCTTTGTCATATGCAACACATTATTAACTGATGGCTGGTTAAGAAAACAGACAACAATTAAAACCTTAATGCAGTCATTTAAAACTAAAATATGTAATTAAGAGTTCTGAATCATAACAAGCAGGTTACAGTACCTAAAACTAAGCCCAAAAAACATTGCTTTAGTAGTAGGTTCTACTTCTATTTACAAATTTAGTTAGAGCAAAAACCTGCAGCCACTGTGGACCTCCAGGATGGGATTTAAGCACCCCTGCAACAAGGCATGCTTGCTAAATATCAAAACCCTTGTAGTTTCATTTTAAATACATCATACTGACATTCTTATGTATATTCATCTGAAGTTATGTGTCAATGTACTGATTAATAGGTGTGTTCCATAAACAATTCTTTACTATCTTGGTGTTATCCAAAAAATGAGCTATAATGACTAGATTTAATATGGACGTGTATGCTTTCAGGATAAGTGACACTATAAAAGCCAAACACATTGAAAATGTCAAACAAATATTGTCAAGTAAACAATGTGTTCTTAGGGAAAGTAAACCAGATACAGGCCACCTATAATAAAGGAAAGGGCAAATGTAATTCCATCCACTTGCAAAAACAGAGGCAGGTAAGAAAATACTGCTTACTAAAAGGGAATGACACTGTAAACCCATCTGTTTGCTTTCTCTTAAGTATGCATCAGAAAAAAAATGTTTTCAGAGCAATTAAAGAACAAAGTGACAAATTAGAAATTCACCTTTGAACTTAACTCACATTCCACAAATAATTGGGAACTGTTTAACAGCCTATCTCTATTAGTAGCTAACAGACAGAAAATAGAGGATTTCATCTATCCATATCTGATCGTGTTTAATCCTGTTTAGGGCCATAGGTGCCTGAGCCCATACTGGCAGCAACAGACGAAGGCAAAAGCCAAACTTGGATAAGGCAACAGTTCACCCCAGAGAAGATTCTCACACATGAGCTTACCAAACCCAGTTCACTTCATACACACACAGGAGGAAAACCAAAACTCCTAGAAGAAAAAAAAACGCACAGACAAGGGGAGAAAGAAGACTCTACATGGTTAATGCACATGCCAAAATTCAAATCCAGGACAATGGATCCTTGAGGGAACAATAAATGAGAATATGTTAACATTTAAATGCCGAGAACTTATGAAATTACATTTTCCAGAAAAAAGGTATATACATTAGGACAGAAAGCTGTGGTCTTTTTTTCCTACCATAGCCCAGCTGCCCAAACATCCATAAATGAGACAGTAGAGCATCAGCAAAGAAATTCCACATGTTCAGCAGGATTCCACGTAGATCAAGATCTCAGCCAGGATTTGCATAAGACAGGGAGAATTCACTTTACTAAAAACAAACCACTAAAAAGAACTCTGCTGTACTCTATTCTATATCTGAGTCTTCTTTTTCTGTGGGGAAATAATTATTGTTCACATATCACAATTGCATTTTGTTAAGAATGAGGCCTTTATGCAGTTGCAGGGTAATTAAGAGCCACATAGCCATTTACTTTATAAACCTTTACAATCAATTTTGATGAACACTTTTTGGTTTTGAAAATGGGAACTTATATAAAAATATTCATTTAAATGCATCCACCCATTTAACAACTCAGTTATCCAGTACAGGGTCACTTGGAGACAATGTTCACCCTGGCAGCATCCAGGTGGAACCCTTCCAGCATACAGCACACTCGCCGACAACAGGTTAACTGACCTTGATATAATGAAAAAAAATTGAAGAATTTCCACCAGATACTTGAAAAGCACAAGGAGAAACTGACAACTCAACAAAGGCACTGTAGAGGCAGGGATTTAAACCCTGGAGCTATACGACACCAACGCTAACATCTGTTCCATAGTCCTACCCCATTTACTCTACACATTAAATATCTAAAGAATTTATACAAGGGTAAATCAAAAAGTAAAGGCAATTTTAAAATTATGCAGTAACTACAACGGACAGAAGCTGATGCAATACAACATGTTTGCTATAGCTTATGGGTAGTTCAAACACACACATCGCAGCAAATTAACATCGACGCTATGCCCTGGGATTGCACCATTGTAGAACAACACACATTAAACCTACCTAAATTCAGTAAAGGATGTCGGATCAGTATGGAACAGTATGTTTAAACAGCATGGCAACAAAATGTTTATGAATGGGTAGAAAATTTTATGGTGGGAAGAACAAGTATAACTGACGAAGTTTGATCTGGTGAACCATCAACATTGCACACATAAGCCCTCATCGTCATGGAAAATGCCTTCAACAGAGAAGGCCAACGTTGTTCACTGTTGTTACACATCTGGATATCAGCTATGCATCAGCATGACATGGTGCATTATGACTTTGGGTATTGCAAAGTTTGCACAAGGTGGGTACCCAAACAGCTTACTGATCTGCACAAGCAACAGTCTGTGGAGGTTATGGCTATATTACAATGCACGTCCCCATGCAGCGGCCACAACAGTATGGGCAATGGAACAGTTGCAATTTGAACGTCTTCCACATTCCCCTCATGGCCCTGAACTAGTACCATGTGACTATCACATCTTTGGCCCACTTAAAGAGGCTCTATGTAATTGCAGGTTCAGCTCTGATGATGAGGGTTAAGGAAGCAGTACATGCCTGGCTTCGGGAGCACCCGAAAAGCTTCTTCTCCCAAGAAATAAAGAAGTTAATGTAATGATACAAGAAGTGAATCAACCTGCAACAAACCTACAGTATGTGGAAAAGTGATATAACTTATGTTCATCTGCTCACAGTTACCGGTTTTAAGGGGTGTGTTGCCTTTACATTCGATTCGCCCTCGTATGTCATCTCTTTCATGAAGCACATAAAAACCCCTTTATAACTTATGCAAGAAAACAGTTACATGTTAAACACATTCTAAAAACACTAAAATTAAACAATTTAAGATTAAATTATCCTGAATGGTCAGCATTAAAACAAGAAAACTCTTGCTGAAAAAGTGATAGCTGTGGTTAATCCACTTTCCTGTATATGGCTATAGCCCTCAATGGAATGCCTTTTTATGGCTAACAGTCAGATTAACAAAATGAATAAAAATATCTATACATTGAGCAAATATTTTTAATCTCCTCATCCAATTCTGGAATGTTAATTTGCAAGTTGGGGTCAATATACTACAGTTAACCCATATTGGTATAAATCAGACACTGCAATTAGAGAGCTATTTGTGTTAAAAAAAATTAGGACACCCTCTGGCTTTGTGGGATTAGAGCTGCTCATGTTTCTATTAAAAGCAGCACCAGGTAAGACTGATTCATAACCATTAAAATGTATTTTTATCAAAGGTAACTGCACATCTAACATTTTTTTTCATTAGGTAAAAATCCCATTAAGCAACCTAATGGCTACTGCACCTGTTTCAAAACCTTGAAAGTCATTTGTGGTCCCCAGCAAAACCCCAAACAAAAAATTTATGGCCTCATAAATTCTCTGTACATCTTAAATATAAAACGTTTAGGCAAATTAACAACTCTAACATTCATCTATTGTGATTATGTCCTGAAATACAGGGACATTTCATTCAAAATGAGTTCTTGTCTGGCACTAGATACTGCCCAGACAGTCTCAACCTCCCCAGTACCCTGCACTGAAAAAGATTTCAAGCTGGGCAACAGATGGATTGATCAGAACCTATAATGTAAATGAAGCTAACCATTTATTTCTAATGTTTTCAGCAGACTGACGTCTGAAAAGACAGTTTACATATATTCAGAACACACATTTAGTGCTGACAGGGTTAAAATTCAAGCACTTAAATAAAAAAACTGCAAACAAAACAACTATTATACAAAGGGCTCCAGTTACTTCTACAAGATTACAATTAAAAAGGGAACAGAAGAATGCAGATCTAGAATTTGTCACTGTGTAAGATTAAAGTGCTAAAGAGTGTGAAAACACTTCTCTCTAAAGCTTCCCAATGCGTCACATGTGAAACACCCTCCTCCATGTATAAAAGTCACGTCTGATTTTTTTTTTTTTTTTTTTATAGTTGCAATATTTAACACAGATTTCTAGCACAAGCAGTTCTGCAATGAATAGATTCAGGAAACACACAGAGAGAAGTTTGAAATTCGACTTGCACAACTGGAACTAATTAGAGCAGGAGGGAAAGAGAGATGCCCCAAGTTCACAGAAAGTGCTGCAAAGCTTGTTCAGCCAGAGCAACATAGACAAAAAATAAGATTTCCTTTTCTTGGTGGCTAGGAATGGAAGCAAAAAATATTAAACTTTGTAAATTTTATTACAAATCTGTCATTTACTCACCAAAAACCACCAGTAGTGCCAAACAGCTGCTTACACCCATTTTAGGATATTAAATAAGCTTCCTACGGAAATTTTCTCTCAGATACTGAAGTTTTTTTTTTATTCTATGTGGGACACAGTACAACATGGTCATCTAGCAGCAAACTAAGAGGACTGCAACAGAATAGCTCGGCTCCTGGCTTTCTTTTCCTGATGACAGAGGCTAAATTTAATCACTCCGCTACCCAACACCCAGAAAATAAATTACAATTTTAAATTCTAATAGTTTAAAAAGTGTTTACAATATGACAAATTACAATATGTGCACAGTAGTTGGTCACTTCTAAAGCTGGAGAAAACACAAGCATAGTGGTGAACCTGCTGGATGCCAAAAAAGAGGTATTATAAAAACAGAAAACAATATTGTTGTATCTTATTTGCCAAAAAATTATTGGTTTAAATTCCACCTCTGTGTACATTCCTGACATATTGTGAAAACAAAAAAAAACCAGTAATGTAGTTAACAAAAAACATTCCAGTGATTCAATAGAAAAGGCAAATTAAATTCCAGAGATTAAATAAATAAGGAAAATGCACAAGGATTTTACACAAAAAACAGCACATTCTTGATTTTATTTCATTCAAACTTACGTACCTCATCGCCTAACCAGGTGCATTTTAAATTCAAGTATGTGAATGTTGCTTAAAGCCCGGCATTCCCCACATTACTCCACTTTTTTCTCCCCAAAGCTCTTTAATTAGTCTGTAAACATTAAGGTAAATTTCCAAATTCCACATACAAAACCATAAAAAAATATTTTTTTAATTTCTCATTGTGCATAGCATGTAATGAAAATAGAAAGGTCTTTGGTTTCATGGCATTTCTTTCCCTCAATTTTCAGCCAGACATCAATGGGGGAAAAACAAAACAATCAAACATCAGTCAGGCTTGTCTTCTTGAATTTTTTATAAATAAAGTGAATAATTACTATCAATAGCATTTCAGAGGTGCTGCTGAGAGCCACAATGAATGGAGCCTGAGAGGCAAAGTCTGCCTCCACACGGCGGAATGAGAGTTGCATGACAGCCAGAGCCAGCAGGCTGTTCTGTACTCCAATCTCAATGCTTACTGTTCGACGATGGGGTATGGACAGTCTGGCAACTGCTGCCATTACATATCCCAACAACAGCCCAAACACTGGTACAGTGACTCCAACGAGTATTATTTGTGGCTGGATATTGGCAAGGATTGAAGCTCCCATCTGGTAAGCCATGAAAATTCCACCAATAATCAGGATGAAGCTGAATGGGCGAATGAGGGTAAGCAGGATACGGGAAATGTTTGGAAGTTTACACTTAATGGCCATACCTGTGGAAATTGGAATGGCAATAAAGAGTAGAGTGACCAGAATTTTCACAAACGGCACATGAAGCGTCTCATGGACATTGAGAAGGCGACTATAAATGGTGGAGGAGAGTGGCATCAGACCTGTGGCTACAACTGTTGAAATTAAGGTCATGGATATGGCCAGAGTCACATCCCCACCCAGAAGCAGGCTATAGAGATAGCCTCCTCCACCCCCAGGTGCAGAGCAGGTTATGACCAGCCCCAAGGACAAAGCTTTGGGAAGAGAGGCAATCCTGGACAAGGCATAGGCATACAATGGCATGACCAGAAATTGGCCCACGATTCCTAATAAAACTGGGTGAGGCTGTTTAAGAAGACCACGCAGGACGTCCACTTCCACTTTGCAGCCAAAAGCACATTTGTTGATGAATATCAAAGGCAAAAGGGCAAAAAGCAAAGGGTTTTCTGAGAAGTGTGCCAGGCCACTGAAACTGGGGGTCCCCATCTTGTCATCAGGGGCCACCTTGATAATATAGTCCCGCCTTTCTTCGATGACTACCGGCTGGGCATCCTTGTTCAAATCCAGCAGCTGTAGCAAAAGTGGAGCGGTCCCCGCTAGTCCCGACTGGAAGCTAACTACGTAACTCCTGTCCACACCTACACTGCCACTGTCACTCACATTCAAAATAGTCAAAACGTTCGTGTCCAGCGACTTGACACTCACAGCCTCCTTCCAAGAGTCGTTCCGGTACTTACTGGACACCACGATGACTCCGCGGGTTTTCTCGGGAAACTCAAACTCCAGCGAGGTCCCGTCTCCGATATTAAGGTACCGGCTGAAGTCCCGCTGTCCTGCTTTGCCGTTAGGGTCACTTGTTTGCGGCGCAACGCTACTCCACGCGTCCAATCCATCCGCCAGCCGGGTCCAGATGCAGCAGAAACACAGGAGAAACGCCCTCGACACCATCATCCCCACTCACAAAAGGCGACCGGTCCGGCCGCTTAGGTCTGTGTTTCCTGCCAGTTTGACAGCCTTCAGCTTGAAACGGTCGCTCACTTAACACAGCGTTGGCTTTCCTTCGCCGCCGTAGCAACGCGACTCATCTAGAGTAGATGGATATTTCCCGCAGTGGTCTAAACGAACCGGGCACGTCTTCAAGCAAACGCGGCCGCGGGCAACTGCTTCCGGGAAGACAGCCAGCAGCCGATCGATGCGTGTGCTTCACTCATTCGATTCGATTTTCTTCTCTCTCAGTTGCGCTTTCCGCCTCAGACACACACACACGCAGAAGCGCGTGCCTCTTACGGACACACCCCCTCGACTGATTCTCGTGCGCGCGCATTTGGCGGTAACCCTCGGATGCTGGCGTGTGACGCAACAGCGCGAGACAACACGCTGCAAGCTCTCGTGTGGAGAGCGTGTAACGTGTGTTTTGCGTATTTTCGAGGTTGTAAATCACTTATTCGAGGTTTAAGATCTTAGTTAAAAACAAAACGACCCTGTCATTTAATTATCTTAATTGAAATGGTCAGATAATCGGTTGGCTTTACAGTAGCCTGTCACTTAATTATTGAATTTGAGCGTTGTTACCAGTTCGTATATTAAGTTGTTTATCCACTTCTGGAAAATAAATAAGGCGCAATCATATTGCTTATACGTTCTGCGATGGCATTGATGAAGACGGTAAGCTTTCGTTTTCCGTAGTTATGCATAATTTAAATGAACGATGGTCATACATGCATACACGTTTTACATACTTACTGTAGTTGTATACAGGAAATCAATTTGCTTTAACCTTTGCCGTTTGTTTTTTTTCGTGTTAGCTCTGCAATTGTGTCTTGTGGTGGTGTCTGTAAAAGGTGCTATGTAATGTAACAGACCGTTGCAAACCAGAGGAAAACTGATGAGATTAAAGGTTACCATTTCCATTAACATCAGGCCTCCGCATTTAATAGGAATGAAAAACTTAGTATGCCAATCCAGGCAGTTATGCCTGAAGATATTGGGTCGGGTGGAGACGAAACAGTAGCCTCCTCAGAAAATCATCACAGATGACAAGGTGTCACATGCATTTAATTTAGCTCTTTATATCATTTCTGCCTCATTAGGATAGTAAAACATCTTAATAAACACACACTGAAATTTGGACAGCATTAGTCAGAGCCTATCAACATTTATATATCCACTGATGTTTGAGCCATTTGTTTCAAACGTTTGTGGTGTGCTTGTTCTAATATAAG
Organism: Polypterus bichir lapradei; assembly: GCA_026402145.1. NCBI lineage: Eukaryota > Metazoa > Chordata > Cladistia > Polypteriformes > Polypteridae > Polypterus > Polypterus bichir. Next base: position 37,348,972 of record JANRMT010062806.1, on the reverse strand, counting down.
ACCTACAAAACTGGATCTCAAGTTGGTTAACTGACAGGAGACAGAAAGTACAGATAATAGGTGAGTGCTCCATAAGGAGAGAAGTCATCAGCAGAGTTCCTCAGGGGTCTGCCCTGGGACCGTTACTTGTTGTTATTTATATAAATGGCATTCATTCCAGAATGTGAAATTTACAGATAACACTAAAATTAGAGGAACAGGAAACACTGAGGTAATTAAAAAAGATCTGGACAAGCTTCAGAACTGGGTAAACACTTGGAAAATACAGTTTAGTGCAATAGCAAAATACACTTAGGCATCAGAAATGTTAATTATTAATACAAGATAGACACTGTCCTACAGGATTGCAAGGATTTAGGGGTTTATGTAGACACAATGTTTTCATCATCTATGCAATGTGTAGAAGCAATTAAAATGGCAAATAAAATGTTAGGTTACATAGTAAAAACTTAAATATAAATTGAGGGACATTGTGTTTAGGCTGCATAATGAATTAGCGAGACTTCACCTGAAGTATTGCTTGCACTTCTGGTTACCACACTACAAAAAGACATAAATACTTGAACCTGTTCAGAAGAAAGCAACCCGGTGCATCTTTGAACTTAAGGATATTTACTCTGACAGACTCGGAGAATTAAACCTGTTTTAGTCTTGATAAGAAAAGACTGTGTGGGGACCTTATCCAGGTCTTTAAAATTCTCAAAGTCATTGATAAAGTCGATCCAACAGAATTCTTTCGGCTTAAAGGATCATTTTAGTATTTTTTAAGTCAAAAGTTATTTCTTTATAAACATGGTATATGTGCATATGCAACATGAAATCATGTTCTACAATTAAGCAATTTCTATATATTTATAAAAAATCTTGCCCTCACTTGTGCTTTACATTGGAGGCTATGGGGCATCACTGGAAAATAAAAGTTTAATAATTTACAGATGAAGTAGCAAAAGTCTTAATATAAGAAAACATGCCCTCTATGTTTCTGACATATGTTTGTAACAGCAAAAGGGATCGGGAAATAATATAATTTTAGTACTATTTTTCTCATGGTCAGAGTGTGTTTTCTGTTCACTTGTGTGAGTTCTCATATAAACAAGGAATTCAATTTAAACAAAAACCATGTGGCATAAAGTGTTCAGTGTGAGTTTCTGCATAGCAATACTTAATGCTGAGGTATTGTGCACTGCTGATCTTCTTTTAATTGGCAGAATCTCATAAATATTAAAGAGTTTTCTTGTTCAAAAATGACAAGTATAAATTATTTTACAATGTGTGTGTGTAATCACAAGATGCAAAACAATACTTGACAACTATCTTGGCTTGGCTTGAAAAATCGACATATTTGTGAATTTTTAAGCTTTTCCTTTGTGCCCCATAGCCTCCATTGTAAAGACCCAGAGTGGACAAATATTTTTTTAAATTTATAGAAAACACTTACTTCAGTTTCTGGCTCTTTTTGAAGCTTGTTTCTATTGGTGTACTCTGTTTTGTTCCTATAGATATGTTGTTACGGTGTTTGATGTTATAAAGCAGGCCTATTGTGAATGAATGCTGTTGTGTATGTTAAGATTTTCATGTGATGGAAGGCATTCTGTTCAGAATTGTTTCAGGTGATTAGCATGTGTTTACTGATTCCATACTGGAAAAATCAGTTTAAGAAAATGTGTGGATAAATGGAATGTTCTCAAGGTGGCATCTGCCTGCTTTTGCTATCTAAAAATAGTGAAAGGTTATGTGTTTTTATTACAGCAGTACCTCCAATTTAGGGCCTGAATTGAAAGAGGAAAGGCAGACTAAAATAAATTTGAAAAAAATGTTTACCTATATATTTTACATTTGCACAATATTGCGAAAATGTATTTGCCTCCTTCCGGATTTCCTCTTTTAACACATTATAACATAAGATGTTTGATAATCAAGAGGGGACTATTCAGTGCATCAGACTTGTATGGCTAGCTAATAGCTAAGACATCTCATTCAAACACTTTTTTGACAACAAATATTTTCAGGTCAACTTCAACTTTAATCTAAGGTGAGGTAAGTGGCACTTTGGCCAAAAAGTAACAGTTTTTTTTTAATGTGTTTCAATTATCTAATGAAGAATGTTTTTGAACATATGCTATCATTGTGTGATAATCTTTTTCCTTTTAGTTAAATCCTCACAGTTAAATGGCTAATTAAGGGTCAGTTGATTGTACACTAGCAGGCCTGATTGCAGGAAGCCCCTGCTCAAAATAACTGTCACAAATTTTGATCCTTACGATAAGGTTTACACGCATCAGGATTAAACAAGCATATCATACCTCAGACAAAGAAAAGTTATGAAGAAATCAAGAAAAAACTTGTTTTATCAGTCTGGAACATAATAGCAAGCAACTTCTAAGCCTCTGGGACTCCACTAAACTACAGTGAGAGACATCATTTCAAATTGGAAAATATTTGGAATAGCAGTAAATCTTTTAGTTGTAGTGAGGTAAATAGTATGTGAATAGTTAGCTGGATAAGGATGTTGATGACTTGTTACAATCGAAGAAACCATGAAATCTACTCATTATCAGAAAATTGTTAAGGGGAATATCCAGTCAACTGTCCATGAGTGGAAACTGAAGCATATTTGAGTCATGAAGTAAGACCATGATATGAAAAACAAGTGTCTATCAGAATTGCTGAAAAGAAACAAAAAGGAAGCCAATAATGATCAATGCTGTACAATGGCAAACAACGTGAAAAATATCAATGGAAAAAAAATCTCACATTACTTGTGTTTATTTAATTGGAATGACATTTTGAATTGAAGATCAACCTTACCTCCTCTTTCATTGATCAAGAATATTGTTTTCAGTTGAAAAAAAGTCATTCCCATAAGGCTTTCGTGTCTTGTTTATGATATGTACTGCATCATTGCATTCATAGAAATAACAGGCTCACCAGTATGAGAAAACTCCCACATAACATTAATCAATTTGATTTGTCTTGATGTGTTGTCATGCAAAACATTGCACGTTTTGGAGTTTCCCCCTACCTTTGGACCTCTAAACACGAACAAACCTTATTTCTAGGCCATTTTTGAACTATATTTTTGATAAAGAGTAAACCAATAGGTGTCTACAGCAAAAATTATTATAAGGGCTTGAAGTTTTGCATGCCCCACCAAGCAACCCCAGGTATTTACCTCCTAATGGGATACGAGGGGCCAAAGGTACTCCTTTTCACAGAGCTTTGAAAGAATGGGGGTCAGTAACATAGACAGGTGGAGTGTTGTTTTATGCTGTTTTGAGGTTGCTAAACACAAATATAATATTGTTGATATTTAACTTTTTACTGGCAGTCCTGGCCTTCTAAGAACAACTTCCAAAAGGTTAAAAATGGCAAATTTCAAGCATAAGCATGCAGGGTATGTTTTTAGAACTTTGATCTTTTGATCTTTGATTCTTTGCTAGTAATCTAGTCTATGGACCCTATCAAAAAAAAACAAAACAAAACAAATTTCTATTACAATCGAGAATATTTAGACTTTAAACATTTAAAGTGAAGCACACGTTTTAATATTTCAAATATCTGACACATCTATTTTTGTTTATTATGTACTCCTATCTCATGAAGTAAATCTTTGCATTTCTTATGAACAGCCTGAATTGGGGCGGCCTAAGCTAATTTAGACTTTTTTAACATTATTTTAGCAAAAAAGAATTCTTGTAGCATGTTTTCCTACCTGGGTAATGAGACAATCTTTTTCCTTTTTCCATAAATGTTTTTCACATTGTTTGCGATTGTACAGCATTTGTCACTGTTGGCTTCTGTTATATCATAATTTTTTTGTGTCAGTATTTTACATGATACCTGTTTATTCAACTAATGACAAAAGTATTAAAAGAGTCATTTCTTTACTCAGGTGCTTTTTTATATATTATTAGATTTTGATATCACTCCTGAAAACATTCAGAGTCAAAAATTGCAACAATAGAATAAACCAGGAAGGTGTCAAATATGTTTTCATGGCACTGTAACTCTGAAAATGTTTTAAATCCTTCAGCTCAGGGCAAGAACAGCAACAGCTACCCAGTTTTTGAGCTTTAGTGATTCACAGTTTGATTGCCTCTTTGTGCACAGTAATCAGCCTTCAGATGTGGGGCTCCTCAGTGACTCACAATTCAGTTTTAGGGGCACCCAACCTGGTAACTCCCTGGTTGTGGGTAATCAGTTTGCATGTAAGCAACTGAACAAGTCAGTCATATGCTTCATACATGGATGATTATTATGTCAGAATTAATCTTAACTGTGGTAAACTACAAATTCACTAAAGAGTTGAATAAAAATAAATAAAAACATCCTCTCTACTAAGAGAGAAATGCTTCTGCCACTGAACTGTCATAGCCTATGGGCAGGCAGTTAGAAATCTTTACCTCTGCATGGCCTAGGAAATATTCTCCTTAAACAGTGCAATGTCTTTTTTAATCTTTTTCTGCTTTTATGTACAGACCAGATTGTGTTGTGGCTTAACTTGTCCATTTAGTACTGCAAGTGATGTCTAGCATGAAACAGTAAATATTTTTGCATTCATTATTAATGAATTCTGTACTGTATATGCTTTCAGTTATTTCTGTAAGAAAGTTTACATTTTTTAAACACATTGTATAGACACAGACATGAAATACAGTTTTTGCCAGGTTAAAATCGAGCTTTACATCATATGTGGTTGATTTAGTTTTAAACTAGGGTACCATTTGTATCCTTTGTTCAAGTTCAAAGTTTATTGTCATGTATAAAGATAAACATAAATAAAAGTAGCAGACAGATAATAAGTAACAGAGGCAGCATAAAGTATAAAAACAGAATAGCAATATAAAGTGTAATGTGCAGGTAGGTGTGTGATGGACAAGTCAAATACAGTTGTGTGAGCTAGATAGAATGAGGTGAACCATGGTGATAAACTCCAGTCAGTTATTTTGAAGTCTAATGGCCTTGGCAAAGAAAGAGTTCTTTAGCCTGGAAGTCCTGCATTTCATACTTTTATACCTCCTGCCTGAGGGTAGAAGTGTGAACAGTTCGTGTTGGGGGTGGGTGGGGTCCCTGAGGATCGAGGCAGTTCTGCTGCGGACTCTGCAGTTTTAGATGCTCTGCAGAGAGGGCAGTGGGGTCCTGGTGATCTTCTCAGCAGTCTTTACCAGTCTCTGCAGGCGTCTGCGGTCCATAGCAGTAGTGTTGCCATACCACACGGTGATGCAGCTGGTCAAGATGCTCTCAAAAATGCAGCTGTAAAAGTTGATGAAGATCTTAGTCGACATACCATGCGTTTGTATTCTTTGTCTTCTGTGTTTCAGACTCATCTCACAGTCCCATTCATGATGCTAAATTGCCACTAAGGGAATGTGTATAGTATAGATGTGTTTATACAAACCCAGTAATTTATTGGAATTGACCTCAGCATATGCTTTATACCTTTCTTAAAGTCTTCCATGACTTTAACTAGTTAGAACAGAAAGAATCTGAACAAACAGATCTTTTTGGTCACTGGGTTTCCTGCCTAAATGAGCCCTGAATCTCAGAGACTGTTGCTATGTACTGACAAGGTCTGAACATGGGTAAAATGATGGAAATATTTCCAGTTTGCTTGCAACCTCAGTGCAATAGTCAAGTACTTTTCCTTATATTATGGACATTAATATATTGATGGCTATTATTAAACTGAAGACACTATCCTTGAAAAGTCACATTTAGTGTAATGATGGTAGTTATGGCCTTTATAATATAAGCCTTCATACCAAAATTTGGTTGCCATTAGAAAAGCTACCATTGCAGGCATTGTGAGCTTACAATTCTGAATTAATTTTTCTGAATCCACTTATTATTAAAGTACAATGTTGCTATCCTGTGTACTGGACAGGAAACAATCATACATGTGATGGAGTACACTGAAGGGTGCAACTCATGTGGACACTAACATTGGTGCAATTTAGTAATGACAAGTAACTTCATGTTCATTTCTTTGAGATGTTTGGGGAATCTGGAGTATACATAAAACCAGCCAAGATGAGTTATAAGTTCTTTAGTGAGCATTTGAACTTAGCAATGTGCCTCAAACTAGACACATTCAAATCTATACTGAATATCATTTTGAAAGTACTAGATAAATAGCAATTGAAGAACTATTTAAAGCAACAGGGTCCTTCCTTATTATATTAACCCTCACTATTCATAAAAACGCTTGAAAGAACAAAAAATAAACACTCTTTGGTGTTTATGACCCACAAAATCAGGGCTGAATATCAAATTAAAGCAGTTGGCTGGTTAGCCACACATTAGGTTACTCTTTAGTGGAGCATTGTCTGGCTGTTAGCTCTTGTCAAAAGTGATGACTCATTCTGGGAAGCTTGGGCTTTTGTGGAAGGTAAACTGCAAAGGGCGGAGTCAGTTGCCCACATGGAGCAGTTTCTTGGCACTGTGGAGAGAGAAGGATATGCCAGTGTTAGCGATGATTCCCCATCTTGTCCCAGAAGGTTAATATTACACACCTTGAAAGAACCTATAAGGAAATCCTCCAATGCACATGCATGACATTTTGCAAGAGAGACAAGTCAGCTCCAAACAGAAGTCACCTCATTTTGGAAACTGAGCTGATTCCTGTATGGTGGAAGACAGCAACTTTAACCGCTGTGCCTCTGTGCTTTGCACAAATTGATTTATTAATAACAATGCTCTGTGTTTTGTAAGAATACATAAATGGTTTTCAGTTCAGCTCTGTTAGTACATGGTGTGTCTTATAGGTAATGTGGAACACTTTCTCATAGGATTTATTTAATCTTGTTAAATCCTTCTGAAATCTTCTCAAGAATATAATAGGATTTGCAAAGATGTCTTACAAGAACATATAGCTGCTTTATATGGATCATGTATGCACATTTTACACAAAGATTTTGTTTTTCACTAAAATATAAGAACTTGAAAAACGTTTTTCAAAAGGTTTTCCAGCTTATATGCCATACATATCTCACCCTCAAAAGCAGCACACTTTTTGTATAAATGGTTCAAAACACAATGATGAATTCTGGGTAGTCAGATTTTAAAGTTTAATTCAAATGCCACGTCATTTTGTAACCCTCTTATTTCAGACTAGGGTTGATAAGTGGGGCAGAGGGAGCTTATCCCAACTAGCACAGGTCACAAGGCAGGAAAAAATCCTGGACAGGTTGCTAGTCCATCACAGGGCAAACACACACACACCAAACACACGCTAGGACCTATTTAGCATTGCCAATTCACCTAACCTGCATGATTTGGGACAATGGGAGAAGTACCCTGAGGAAACCCACACAGACACTGGAAGAACATGCAAACTCCACTCAGAGAGGACCTGGGACACTAAATCCTGGTCTCCTAACTGTGAGGCAGCAGTGCTACCACTTTGCCACCGTGCCACCCTATAATTCAGATTAATAAATAAAATTATTTCTGCACAGAAAGTAACATACAAACTTGTTTCCACTTCTCTTTCTCTACCGTATATAACAATTTTTAATTCTTCTTTTATATCACCTAATGTATAAGGATCAAGTTCAAGGTCAGCATCCAGTGCTTACACGGTGCTTGTCATGTGTTGACACCAGTTTGAATTATTGCTGCTTTTTGTTTTAGAGTCCAGTTTCATATGTAATATTTGTATAAAGTCCAGTCACAGATCAGTCCTCATTATAGCACACCTCTTTTCGGCTTCAAACATCTGAATCAGTCACCATATCACATCTAACACTGGTTTTACATATTACTATCCGACTTTTTTGCTTGATGCCATTGTGACAAATCAGCCTTTGTTTTCATAAGTCTTGTTTGATGTACGTAACAACACGCTGGCTTACTTAGGCAAAGTGAGTGAAGTCTGCAAGAGCAATGTCTGCCCTTTGTTTTATACATTAGGTATGCATTGTACTTTGACTACAATGCCACAACTTTTTAGAGCTCACTCAACAACAAATTTGTTTGGTTGAGAGTTATTGTAGACTTGTAAAAGAGAAATAACATGTAATTATTCCCACGCAGCCACCAGCTTGGAGGTTTTCAGGAAGCATTTAACTCTAATTGTTGAAAACACAACTATGGACCTCAGTTGTTTGAAATGAACTGTACCGAGAACAAATTCCTAGCCCTAGTCTATGGAGAATGCAACTAGTGTCTGTGGTCTGCTACTGTTCCCTGCATAACTTAAAAATATCATTATTCTGACCACTTCAAATCACAAGTGTATGATAGCATTATTGATTAACACCATGCATCTTTAGTCATGTCTAATTATATTTAGGGTCACAGGACCAGACCCTGTCCTGACAGTACCAAAGTCGTTCCATTAAAGAATCTTCTGCTTTGTGACAGTTAATCACAGGGCACTCTCATGCACATCCCTACTTTCACTAATATGGGGTCAGTATAAACTCTTTAGTTAACCTACTAAAGAAATCTTTGGGATGTGGAAGAAAACCCATGCAAACATTGTGAGAATGTGTAACATCCACATAGACAGTGCCTGAGCTGGCATTTGCACTCAGGTCTCTGGAGCTAGATGCTAATACCCATAAGTGTTTAGTTGTATTTTATGAGGCACCATAAAAGAATGATCTGTTTTATTGCTTGATTTATTTAAGCACAATTTTTTATGCAGTGTATTGTCTTGGAAGAGAATAAAAATCATCACTGCAAGAAATGCTTTGTCCTATTCAGTGTTGTTTGCATAATGATAGGTTGTATATAAACATAGTCCTTACGCCTCAGGGACAGCTGACATGTTAGTGTTAATTGGTCACCCAGCAGAAGCAAACAAAGGCATGTCATTAAAAAGACATTTTTGGATATGAAGGCATACTTAAAATGAACTTAATATTTAATAAAGCCACTAAATAAAATATTCAGCCATCTCAATATGAATGTAAATGTGTGTTAGGCATTCTGTTTATACATTATACATTTATATTTATATTTTAAGGCAAAATAATTTTAATCAAAAGCAGCATAGTGGAGCAGCATTTAGCACTGCTGACTCACAGCTCCAGGGATCTGGGTATCTGTGGAGATTGTACATTCTCCCTGTGTCTGGATTATTGTATTTGTGTGTCCTCAAACAGCCCAAAGATGTCTAAGTTAGCACAAATAGTACAGTGCTGACATCTTGAGATCTCAATGTGTGCTCCACTAAAATAATTTTTTGCAACGTAATATCAAAATGTAAAAGGCAGAGACAAAATGATCAGGAGACAACTTTAGTCCAATGGTACAAAATCAATGGATGTCCTACAAGTTATTTTAATAGGCAGGCAGTGTGGAAGGCACCTCGGTCGAAACTGGTATCCATGCTATGGTCCACACAGAAGCTGGAGGTAGAGCATTAAGCTCATTAAGCGTATCCTTTTCTTTCTCATGCCAGTCAGTTTATCATCAGGGCCTGAAATGAAAGAACTTCCTTGTTTAGTCATATACAATACTGTATAGCTTAATGATTTTAAAAGGATGCATATACAGGTAAAGTGTGCATCACTTGATATCTCTATTTTTTAAACACTTAATTGTTTTTGTTTCTGGATAGTGACCAGAGATCTTGGCCAAGCGGCCTCCTACCCCATCCTGAGTTGTCTATAATGGAGTCTGTGCTGGCTGACCAGTCTGATGAGAGAATTTTTCCATCCGATAATTACATTGCTTCTTTATTTGATATGACTTTTCCATATGCATGATAGCATTCTGGCAGTTGAGCAGTGGCACCAAGAGAAACAGAACAGAGGAGTGTTAGAAATAGTTTAAAAATATTGTATTAACTTTATTTCTGTATAAATGAATAACAAACAGAAATGCAGTATGCACAGCTAATCAGCAGCTCTATGGTATGTTGGACTAAAATAGTGAATGTTCAGCCTGGATTTAAAAGCAGAGACTGATTCTTATATCCATGCTATGGTCTACACAGAAGCTGGAAGTAGAACATCAAGTTTATCTGTTTCTGACTCAGTGCCCTGCGGTGGGCTGGCGCCCTGCCCGGGGTTTGTTTCCTGCCTTGCACCCTGTGTTGGCTGGGATTAGCTCCAGCAGACCCCCGTGATCCTGTGGTTAGGATATAGCGGGTTGGATGGATGGATGTTTCTGACTCATGCCAGTCAGTTTACCTTCAGGGCCTGAAATGTAAAAATTGCTTTGTTCAGTCATATACAGCCCTATATAGCGTAATGATTTTGAGATGATGCATATACAGGTGAATTATGAATCACTTGATATTTATACTTTTTAAACATTTTATTATTTTTTTCTGGGTAGTGGCCATCAATGTTGTTGCAAAAAGTCTATCTATATAGCTGCAGTTTTTTTTTCAGTAAATACATTTTTAAGGACATATTCACAGGGACTTAAAGCTGGCTAGAGGAGACATAGAACAGAAATTGACACATCTACCCCTTTAAATCAATTACACCCTGTTTCCCAGAAACAATCATTTTGGACTGTGACAGGAAAATAGGATCACCCTACAGAGATTCATGCTAACAATGAATGAACTTACAAACTCCATTCTGACAACACCCAGTTCTCCAAATGTCAAAATTTCCAGATCTCTTATAGTCACCTTATATCCTACTATTCATCCATCTTTTTTAACCCTATTTTCAAGTTCAGGGTCAGAGGGGGCCATGTATAAAACTGAGCACAGGTTTAATGTAAGCCTTCTAGAGGATGCCAGTCAGTTAGAGGGCACACTCAAGTATATAGCCAGTATGGTTGGTGAAAACCCTTGCAGTCATGGGGAGAATATGCAAACTCAACACAGGTAGAACCTAGGTTGTGATTCAAATCCAGACCTCTGGAGGTCTCATGCGGTACCACAGTGTACCCTGCTGTAACAGTATTAATAAAAAAATAAACAAAAAACTTTGATCGGTTTATCATTGAAATAATTATCTATAGTCTGTGGTACCTTTAACCTAGAGTATGTCTGTTTTAGGCTTAGTTTCTGGTCCTCCACAACCTTGCCAAGGTGGAAAAAACTATGGTTGAGAGAGAGAAAGGAGGCATACTTCCTTAGAAGGTTGGCGTCCTTCAACATCTGCAATAAGATGCTGCAGATGTTCTACCAGACGGTTATGCCGAGTGCCCTCTTCTAAGCGGTGGTGTGCTGGGGAGGCAGCATAAAGAAGAAGGACACCTCACACCTGGACAAACTGGTGAGGAAGGCAGGCTCTATTGTAGGAATGAAGTTGGACAGTTTAACATCTGTGACAGAGCGACAGGCGCTTAGCAAGCTCCTGTCAATCATGGAGAATCCATTGCATCCACTGAACAGGATCATCTCCAGACAGAGGAGCAGCTTCAGTGACAGACTGCTGTCACTGTCCTGCTCCACTGACAGACTGAGGAGATCGTTCCTTCACCACACTATGCGACTCTTCAATTCCACTCGGAGGGGGTAAACGTTAACATTATTCAGTTATTGTCTGTTTTTACCTTCATTTTTATTACTCTTTAACATTGTTTTTTGTATCAGTATGCTGCTGCTGGATTATGTGAATTCCCCTTGGGATTAATAAAATCTATCTATCTATCTATCTATCTATCTATCTATCTATCTATCTATCTATCTATCTATCTATCTATCTATCTATCTATCT
>JANRMT010062806.1:37307873-37337329 GCA_026402145.1 Polypterus bichir lapradei | reverse complement strand
TCTATCTATCTATCTATCTATCTATCTATCTATCTATCTATCTATCTGACTGTGGCAAATGTGTTAAGCTGATATACAGAGTGAGTCAGGTATGGAGTCTGAGCAAAGACTCAACTGGCTGGAAGAAGAGGCTAGGCCATCATAGTTAACTATGCGGTGACAACATGAATGCAGTAGTGATAGTCTAAGGACAAGCCAATCCACCAGGTAAATATTAGCATGGGACATTGAGTTCTATCCTCTGTGAGTCCTCCCCTTGTGTGTTTTATTCAATAAACCCATGAATTTTGTACATTTGAAGCTATTCTGGGTTGGAAGGGTTGCTAGCAGATAGCTCTCTCTCCCACACACATTCACACACACACACACACATATAAAATTCTGTTTCTACAACTATCAGACCAAGGTTATTATAGTTTTGCCTTTTTATATTAGTTTTTATTTCTATATTTTTTCTGACCTTACTTCTAAATTCAGTTTAGTTTTAGTTTTCCTTCATCATGCATTTTTAGTTTTAGTTTAGTTTTTATTTTACAAAGACATTTCAGTTTTATTTGTTATATATATTAGTTTCAGTTTTAGTTATAGTATGGTTAAAGAGCTACAATGAAGTTTAGTTTTTGTGTCACAATGAGACAGAACTGTGCACTTAACGAGTTTGGATATAATATGAGTTTAATGTTAGTGGAAGCTTACCACACTACACGACACAGTTTACTATTTGGTTTTGCATAATCAAAACCAGATACTGAATATGAACAATTTCACACAATTTTATAATTTTTAAAATATTTTCTATGTCATTTGTGCTGAACAAATCTGCTCTGACTGTTGGCACTGTTTTCTTTTCCTTTTATGGGCCAATTTCCTTTTATGGGCCAATTTGTAATGAAATTTAGGTGAATTTTAAGGTGTGAGGGTTTATTTACTCTAAATGTCTACAGCACACAACATATCAATGCCTTCAATATTGCATTCAAAAATCTCAAATACTGGGCTTCGTTGTTTTCTACCAGCCATATTGATCTCTGATTCCATCTCTGGCACAAACAATTTATAGACAGAATTTTGCCACCTGCAGACCTGAAAAGATCTAAAATCAGAAAAAAGAATCTACTATGTTGTGACAGGTGTGACCATGAAAATCACGGGGGGCTTAGGAAGAACAAGGCTCTTAGGCTTAAATCAGTGTGCACACCCCACCAACAAAGAAAAAAAGCATGTAGTGTCACGGTTAGGGCAGTGAGACTTGAATAGCCCACCATAAGAACAGTAAACCCATAATGAGCAGAGCAAGAGCAGGTAATAAGAGTATGGACAGGCACAAAAGGACAGATTCAGCATCTGAGATTAAGAACAATATATACATTATCTAAACCTGTTTATCCAGAGCAGGATCACAGGAACCTGGAGCCTACCCAGGCAGGTTTGGATGCAAAGCAGGAAAAATCCCTGGTATGCAATATGTATGATATGGCTGATGTTACAAACAAAAAGAATATGAACTGTTTTGAGAGAGAGAGAAACATTGAAAAAATGGGGACAAATACTTTAAAACATAATTCTGCTATTGGATTCTTTTCACAATATCTGCTATTAATAATGATGAATATTAACTAAAAAAGATAAATTAATAAATATAGCATAAATGCAAAAACACAGTATGTTTAGCTTTTCATCACTTGGCAGACTCCCTTTGCCTACCTACATGTAGTTCATTAGAGACATCTCAGGATTTTTACAAGGTTTGTATCTCTTCGTTGTTAAATGACATTTTTAAAGCAAAAGTGGTTAGCAACAATATGCTGATCTTGTAATATGACCTAGTCAGTCTCACGATAAGTGCCGTTTTATTTTCAAAAATCGGGAGTGGTCTCCCCTCGACTTTCTCGTGTACTCAGATATGGGGATGGATATTTGAGGAGTAAACCGCAAGACAATGATTATATTATGCAAATTAAAGAACCATCAACAACAAGTCAAATCAAATTAATAATATATTGATCAATAATTATAACAGTAAAGTTGAATAAATTGGACTCTACAGCTGCATGAATAAAAAAAAAATCGAGTATGTGTTCAGGTAAAGTACCACATTCGGTTGATGGATTTGGCCCAAAAGTTAATAGAGATCTACTACGACCACATGCCAGATTTCATCCATATACACTGTGGCAGTAGGGGGCACTAGTGCTCCCTTGAACCCTTAGGTACAACGCCAGACACCAGTTAAAAGTCCAAGACTTTTTATTTTCTTTTAACACAGTGCACCAAGCACCTTCCACACTACTCATTAATTATAAATCAAATCAACACAATAATCACTCCTCCTCGCCCAGACACTTTGCTCCTCTACCTCCCAGCACAGCTCAGTGTCTGGTCTGAGGCATCGTCCCTTTATAGCCCCTGACCCGGAGGTGTTCCTGTCCCAACAGTCCACAGTTCCTTATTCCTTCCGGGTCAGGGCAATCAGTCCTTTACTTCAACCCGTGACCGTGACATACTCCCGGGTCATAAGGCACAAAAGAGCCCATAAGCCCCCCCACAGCGACTCCTGGTGGCCCCCAAGGTATCCAGCAGGGCTGTGTATAAATACTACAAAGTCCATAAGGCCCTGCTGGACCTCGGGGCACGATCCTGCTGTCGGGAGAGCTCCTCCTGGCGGCCTGGGGGTGAGGACCGGCATGGGAAGCCGGCAGTCCTCCACAACACTCACCTAAAGGATTATTAGGAACACCTGTTCAATTTCTCATTAATGCAATTATCTAATCAACCAATCACATGGCAGTTGCTTCAATGCATTTAGCGGTGTGGTCCTGGTCAAGACAATCTCCTGAACTCCAAACTGAATGTCAGAATGGGAAAGAAAGGTGATTTAAGCAATTTTGAGCGTGGCATGGTTGTTGGTGCCAGACGGGCCGGTCTGAGTATTTCACAATCTGCTCAGTTACTGGGATTTTCACGCACAACCATTTCTAGGGTTTACAAAGAATGGTGTGAAAAGGGAAAAACATCCAGTATGCGGCAGTCCTGTGGGCGAAAATGCCTTTTTGATGCTAGAGGTCAGAGGAGAATGGGCCGACTGATTCAAGCTGATAGAAGAGCAACTTTGACTGAAATAACCACTCGTTACAACCGAGGTATGCAGCAAAGCATTTGTGAAGCCACAACACGCACAGCCTTGAGGCGGATGGGCTACAACAGCAGAAGACCCCACCGGGTACCACTCATCTCCACTACAAATAGGAAAAAGAGGCTACAATTTGCACGAGCTCACCAAAATTGGACAGTTGAAGACTGGAAAAATGTTGCCTGGTCTGATGAGTCTCGATTTCTGTTGAGACATTCAAATGGTAGAGTCAGAATTTGGCGTAAACAGAATGAGAACATGCATCCATCATGCCTTGTTACCACTGTGCAGGCTGGTGGTGTAATGGTGTGGGGGATGTTTTCTTGGCACACTTTAGGCCCCTTAGTGCCAATTGGGCATCGTTTAAATGCCACGGGCTACCTGAGCATTGTTTCTGACCATGTCCATCCCTTCATGACCACCATGTACCCATCCTCTGATGGCTACTTCCAGCAGGATAATGCACCATGTCACAAAGCTCGAATCATTTCAAATTAATTTCTTGAACATGACAATGAGTTCACTGTACTAAAATGGCCCCCACAGTCACCAGATCTCAACCCAATAGAGCATCTTTGGGATGTGGTGGAACGGGAGCTTCGCGCCCTGGATGTGCATCCCACAAATCTTCATCAACTGCAAGATGCTATCCTATCAATATGGGCCAACATTTCTAAAGAATGCTTTCAGCACCTTGTTGAATCAATGCCACGTAGAATTAAGGCAGTTCTGAAGGCAAAAGGGGGTCAAACGCTGTATTAGTATGGTGTCCCTAATAATCCTTTAGGTGAGTGTATCTAGTTGCGTTTTTGAGTTATCCTGTTTACACACAGACATAATTCCAAAAAACGGTATTTTCGGACTTGGTGAGGTCTAAAACGTCAAGAATAATCAAAATCTCAAGGTGGAATATTTTCATGATTATACTTCGTATGCGAAGTGGCAGGTGAATTACTGTCAACAAAAAACAGGCACCTGAGAAATAAACTGAAACGTTACTCGTGATTTTTCTGTCCATACGGTAAAGTTTTTGTTGACCACCACATTCCAGTTTCAGTTGTTTGAATTACATCTTGATATACAACAAGTGCAAAGAAAGGCGGTACGAAAATCGCTTTCTATTCCACATGCTTTACCCGAGTATTCAGCTTGCTCTGTCACCACAAATGCTGTGTGAATAGCCGCCGTTCACTGAATGAATATATGCGGGCAGCTCGTAGTGGATGACTTTCAGTTTTAGAGTTTAAAAGTTATAAGGGTTAAAAACTAGCAGCAAGAATATTCATTCAAAAACGAAAACTAAAATTATTTTAGGAAATTATTTTATCTCAGTTAGTCTTTCCAGCTACTTTAATAGTTTAGTTTTTCATTTCGGTTTTGTTAATTATTTTATTCAGTTTACGAATTTTTTTTAAAATAATAGTTTCAGATTTGATTTTAGTTTTCGTTAACTGTACAGTAATAACCTTGTATCAGACTACTCACACCTGAAAGACCTATGTGTTAGATCAGCTGGTGACTGCAAATTGTATTAGTATAGTGAGTGTGGTTACCATCTCATGTGCTAGGTTAGATTCTGAACCCTGTGGCCCCAAATTAGACAAATGAGCTTGAAAATGTAGAGGTGGATTGGTAATTTTACTATAAATTCCCTTGATGAAAAAGACAGTCTTATTAGTTTCATTTATATTTTGGAGGAGATTTCTCCTCACTTTCTAATATTTTGCCTTTGCTCTATGGATTGAGATAACCAGAGTATTATTGTGCTTTTTGATCATTCTTTTTAGTTGAGCTGGGGTATAGAGCAGTGCTTTTGAAAAATCTTTGCTATTTTTATTTCTTTTTTTGTATTTTAAAAATCTTTCCCTTCAATGTGACTTTTATTTTTCCTTTTCTCTTAGCATTGTGCATGATTACATGGTTTTCAGTTTCATATAATCTGTATCTGTGTGCAATTAAATACCCGAAGGTATTGTGGGATCTTTGTAAGGCTGATTGTCTTCGACCATGTGATGAATTCAAAATGAGGCAGTTTGGACTTCACATTTTCTTTGTTTAATTTTCACACTGAGGAACAGATCAGGAGTGCACTTCAACAAGTGCAGTGAAGATTAGTATTGCAGAGCTCATATTTACTGTACATGCCAATAATAAAGTCCAACCATATATGAAGTTTAGTCACAGACCTTAAGTGGACACACTGATTACATTCAAGGCTTCTCATCTTTCACCCAGACAGTCTGAGTGAATCTCTAAAACTCTGTAATGTGTGAGGTCAAAGAGTGGCGCCATGCAGAGACATTGTATACAACCTGTGCGTCTGCTCTGGCTGCAGTCCGTCAAAGTGGAGTATGTTACTATCTTTGTCATAGCTGAGAGAATTTACAATTACAGCAGCAAATGGCACTTCTCAGTTTCCCTGTAGTTTCTCGTTAGCCCTCTGATGGACTGAAGTACTGCTCTTCTTTTCGCATCCATTATTGCCTGGATTGGATGGTTTTCTCCCCAGTTCAAAAATGAAGAAGTTGATGCTGTATGTTAGTGTTAACTCTGATCCATTTTTTTTTTTTTGTACTTTTAATTGTAAATGTTCAGTTTCAGGCCCTTATAAATTCAACTGAAGTGCATCAGTTCCAACTGGAGTACTGTCTAATCGAAAACTTACTCTTTTTAAAAGACAAAGTGTCTTGTGGGCAGCAAGACTTTTTAGTCTATGCATCCACACATCAAACATCAGTACCCAAATCTATATATATATATATATATAAAAGTAAACGTGTGTTTGTGTGTATGTTTGTATGTTCCAGCATCACGTCTGAACGAACGGCTGGAGCGATTTTCATGAAACGTGGTACACATGTTTCTCATTGGTTGACTAAAAATACTGTAGGGTGAAATCAACCCTAACTCACCCCCTTCTGGATAGGGTTGGGGGTGATCTTGCAGTCTTGTATGTATGTTATTATCTAGTTGACACTCGGAACGACCACCAGAGGGTGACCTGGAGGTGACTGCCAGCATTCTTTATGTTTGAGCAGCACCGCGGACGCCTGTTGCTTTTGAAATTAAATAGAGTTGGCCTGTTCCGAGCGTCAACTGGATGATGACATAACATGCAAGACCGTAAGACAAACACATTAGTGAGGCTTCATTGTTTTTTAATTAATTTTTATTTTTAAAGTTGTGTTTTTAATTATATTTTTCTCAAACAATTAAAAAAAAAAAACACTTTATTTTCCTCCTGGGCAACGCCGGGCATTTCAGCTAGTTCAGGATAAACTTCAGCTTTTATTCACAAAACACTTAATGTGAACCATACAACAATCCAGCCATCCATCCATTTTCCAACCCGCTGAATCCGAACACAGGGTCACGGGGGTCTGCTAGAGCCAATCCCAGCCAACACAGGGCACAAGGCAGGAATCCAATCCCGGGCAGGGTGCCAACCCACTGCAGACCATACAACCAGCAGTTTGAAATGTTTTTTGAGTCGCCTAAATAAAATTTTGTTGCTGAACTGCCAAATGGCTTTTCCCTTCTGTTCTGTGATTATTCTTGTAAAATTTTCTTGAAAGCATTCATCCAGTTTCTAATCTGTTTAACAGTTCAGGGTTCCAATGGACTGAATGCTTTCTTCCACCTGAGGTTGCCAAATACACTTTGACATCCACAACAAAGCATTAGAATAACTGGGTTTGGAAAATCAATATACACTATGAATGAATTGCTGATTAACTGATAACTTGACTGACTTTTAGTGAGTTAGTTAAATTAAAAATAAGTTTAAAAGAGTAACAGAGTTATGTGAAAATACATTTCCCCTGTCACACTTGCGAAAGAGCTCTGGGTTCATTTTCTTGTTTTAGATGTACTGTAGTATGGCAGTTGTTTCTTATATTTGCCCTTTTATTATGTACTAGCAAAATACCCGCGCTTCGCAGCGGCAAAGTACTGCCTTAAAATTTTTATTAAGAAGAAAATTAAACCTTTTTAAACTGAGGGAAAATATACCAATAATTATTTGTTAAGGATATCTTTGTATACCACAATTTCATTTCGGCCCTCCGGTTGTAATATGACTAAGCTGTGTGCTGAGCTTACTCTTGAGCATGCAACGTACAGTTGGCCATGTGAAAAGTAATCTTGTTTCAAATCTCACAGCTTGGATTGCTGCTGTCATATTCGGTTTGAGTTTCATGGTTTGTTTCAATTACGATAGTATTTGCAGGACTTGTGTTGAAGTGACATTCAGCATCTGTCAAGTGTTGTAAGCATACAACCGGTTTCATCAATAACTTCACATCCAGCTTTTGAGAGTTTAAACATTCATAAACATCAAAGTGTCCACTACTGAAATCGTCACCTGTGAATCTAAGATGTTTAAGAGGCATTGGCGGTTGTCCAAAGGTGTAAAATATTTGGCTATTTCGGTACACTTGAAAGCGACAACCGAACAATTCAGAGGCAGCCATCAACTCACATGCAGAACCATAGGATAGGTGAAGGGCTTAAGCATTTCACTCTTCTAGTGCTCCTGTGTAGTATAATTATCTCCTGTACCATCATCAGTCCACACCTTGAACCTGTCCCAGTCATTCAATACATAAGACACAATGTTCCTCCGGATATCAAGAGTGAGCCTGATATGACCGTGCAATATGTAACAAAGAGAATGGAAAAGGCAGGTGCCATCTCCGGGCATGGAAACCACTCGGTAAGTGACAGTTCTTTGATCAATGGTGATCACCTCGATAGACACCTGAACAATACCTGAACAATGTAAAGGAAGTCTAAAATACCTACACAATAACTATAATCATAATAAACAAACAATAAAACAGCGGAGAAGCCATGGATTAAATAAAAATGCTGTAGTTATCAGCAGGGAGACGTGAATCCCGTGGCGAAGCAAGGAAGGGAATGTAGAGACTGGAGCAACGGACGGCCTTATATAGGTAGGCAGCCAACAACTTGGGAGGCGTTGGGATGGGGGACCCAATGGCGCCTCACACGGTGACTGAGCTGCAGGCTATGGACGTATATATGTACGTAAGTAGGATTCAGTTAGTGTTAGGAACCCGCATACCAAATTTCGTGAAGATGGGGCCATAAATAAGAAAGTTCAACATGGCGGCCGACAGTGGCGTCATACCACCGAAATAAGTATGTACATCGGTTTCGGTTAGCGCAGGGAAGCCGCCTACCAAATTTCGTGAAGATGGGGTCAGCCTTCTACCTACACGGGAAGATGGAGAATTAGTGACATTGGAAAGTTCAATATGGCGGCCGACAGTGGCGTCATACCACGGAAATAAGTAC
This sequence comes from Polypterus bichir lapradei, assembly GCA_026402145.1. Classification (NCBI taxonomy): domain Eukaryota; kingdom Metazoa; phylum Chordata; class Cladistia; order Polypteriformes; family Polypteridae; genus Polypterus; species Polypterus bichir. Next base: position 37,328,880 of record JANRMT010062806.1, on the reverse strand, counting down.
GTACATCAGTTTCGGTTAGCGCAGGGAAGCCGCCTACCAAATTTTGTGAACATGGGGCCCTAAATAAGAAAGTTCAACATGGTGGATGTTGTTGACGGTTATGACCGTTACGTGTAGAATTTCGAAATGAAACCTGCTTAATTTTCGTAAGTAAGCTGTAAGGAATGAGCCTGCCAAATTTTAGCCTTCTACCTACACGGGAAGTTGGAGAATTAGTGATGTGTGAGTGAGTGAGTGAGTCAGTGAGGGCTTTGCCTTTTATTAGTATAGATACTTTAGTTTAAGATATCAGGTTTTGTCTGTCTTTGGTGTTGAAACCAATCATTCTTAAGGCAAATCAGATTTCTGGTGTGTTTTTGGATATTCCTGTGGCGCCAAAGAGCCCATATAAATAGGGTAACAGAGTCAGCACCTGATTGTCTTTATTAATGGGAAGATATTCTATAACTATTGAAAGGAAAAAAAGTTGATAGTTAAAAATACAAAATGCTGTACTTTAGGATTCTGGTTGCATTTCTTGGGCAGAAAAACCAAGTGCGGCAAAACCTATAGCAGCACTCTCATCCACTGCAGTAAATGCAGTCTTAACAGGATTGGTCTTCTTCCACTTGAACTTATTTTCTGAACTCTCTTTTCCTACAAGGGGTTTTTGGTGGTTACAGCTGACGTGATACTGGCCACAAGGCAGTAACAAAGATATAGATATGACTGTGGTTGGTTATCCACTGCAAGGCAGAAGCATACATACACACACACATACTGATTCCTATCTGTCCAATTTAGGGTTGCAGCGTGACAAGACGCCTAACTGAAAAATTCTTGCCAGGGTTAGAATGGACATAAATAGAACAAGAGACAGTGCAGGCTCCCATTTGTGGCCTTAATGGAGAAAGATTATCTTGTGGGCCAGAGGATGTCATCAGGGGGCTCTCAGTTCCAATTCACTTGGATGGAACGAGGGATTAATAGGAAGATACTTATACTCAGCCCTTAGTGATGGTGGGAATAATGCCAATAAACATTTACAGGCGCCAGTTCCTTTCAGTGTTGGTCAGGAAACAGAGATTTGGGGTCCTGGGGTAATCTGACCTGTGGTTTCCTAATCCTGCAAGTGACATTTCTCTTAAACGCTAGATGGAAACACTCTTTATAAAGGTGATAGTGTGGCTGGAAATAGAGAGAGAAAAGGAATAAGGCAGGGGTACTTTGAATATATTTTTGACATGGTCAAGTAGGTAAAACACCAAATAAATATATGGTCATCCTGTAAGTGCTGTGTGTAGTAGGGCAATCGGTTTGGTTTAATAATTTTCTTTGCACTCTTTCTTGCTCTCTATGTGTAAACCTCCTTGAATACTGGTAAAAAATAAGATTAATTTCAGTTCATTTTGCCTTTTATCTATGGTTATATCAGGGTGCCCTCCAGAAGACCATTGCAGCAGTTTAGAATCCATTTAGCAATCATTATTCATAGAGATAATAATAATAACTGCACAAAAAAGTCTGTTTTGTTGTGTAGTCAGCCAAGATGACCACACTCTTTCCACACTATAATCATCACACCCAGAGTTTAGGCTGAAGTCACAACTCCTGCACCACAGAACTACGGAGTCCTGACTTCACTCAGCCATGTGTTGTCTGTTTTTCTTCTCTGCACAGCTTTCACTGCTCCTAGATTACCCACAGTGGGACTTTTGCCAGTTTGCAAATGAAAACACAGCTGCAGCTTATGGCTCTTTTGAGCGGTACCCAGCGGATTTCCCTGATTAGTCTGCCAAGGGAATTTATCTATGTTAAAAAGTCATTTCTATTGCTGACCTGAATAAAAGAAAACACAAAAGTCAATCAGATAGACAGACAGACAGACAGACGGACAAATAGATAGATAGATAGATAGATAGATAGATAGATAGATAGATACTTTATTAATCCCAAGGGGAAATTCACACACTCCAGCAGCAGCATACTGACAAAAAACAATATTAAATTAAAGAGTGATAAAGTCAAAGTCAAAGTGAACTTTATTGTCATCTCAACCATATACAAGTATACAGATAGACGAACTTGCGAAGCTTAGGGTCCACAGTGTAACAACATGATGTGCAAATAATAAATTAAAAATAGAATTAAAATTTTAAAATTTTAAAATTAGAAATTAAAAATTAAAACACAAACAAGACATTGTGCAAAGATAGGACAAAGAAGTAGCAGCAATATTGATGTGTAAGATATGTAATATAATAAATAAATTAATAATAGATAATACAGAGATTATCAGTGTATGATAATAGTTGTTTAAGACATGTGTAAACAATGACAGGTCAGAATGTTTCACAGCAGAAGGATATCAAGAGTGTCAAAATACTTAAAAGGTCAGTATGAGATTTTCAGTTCTTTTCTACATGCACATTCATCTTTGCAGGACAGTGGTTTTCATGTATAAAAGTTCTGTTTTTATAAGTGTTGTTGAGGCTGTGTGGAAGGTCCCAGGGGGCAGCCTGGTGTTAAGGAGTCTAACAGCTATGCAGGTCTAACAGACAATAACTTTGTATAATGTTAACGTTTACCCCCCGGGTGGAATTGAAGAGTCGCATAATGTGGGAGAGAAACAATCTCCTCAGTCTGTCAGTGGAGCAGGACAGTGACAGCAGTCTGTCGCTGAAGCTGCTCCTCTGTCTGGAGATGATCCTGTTTAGTGGATGCAGTGGATTTTCCATGATTGATAGATGCCTGCTCAGCGCCCATCGCTCTGCCACGGATTTCAAACTGTCCAGCTTCGTGTCTACAATAGAGCCTGCCTTCCTCACCAGTTTGTCCAGGCGTGAGGTGTCCTTCTTCTTTATGCTGCCTCCCCGGCACACGTGATTTTAATCAAGTGAAATAAATGACACATAAGGTAATTCTTACATATATTCACATGAATCATTAGAATATCAAAAAATTTTATGCCAAATGTATTTTTTTCCACACAATAAATGAGATTTTAGCCAAGTAAATTTAGAAAAATGAGTGTGTGGGGACAGGGAGTTAGAGGATTGTATAGTTTCTATCATTGTTCACATTGTATTATTAACTCATTTACTGGAACAATTTATTAGCATATAAGTTTGTGAGGGGTGATGCAAAAACCAGGAGGGCCAGTCCGTTGCAGCACACCCTCACACTCAACACTTATTCAGTCTTCTTAGTTATGAATTTAGGTTAAGATTCTGAATGAATGTTTGACAAAGCAGAATTTTTTACATGCTAGATGATCAAAGTTCCCAAATTAATGGTTAATTAAAGGTTAATGTCTCAAAAGCTTTTCTGACCAGCCTTGAAAAATGCATTTGTGTATAAAAAGCTGGGATATTTGTCATGTTGAAAATTAAATTTGTTAACAATACTCATCCTTGATGCTGGCATTTAGGTGGAACACTCTTAGATGAGCAAAAGAAATATAAGTTGGGGATTTTGGTGAAGAACAGTCCATACCAAAAGACCTCACTCGTGGCACAGCAGTCGGAGCTACAAGACATGTGGCCAAACAATAGCAAATGAAGGGGGTCATCTGCAGTAGTCCTTGTTACTGAGTCAGCTCTGCATTTAGAATTCTGTACAGATTTACAAAGAAGCTGATTTGGGCTGTATTTTATATTATTTTTAACTTTATCTTCCTATATTAAAGGAAATTGAAAAAAGGATCAAAATGTTATGCAATTGTATTTGTGACTTCTTGTTCATGCCTTGCGCCCAGTGATTCTGGGATAGGTTCTGACACCTTGTGACCTTGAACTGGATTAAGCAGGTTTAGTAATGAATAGATGGCCCTTCTGTCCTCTGGGATTGTGGCCAAGCTTTAGTTTGCCTGGGAGGGCTACTTACTCATCAGGATTCATCCATTGAGCTTCCTTATTCTGACCCAGAGTTACTGTGAGCTAGCGTCTATTCCAGCAGCACTGGGTGTGTGATCAGAATTAATCTTGATTGGCTGAATGGCACATTCATTGACACTGATAAGGTGCCCATAGAAAATCACAAATTAACATAACTTTCATGTCTTTGAGGAAAACTTTATATAATAGAGAAATAATTGCATTAATAGAGGAGAAAGAGAAACATGAGGCAGCAGAACTAACCACTGTACCAGCATGCCACAGAAAATATTTTTGGTGTAAATTTACTAAATGCTTTTAAGTGTTTCCTAGATTAAACTGTATCTCTTACAGGCGATAGATGTATATGTGTCTTTAATACCATCTATTGTAGGATTTTAATTTTTTACACTTATTTAATGTGTCTGTATATTATGAAAGAAATTATTAATGTTGCTTTTCAGACAAAGATGAAACACCTTACTGTGATAATTTGACTGGTTTCATTTTGCGCAGTTAATAATAATAATAGTTCTTTGCATTTAGACTTACAGTCATTAAAGAAAGACTAACTACAGCTTCCACATTGCTGTGTGGGGACTTTCTGTATGTGACACAAAAAAGAACAATCAATACACTTGAGTTTTAAAGTGACTAATTCTGATACATTCCCACCTATTGGAACTGCTTGACATAACATGCGTTGAATTCATAATAATAATAATTCTTTGCATTTATATCGCGCTTTTCTCACTACTCGAAGCGCTCAGCAATTGCAGGCTAAGGGCCTTGGCTCAAGGGCCCAACAGAGCAGAGTCTTTTTTGGCATTTACGGGATTCGAACTGGCAACTTTCCGATTGCCAGTGCAGATCCCTAGCCTCAGAGCCACCACCACACACAGAAAGTATTCAGACCCCTTCACTTTCTGCACACTTTATTGTGTTGTAGATTTAATTGTAAGTGGTTAATTTGCCATTTTTGTCTATCAATCTACACTCAGCTGCACTCTACAATGTTTTCAGAAAGGTTTGTAAATTTATAAAAAATCAAAGCTGAAATCTTTCATTTATATATATATATATATATATATATATATATATAATAAGAAAGGCGCTATATATGTGACCATCCCGACACAGACTGACAACAGAGGCACGTTAAAATTAAACCAAAAGGATTTATTTTTCTTCAGCTGGGGGACACGTCTTCCCTGTGCCCCTCAGCCACAGCACAGTCCCAAAAGCACAAACCAAAACAAAAGGCACACTACTCTTTTTACCACCACTCCTCCCGGCAAGCGTTCTCCTCCTCCTCCTCCTCCTCCTCCTCTTCCTCCTCCCGACTCAGGTTCACAGAGTGGTGGCTGCTGGCCCCTTTTATAGCTCACCCAGAAGTGCTTCAGGTGCTTGACTACCTGCCTCCGATAGCGCCTCCGGGTGTGGCTGAACTACGGCCCAGACGGGCCCAGGAACCCCTGCAGCGCCTCCTGGTGGCCACCCCGGATCCCAACAGGGCTGTAGAGAACTCTATCTCCCACGGAGCCCTGCGGGTATCTGAGGTACCACAGTCACCCAGGGGAGCTGCCACCAAGTGGTCCAGGGGAGGTATGGAACATATAGAGAAGGGGCATCCTGGCCGGGGTCCCTGTCACAAAATATATATGTAGACCCTTAAATCCGTACTTTAAAGAAATCACTTTGACAGGTATTACAGCTTTGAGTCTTCATGTGTAAGTCTCTACAAGCCTTGCACACATGAATTTGGTAGTTTATTCCATTGTTACAATACAATACAATACAGTTTATTTTTGTATAGCCCAAAACCACACAGGAAATGGGCTTTAACAGGCCCTGCCTCTTGACAGCCCCCCAGCCTTGACTCTCTGAGAAGACAAGGAAAAACTCCCAAAAAAAACCTTGTAGGGAAAAATGGAAGAAACCTTGGGAAAGGCAGTTCAAAGAGAGACCCCTTTCCAGGTAGGTTGGGTGTGCAGTGGGTGTCAAAAGAACGGGGTCAATACAATACAATACACAGAACAGAACAAATCCTTAATACAGAATAATAATAAAAATTTTAGAAGTACGGAGCAGAATTTAACAGTAGATGATATCACATAATAAGATTTGGATATTTTTAGATAGATTTTTAGAGTCCTGGAGACCTCATCCATCAAGCTGCCTCCCCATTTGGCCATTCCACTGGTGAAACGTTGCTCGGCCAGCCAATCTGATGAAAGGATCCCTCTTTCTCATGATTCCTGTGATCCTCCATCAGGGATGACTTTACCATAGGCAGGCAAACAACTTGGCAGGTGGGCCGTGGCACCAATTGCCACATTTGAGTACCGAGAACAGAAACAGAATAGGTGAGGGTTAGCAACAAATTATAACAATCATGTTACTTATGTTTTAGTGCTAATGACTAACAACAGAGATGCAGTCTGTACAGTTAATCAGCAGCTCTAGTCAGGATATGCTAAACTGAAGTAGTGAGTCTTCAGCCAGGATTTAAAGGCTGAGACCGATGGGGCATCTCTTATAGAAGCGGGAAGACCATTCCACAGTTTAGGGGCCCTGTAACTAAAAGCTCGACCTCCCACTGTTATTTTATTAAGCAGACCGGCATCTTGAGATCTTAATGTGCGCTCAGGTTTGTAAGTCATGATAAGTTCAGACAAGTAAGCCGGACCTTGGCCATTTAATGCTTTATATGTTAAAAGGAGGATTTTGAAATCTGCCCTAAACTTAACCGGGAGCCAGTGTAAGGATTTAAGAACTGGAGTTATATGTTCATATTTTCTTGTTCTTGTAATAATTCTTGCAGCCGCATTTTGGATTAACTGGAGGCTGTATAGAGAATAGTTTGAACAGCCAGTGAACACCGCAACAGCCAGTGAACACTGCAAGAACACCGTTCTTGGCAGATCCTTTCAAGCCCTGTTAGATTGCATGGGAAATGTTGTAAGCAGGCATCCAATCAAGTGATCTTGCTAACCCCCTAAGATGCCCCCCATCCTACATCACTATCACTCTAAACTAACTTCAAGACATGGGGTAAGAATAGAGGTGGAAAAATGTATTCTAAAAAAAGAAAAAGCAAGGGATGAAAAAAAGAGTGGAAAATATCTATCTATATATATAATTCACTAAAGCAGCCGACCATGGGCAGGCAAGACGCAAGACAGAGCCCCGCCCACTAACAATTCACTACGCAAGACACGACAGAGCCACGCCCGCCAACTCTAAGATCATGGCATCCTTAAAAAAATGTGAAAGTTTAAAAAACACAACAATAGAAAAACAATCAATCCTTTAAAACTGAGGTTAAAACACAATGCAGGAAGCAGTCTTTAAAAACCAATAAGCCCAGTGCTTCTTTTTCATTAGCGTCTCACCTGCTTCACCCATGCGGGCCCTGCAACAGGCGAGACCCTCTCTCAGCAGCTGACCTTCTCTGTGCCGGACTCCACTACTGTCAGTCGCCTGACCGATCTTTGGCCCCGGTCGGCTCCCCCTGACAGTGACTTGGGATTCTCCAACGACCAATGCTCTCATGTTGGGAACACCACGTCCCAAGTCCCGACTCCCGCTGCCTTCCGCGGAGAGTCTCCCACCTTCCAGTCACTCCCGCTCTCCAAAGTAATCTCAGCGGAAGCGACCACAACTACTACTCCCCTGGGTGTCGGCCAAACACCCAGGCTGTCTGCTCAGCTGCCACCAGCCTGCTCTCGCTCGCTCGCTCTACCGTACCGGCTTTCTCTCTCTCCTCACTCGCTCGCTCACTGCACAGGTGAGAAACGCCCGCAGCACAACTCCACCCGGAAACCGCTTCAGCCACACTACCACACCGCGACCGCGGTGATTATTTATTTAAAAATGGCCTTTTGAAGGGGAGCTGTGGACCCGCTATACCACAGGAACACCTGTGACATTGCCTTCACATTGTTTTCCTTTTCTGAGTGACTTCTCAACTGTCACTCTGGAACAACTCGGCACGCGAGCTATATTAAGCGCCACCAACGAAGACTCGCTACACCTTAATGAACAAGTGCTGAAACATCCCTACCGACGAAGTAACTTTCAACAGTGTTAACTCCATCGTCACAGACAATCCTGCAGATCAACTTTCATTCCACGAAGACTTTCTTAATAGTTTAACTCCCACTGGCATGCCTCCGCATAAACTCAAAATTAAAATTGGTTCAGTCATCATGCTTCTCAGAAACCTCCTGCCAGCAAAAGGTCTCTGTAATGCCACTAGACTTTCTGTTACCAGCATTCACCGCAATGTACTGGAGTTTAAGTCTATCGCAGGTGCTACCTCACAAACTGTCCTTATTCCCCGGGTATCCCTGACCCCATCAGATTCAAATTTGCCTTTTACTTTTACACGCAATTTCCTGTTAGATTTGCCTTTGCGATGACAATTAATAAGGCACAAGGACAAACTTTCAAAAAGATATGCCTGTATCTGCCAAAAACAGTTTTCAGTCACGGACAATTGTATGTTGCTCTCTCCACAGTTCCATCTTTTCATTCACTGACAGTTGTATCCTCAAACCCTCCCCATTTGGACAACTGTGTCTTTCAGGAAGTGTTCAGTCATCAATAAATAATTATGCGGCGTATTTTAATTACTTCATCATGGCCGGCAACATGTAAGAAAACGAACAATTTATAAGCAAAGAGACTACAGTAGAGTCAGAGTGTAGAAGTGGTCCACTCCATGGCCTGTATACTGTGACTACTTATAATGTCCACAAGCCAAGACAGTTTGTCAGAACACTCAAATTAATGGAAATTTTAAATGATTTTATTAAGCAGTCACCACTCTGGTGAAGGGTAAATTGAAAATTTCAGAATATGGTTTTAATGTCTCCTGTTAAAAAAAGATGACATCACAGACTTCTCTTTCCTTTAATGCCCTCTAGTTTAATGTAGTTCAGTGATCTCAAATGTTTCATTTTTTATTTTACAAAGTTCTTAACTTTCAAGCACATGTTGAGGTGAGTTAGGATTAACAAGAATTCAGTCAACAGATGTTTAGTCAGGACTAAAGCTGAACTTTTTACATGAACTTTTTAGACTCTCATGCATTCATTTTTTTTAGGTTCAACAAAGATAGTTGGTGAGAGGCAGGAGGACAAAGAAACCGGGAGAACATCAGAGAAATACCTGGGAAAGTGCAGCATCTGAACAGCCAATGGTTTTATGTCAGTGAGTACACCACGCAACTGAAGGGCAGATGGGGCTGGGGGAATGCAAGGATGGCTGGTGTCTGGCAAACAAATAAAGGTCCAGGGCTAGTTTTTTTTATCCCATTCCACTCCTACCTTGGTGAAATGTCAATTCAATGTAATGCACACTCCACCTTCTATTCACAAACTCCAGCTAATCTAATGTACTTCATAGGGAGGTGGTAGTGAACTGGACAAACTTCATACTAACTGACTAATGGGGCCTGGGCAGGAAATGGAGTTGTAAGACAACAATGCTATATTATATATAATTATATTCTTGTGGTCTGAATAGATCAGAGGGATCCCGAAAAATAGTTGTGGGGGGGCATCTGGCCCACCCCGTTTGTGAATGATGGCACCACATAAACAAAAGGTTTAGGCCTCATATAATGCTTTAAGTGGCTTCTTCCTTAGCATGCTTGTATTGAGCAGGTCCGTTCCAAAGCTCCATCCTCCAGAATGTCAAGGTCTGAAAAATGCACCTCTTTCTAAGGACACCCACAGTTATAGCGCTCTGATTGGACATTAATTGGGCATCTCCTCAGAGCTGCGTAGGGAAGAGACAAGACAGTTAGTTCCGCTCTTTCTGGGAATGCTTACTGTACATTTTGTGTTAACCTGGCATCTGACCAACAGAAAAAAGATTCTTTAATGTCAAGGTGAAAACTGATCTCTGCTAAGTAGTATACAGTATATTAATCTACTCTCTCTCTATATATAAAATCCTAAGCCTAAAAGTGCAACCATTTTATGTGACTTTTTATGACACATTTTTTGTCACACTTTAAATTAGGCTTATTTTAAAACCTACGTGTATATGTTTGGTATCATTCTTTTCAGAATTTATCGAACTTTAATGTGATGTTGTTAGATTTTCAGATTCTTATTCCGTTTTTAAATTATAAACTAAAAAATATCAAGAACTCATATCCATCAAGACGAGACTTTGTGCCAAAAGATTTAACCACGCCTGGGGCCAGAAATAAAACACAAAGAGTAGGACAGCTACTGTACAGGCTTTTAAATGTTCAAAGCGCAGTGCAAGATGCAGATCACGTGGCATGGCAGCAGCAAGCCAGAAACTGATCAAGCAAAGAGGAGGTATTTGTTTCTCATTGTATCACCATTTAAGAGGGGGTTTCGGAGGAGCGACCGGGTCTCCTTGGGGCGCATTCACCCACCTGTCTTCACAACTGGCGCGTAGTGCAGGCCTTTGGGGGTTGGTGAGGAAAGCGAGCAGGGAGGAACCCCCTAGTTACAAATATAAAATACAAAACAATTGTGTATTTATTATGACACACCTCAATCATCAGTGGAGCAGCCAATTTGTTTCAGAAATCACAGAATTAGTTCTGTGGGTAGTCAAGGAGTTTCTCTTGACTATAGTATAAATGTTCCTGGATAAGGAAGGTCCATCTTGCAGTGCAATATCATGGCCTAACCTAAAGATACAAAAAGAACACTTCAAGCAAATCTATAAAAAAAGTCTGAAAAACACAAGTCAGGGGATGGATACAAGAAAATATCCAAGTCACTGAATCTTCTCTGGAGTCTAGCGAAATCATTAAAAAATGGAAGGAGTATGGCACAGCTGTAAGTCTGACTAGAGCAGGCTGTCTATAAAAACTGAGTGATAAGGCAAGGTGAAGACTAATGAGGGAGTCCACCAAGAGACCTCTGATGACTCTGATGGAGTTACAAGCTACAGTGGTTGAGATCGGAGAGACTGTACGGACAAAAACTGTTGCCCCAGGCGCTTCACCAGTCACAGCTTTATGAGTGTAGCAAAGAAAAGGCCACTTGCTCCAAAAAACACACATGATATGTTGTTAGAAGATACATGGGAGACACTGAAGTCAGCTTGACAAAAAAGGCCTATTCTCTGAAAAGATCAAAACTGATTTTTTTTTTTTTTATCATTTCAGTAAATGCCATGTTTGGTGTTAGACAAATGCTGCACATAATTAAAAAAACGCCATTCCTACCATGTGGAGATGTGTTCTTCTCCGCAGCAGGTCCTGGAAGGCTTGTGATGGTAGTGGGGAAAATGAATGCAGCAAAATACCTGGAAATCCTGGAAGAAAACCTGATTCAGTCTACAAGAAGCCTGCACCTTGGTAGAATATTTGCTTTTCAGCCAGATAAGGAACCCAAGCATAAAGACAAAGGTACACTGGAATGACTTCAAACTAACCATGTTATAACATCCTGGAGTTATGGAGTCAGAGTCTACATCTCAATCCAAATGAGAATTTGTCTGGACTTGAAAAAGACTGTTCACTCATGATTGTCACATATCCTTAGAGAGCTTGAGCAGCCTTATTAAAGAGGAATGGGGAAAAAGTGTAGTGTCCAGATGCAGAAACCTGTTATACTGACACGTGAATGCAGACTCAAGGCTGCCGTGGCGGCCAAAGGTGCATCTACTAAATATTGACTTGAAGGGGGTGAATAAGTATGTGATCAATTATGTTGTGTTTCACATTTGGTAATTAATTTAGACCACTCTGCACAGATCTCGTTTTTTTACTTTGACATTGAAGAGTCTTTTTCTGTTGGTCAGAGTCAAGAAAGCCAAATTAAATCCACTGTGTGGGATTGAATAACTTTTATAGGCACTGTAGATAAATAATGCTAATAGACTGTAAGAAGTACATTATGGATAATAATTATTGCCTTGGGAAATTAAGCATGCATTTTACTCATAATCACAGAAACCAATATGACACAAAGAATTATGAATATGTTTTGTTTCTTTTGGTACCAATCAACTAAATTACATTAATATTTTTGCTTAAATGCAAAATATTAATCCATTTTTGAATGACATCATATAAAGATGTGACAAGGTCTCGTTTCTCTTGTGCAGAATGGTATCATAAGGCTCCTGATAATAAAAATGGTATTTAAATGACAGTTGTCATAACATATTATTAAGATGACTGAACTACATCCACCATAGGAAAACGTGTCAGCTTTAGCAAAACTTTTAATATACAGCATAACAGGAGCTTGTGCCTAATAAATAGTCACAAACACAAAACCACATGCTCCTCCGCATTGAGAGGAGTCAGATGAGGTGGCTCGGGCATCTGATCAGGATGCCTCCTGGATGCCTCCCTGGTGAGGTGTTCCGGGCATATCCAACCGGGAGGCGGCCCCGGGGAAGACCCAGGACACGCTGGAGGGACTATGTCTCCCGGCTGGCCTGGGAACGCCTCGGGATTCCCCCGGAAGAGCTAGAAGAAGTGGCCGGGGAGAGGGAAGTCTTGGTATCTCTGCTCAAGCTGCTGCCCCCGCGACACGACCTCGGATAAGCAGAAGAGGATGGATGGATGGTTGGATAACACATAACCAATCAGTATGAACCCAGGCTATGTATAATTTACTGTACCACTAACCATCTCAATAAAGACATTTCTGGCGGCATTATCAACACCCACTGCAAAAACAAAATTTTGTAGCATTTTTGGCCACTTTAATGATGTTAATGATACTGAGCTTCTATTGCCTTCTATTTGTTTTTTGTTTGACACTTATTGCGATCTGATAATAGTATCCAAATATGATATGCTCATAAGTAGTGACTACAGGATATCAATACAAATGAATGTTCTAATTTATGCACACTTAAAAGTGGCCTAAAAGGTACTTAATTGATTTAAAGTGGGTAAGGATATCAGTCGATTTGAAAGCATAACAAACCAGGGAGAATAAAGTAAACAAGACACAATTTCTTTAGGCAGCAAGGGAATGAAAATGCATTAAGGATGTGTGTGGTGAATTATTGTAACAATATTGTGAGTACCCTAGATGAACACTTTACTATGATATGTAGAAAAAGACATCAACAGGTTAGGGAAATTATATGCTGTTTTTAAAGGATGACCCTGGAGAACCAAGCAAATTCAGTCTGAGATCAGATGATTAAGTATTAAGTATTAGGACTCCATTTTTTTTTTTTTTTTAATTCAATTCCTTAGCTTCAAAAACAATGAGAAGCCTCAGGGCTCAATGTTGGAAGATTTGTAGCTCAATAGTGTTGTTTGTTTTAGACATTACTAATTTTTTTACATAATTTTTTTTTAGAAATGCTCTTCTCTTTTTGCAATTGGCTGATGTATAATTTAACTTATCCAAGAATATACATTTGAAAGCTAAACCCAATGTATTCAAGGATTTTTCTTTGTTAGCAATATTTTGGATAATAGTTCCAATTACTCTTTGTTTGATTCTGAATGCTTTTATATGGGGGGTGGTGGTGGGGGTCGGGTTTGGGCATACCTGTCAATACGTCATCATGTTTACCTACAAAACGGGAAGGAAGTTGTTAATGTTTACAGCTACTTCTCAACAAGATAGATTTTGGCTTTTTAGACGTCATAAAACTACCTTGCGGGAGCGCTCCCCATGGTTAGGTCCATTAATTATGCCCATCACGTAATGAAGAAGAGTAAAAAAAAAAAAATGTATAACAGCAGTCAACACTTTTGAAGTCCCGAAACTGTGCAGAGGCCCTTCCCAGATGTAAGATGGTGGGGTTTAATAAGTCCCATGCTCATATAGCCAGTTTCTAGGATCTACATCTTTTGCTCCTACAGATGCATTTACTGTAATACCACAACTTAATCCACTCTCAGCATTTGTAAAGCTGAAAAATGTGACGTGTTCTAGCACTTACACCTTTCAGTTTTTCTTCACATTAATTATGACAGTTCTATGGGTGGCACAAGGGTATCAGGGAACCAGTTTGAAAGGGTTTCAGCCACTGTATAAACTATGAAAACTTTCCAAATTTAATACTACCATCATTTTGAACATAAACACTCTGATTTAGCAGTTGACCCCCTGGTCATATACATCCTCGTCTCCCAATGTATCAACAAATATACTCAAAAAAGCATAGCTTTCAAAAGTTTGTAAAGACTAGAAGAATCTTTTACAGGAGCAGTGGAAAATTTGGATGATACGTGTTTATTGCCTTATTGTGTTCAGTTATTGCACTACAGTATTCCACAAATTTTATATATATATATATATATATATATATATATATATATATATATATATATATATATATATATATATATATATACACACACACACACACACACACACACACACACCAGCACAGTAGGGTTGGGTTGTAAAATCTCTAAGAATACAATTTAGAAAGAACACAAACTTAAAAGTACTTGATTATTTTCAGGAATGTGTAGTGTGGCTTATCACAAATGGCAAGTCCATTTTTAGCCACAGACCCTGACATTCACAGCCTGTTGAATGGCCCTGGATATCATCCAGAGTACAATCACAAGTTACTCAGATACATACCACTTTATTTCAAAATAGAATCGGCAAGGCAAAAATACACTCGATTGTTTTGTGGCAAATAAACTGCTGCCAATGCAGTGTTTAATCTTTTACATCACTACAGGGTGAAGTCTGGTTACCTGCTTTACTCTGCTTTAAATGATGTCATTTTGTACTCGAAAAGTGAACACAAATCAGACTACTTTAGTTGGTGTAGGTGAGTGCTGTTTGATGTTTGTACTAGATGGATCATTAGTTATAAAATATTTCTCACTACTGTACAAATGGCCATCTTACTAGAACTGGGTGTCTCATTTGCACACTCTACATGACTACTGTATCTGTTGTAATTCTGTGCTCACCAAGGGCCATTTGTTTGATCGTATTGCAGGAATTAGATGAGTTAATTCCCATATACTGTAGAAATTCTACTTTTGCATCTTGATTTGGTCCATTTCTACATGAACCTGGCAGTGTATTTTAATGAAGGGCCTTTGCTCAGCTTACCAAGATCCATCTGCTTCCACCTGAATAATTGAGGTTTCAGGTGTCCACAGTGGTTGAGGACTTGGGAGAGGTTTCTAAAATTTTGATCTTTATGATTAAAGAGTCCTCCATAGTTACGCACTGGATTTAGTCAAAAATATCTTGGAGGTACTGTCACACTGCTCTTTAAAAATGAACAGGACTTCTTTCAGGGCTCATTGGTCGGAACAATCAATTTTGTACTGTTTATATGTCTCCATATACAGTATGTTGACATCAACATAAAGATCTAAAAAAACTCTGTGCTGCCTGTAAGGATAATGAACACACGACAGCAAAGGTTAAAAAAAGAATACTATAAGGCAGGTAAAGAGAAATGGTATGGAAAGGGTGAAAGCAAAATAATTGCAAGCAAATTCAAGTTTAACACCACTATTACAGCCCATTTTAATTCTTTATTTAAAAATATAAATATATAAAACCAAAACAATATTGATATTCAGCTACTTTATAAACATAAGCAAACCAAACCAAACCGAAGAATACTCAAAATGTAAAAATTTATTGGGAAGCTTTTAATTAATAACCTATTAATCCCCAAACGGGACTGCAAATTCAAGACAGATCATCATTCACTGACGATAACTGTACAAAATTAAAACAATGGCCTGACTAGTCCCTAAAGTTAGCGTGGATTCACATATTGGCACATTTAATGGTCAATCGTGTAAACACTGACTAGGTCTAATGTTCAGGCACTGGAAACGTGATGCAGGGCCATTCGGCAATTACATTTCTACAACTTAAGGCAAGACTGGAAAAAAATACACCACACGTATCTGGTATTTGTATTGGGTTTCATTTTAACTTTCCATAATGCTTGCAAATGGATACACAAATGAACACATTGATTCCAATGATACATGTGGTATGCCTAGATTATGGGAAACATAGGCAAACTTTTTTTTCATTAATTTTTTTGTCTTTTTTTTTTTTTTTGCTGTTTCCTAATTTTCTATGCTGGGAAATTCACAGCATGATATAAATGTTTTACTTGGGCATTAAATGTGCAATATATGTAATGGAATTTTACATATACTGTGAATGTGAGAGCTTACTCACTTTTAAGGGGATGATCTGGTACTGCTCAGTTTGCAGAGTTTCAATTTTTAAATACAGCCTTAAGTTTCATAATCACACAAGCAAACAAATTTATAATTTAAACAACTCCAATCTGCCAAAAGGAAAACACATTTTTGCAAACGTTTTACATGCATTAATAGTTAACTTACTGTATAATTAAATAACATATTGTACTTCAATTCTGGATGTCATTAATCTTGTACATGTAATGTTTAGGGGGTAACAATAGATAATTAATAAAAAAAAACTTCACTTTAGTGTTATTTTTTGTTTACTGTTTTATGTCTAACACTTCTGCAGATGAAAGAATGCTTTGCAAAAAAAAAAAAAAAAAAGAAGGTATTTAGACACGGAAACCAAGGTCAAGGCTGTGTTACACTGCATGAATGTGTAAACTAATCCAGAATGCAGTTAATTTCAGGCTTGCTGTGATGCGCAGCACACTAAAACCCTGTGGAGCCACCTCAGAATAGGATCAGCCAACGATTTTTAGGACATACATATAGAGATCAAATATTTGTAAATACAATTCATTATTATACACACTTTTTACTGTCACCTTTACAGACAGTACTTTAAAGAAATAATGGCTTTTTCTTCTGTACAGTCCTATTAATTCCTCAGTTCAGCCAACCTGAAAGAGAAAAGCAAGAGAATGAATAACATCCATCCTTCTGTCCATTAACAGATACTATGCAGAGGCTTAGAGTACTGGGAAATATTCCATACTTGACATATCGAAAACTATATTTTTTGTTAACACATTTAACAGCTTTAACATTAGATATCACTAAACTAAAATGCACTTTTATATTTTATTTATATGTATAACTTTTTGTTCATAAATATGTGATTCTCAAATGTTAGGCTTTAGCTCTTGGTGACCCATCAGATATATAAACTTTAGACCTTTAACAGGTTGTCTCTTTCTGCATAGCAGAGATCTATCTGTGCCTTACCAGCACCATGTGCCAGTCAATACGGACAGCATTAATGGGCAAAGCTGGCCAAAGCAGCACACCACCTAATTAATGCCACTTGTGCAATGCCATTTAAAAGAGCTATGGTAATTCAACACTTGGATACTGGTAATGTGTGTGAGTGAACCCTGCAATGGACTGGTAACCTGTCCTTTGATGCTTCCTTCTTGGTGCCTGATCATGCTTGGCTGCTGCTCTCCTTAAACCCAAAATTGATAAATCAGTTTGTAAATGTTGTATGGCAATACTTTGAAAAAATTTCTAATTCTACTATTAAAAACAAAAATCTTAATTCAGAGTTGCAATTGGTTATATAGAATTACAGAAAAGTATGAACAGCCTTCAGTTTTAGCTACAACCATTGATAACCATCCAGTCAAGTGATCACCACTGACAAAAATCAGGCAGTAGAATGCGTCGTACTGAACAGCTCAGTAGCTTTAAACATGGCACTGTCTCAGGATGCCACAAGTAAGGATGTGACATTTCTGCTCTGCTGGATCTGTCCTGTTCAGCTGTGTGTAAGGGCATTGACAGGTGAGCCACCGTGTGCTGAAACACGTAAAAATTGCCTGTTTTCTGTTGCATCATTCACAACAGAGTTCCAAACAGCCTCTGGAAGCAACGTAAGAAAAGAACTGTGTGTTGGGAGCTTCATGAAAAGGTGCTTCATGGCTGAGCAAGTGAACACAAGCCTCACATCATTATGTGCAATGCCAAGAGTCGGCTGAAGTGACAAACTGCCATTTGACTCTGGAGCAGTGGAAATATGTCATCGGGGGTGAGGAGTCGCACTTAACTATCTGGCAGTGTGAGGGATGAATTGGGGTTTGGCGGACGCCAGGAGAATGCTACTTTCTGGGCAGCATAGTATCTACTGTAAAATTTGGTGAAACAGAAAATGTTGTTGGAGGTTTTTTTTTCAAGGTTTGGGCTTGAAGGGTACTTTACTACTAATGCTACAGCATACAAAGACATTTTAGACAAGTGTGTTCTTCCAAATTTGTCGCCACAATTTGTGGAAGGCCAATTGTTTCTGTCCGCACAACACCAATGGTGCCCCTGTGCACAAATGCAGGAACTCGAGTAGCCCTGACCCCAAGCCCACCAACTGCGAGCCTTGTTTTTTTTTTTCTTGCATCAGAACCTGATCGCACAAATCCTCTTTTAGATAGATAGATAGATACTTTATTAATCCCCAAGAGGAAATTCACATATTCTAGCAGCAGCATACTGATACTTTTGGTTGAATGGGCAGATATTTCAGCAGGCACACTGCAATGTTTTGTGGAAAACCCTCCCAGAGGAGTGGAGACTGTTATAGCTCCACATTTTCATGTTTTGTTTTTTTAAATGTTCAACCCTAGTTTGATTTTATTCAAATTTCAGAGTATTTATTTATTAAAATGTCAGTTTATTATATTGCCATATGGAATTACAATAAGAAATCTTAAGAGCCTGCCGATTGCTCTCTTTTCTCTTTCCTCTTTCAGCAAGTACAAAAACAGAATCTTTGCTGGCGCATTATCCTTGGATCCCAGGTTGCCGAGTTTGCATATTCTCTTAGGGTGTCACCCAACTCTTTTTTTCCACACTCCAGATACACTTTCAGGTTTCTGCACCTAACTGGGATTCTGAGCTACTCCACATGAAAAAGAGAAAATATGGGAGATGAAAAAAACGATTGAAGAATGCGCATCTCAGCAATTAAATAAAAAAATGTCTTTTGATCTTGTATTAGTTATTCCACTATTCTTATAATCAGTTGTTACAAAAATGTCCAGTATAAAAAGAAGGATAAACTTTGAATGTGTTGGCACTCTCCAGTCTTCATGTTGTTGCAGAACCAGTTACAAAAGTTCCTATTCTTGAGAAGGCTGTCCCTTCTGACATGAATGGATGAAATATTTGAACCACAGAACCATAACTAATGGTAATGGCATGCACCCATAATATTTACAAGTGTTTGTTATCAATCAAAGAACTGACACTAAGGATGCTGCATTAGTAGGATACAGGAGGAATTTCAAAACCAACAATTATCTTGACCAACTATTAGCAGAGAACACTGAATGGAGGTAAGCTTTTTGGCAAGCAACTTTGAACCTTCAGCAGATTTTTCCCTTTTCGTCAATTTATTTTGGTTAATCATTACTGACATCTGTGTTTGTTTAACAGTACTGGTTTTACACTACACTTTCTTGCCAAAAATTTGTTAGATGGTTTTTACAATATGTGTAAGCAATGTGTTTTATTGATTTTTAGCATATTGCATTGATCTACAATTCTAAATAATTTAAAAACAGTTTACCATAAATATTGCTTAGTCAAAGAAACTAACGAAGATGCCTCATACCAAAGAAAATCTTATCTGCAATAAATATGTTGCATACAAAAGCTTTCTGAAAGTTTCTTTTCTATTTTAATTTTCATCACTTTTGAACAGACTAATATATAGGATGCCTGATTACTGTATTCTTTTCAAGGTCACTGCGGCTTGAGCCTAATCCTGCAGTACTAGGTAGGTGTGAGGCAGGAACCTGCCCTTAAATCTATGTATATATTATGGTCTACTGTGTACAGCTGTGCAAAATACTGTACATACAGTATAAGCTGGCCCAGTTTAGTAGGCTGAAATAACAGAAGTTTCCTTCTCCCTGGAACAGTTTAAAAGCAGGTTTCAGTGTTCAATTTTGAAAGTTTAAGGAATAATCCACTTGAAAAGATATTTTTTTTAAAGTCTGCTACTTTCCCCATGCTGTTTGATGTGATGTCCAAAAAAAAAAAAAAAATCATATTTTCATGGACAACAGAAATTATGAGGTTTATGATACAACATGCTTCAGTGGGACCCATGGTGGGACAATACTGAACAGCAGACAATATTAACATGTCTATGAAAAAAATCTCAAGTTAGTGTCAGCCTAGGTTATTATATGTTGACACACTGAAGGTGTATCGGCCTCAGTGTGCTCAAATTATTCTCGGAGACCAAGGTATATCAGCCTTTAGCATAGGTTACATCCAAGGACACCAGTATGTTTTTCACCCAGAAGCTAGTGAGTCCCAGTGTGGAGATAGGCTGTGCAGGCATCACTTATAATCAGTGCTTAAGTGGATAAGCTCTGTGTGTTGAGCTTAGGGTGCAAGAGCAAAGTAATCCTTAACAAACTTGGTGAGTTCCACACAACCTACAGAAATGCAAGGGGAGACAACCTAGAGGGACCCTCAGCTAAGTTAGGAAAAGATGGGAGGTACAGAACACCAAACCATCATTAGAATATGATGGCCTAATTTGGAGCTCCGTGGGCAACTGCTTATTCGACATAAAGTCAAACCAGTGGTTCCCAAGGATTCTCTGATGAGACACAGTACCGAAAGAGTCCAGCCTTCGTCTCAGGTCACTGGATAGTTTCCATGTGTTGCAACCATATAGCAAAACAGGAAGCACCAAGACTCTAAACACCTTCGTCCTGTTGCAAAGATATCGGGAGCATTACACACCCCTTTCCAGTGACCTTATGACCACCCATGCTCTCCCAATCCATCTACTGACTTCATAGGAAGAGTCACCAGAGACATGACTGTTGCTACCGAGGTAAGCGAACATTTCAATGTGGACGACACTCTCTCCGCAAACAGACACACTACTGATGGTTATGCTCAAGAGATCATTAAAGGCCTGGATCTTGGTTTTCATCCCGGACACTCGCAAGCCAAGACACTCAGACTTCTCACTCAGTCCTTTGAAAGCCCTGGTCAGAGCTTACATTGACTCTGCAACGATCACAGCCTTGTCAGCAAGGTCAAGAGAAGTGATTCTTTTGTCACCAACAGATGCCCCACAGCCACTGGATCCGACGACCCTGCCCAACACCCAGTCCATGCAAGCACTGAACAGGGTAGGGTAGGAGCAAGAACACACGCCTAACAAACCCCAGAATCAACTGGGAAAAGCGCAGAGGTTCTGCCTCCCCTCTGCACAACACCA
>JANRMT010062806.1:37270572-37302873 GCA_026402145.1 Polypterus bichir lapradei | reverse complement strand
ACCACCCATCTTGAAAAGTTTTCCCCCTCACATATACTAATGTGCCAGAAACAGGAAGTTAATATCACCAACCATTCCCATTTTATTAAGGTGTATCCATATAAATGGCCCACCCTGTATATATTGATATCTATATATTTATGATCTATAGACATAGATATATAGATAGAGGTATACAGACAAACACACACACACCCATTTATGAAACTTTTTAGTGAATAACCTGAAATGGTAAAATTTTCAGTCGTACATATAGGCCTTTTTCAGGGAACAAGTAATGGATTAATGGCTTACAAGCTTTTCTGTAGCAATGGAAGTGAATTGAGCCTTGAAAGTTGATGCAAACAATTCCTACAGGTGTACCAACTTTTGCTGATTATTTATAAGCCCTTTGTCGGTATAAATACAGTGAGCAGTACAGGAACAAACTGTGTTACTACACATTCTAAAGAATATACACACAGTACAGTTTTTTATACATTCACACTAAAATGCAGCCATTAGTTGCCTTTTTAAAGGAGCAGGTCATTTGTGTTAACAAGCAGAAGTGTCTAATAAGGCAATGCCTATGTGCATTCCACACTAATGTGTAAAGAACACTAACAACTAGGTGGAAAATAAATTGTCTTTGAATGTTCTTTGGAAATCAGGTGCTAACCATTCCCAACTGCAAACTCAATGCACTCACATAAATTTTAACAGATGTATTAATAAGTGCAGAAACAGCTTATGTGGCAGAAAAGAAGTGCAGGTGGTTTTCATCTGAAGAAAAAATTAAAGGAGCAGTGCATTGCATTATATATATATATATATATATATATATATATATATATATATATATATAAAAGTCTAAAGTTGTATAAAGTTGCATTCCAGAAAATGTAAATCACTTTCCAAGCATTAAAATTCAAAATTTCACTTTGTCACATTTCTATCCCGTTCTACACATTCAAGTTATGAAAGAGCAACATAACTGGTATGGGGCAATGTAGAAGCAAGGTGTGAAATATCACTTTGGGTAGTGGTTTTCCAAATTAACTCTTAGGACCCCAGAAAGCCTCCAAATCAAAACTATAGAGTTCTGTAAAAGTAAATTCTTTAAATAAGTTATGGTGGATAAGAATGAACATGTCACAAATAGTTTTGCTGTCGTTGAAGAGGGCACTGGTCAGAAGGACAAGGTAGCATGGATTTCATTTGCAGACAGCATATACTTGTGTGATGTAATTAATTTATATGATATACTACTTTTTCCTTACTTATAACATTCTCTATAGGTAATTTATTGTACAATCCATTCTACACAAGTGATAAATGTTATATTAAGACAACAATGAACAAGTACTGGGACTTCTGATTGCAATGGTGTATTTCATACATCATTGAGGACCCAGTAACCAAACTGGTTAAAAGCTCCTCCAAAACAGTTCACTGCTGCCAGAGACTAGAAGGAGATGTACATTTCCTCATGCCTATTTTTAAAGTTGAGACTTCAAAACCTTCTAGCAATTGCTGTTTAAAATAAAAGAGGTAAACTAATGTCAGATACAAAGAGGCAGTTAGTGCTTAATATATGGCCAGCATGCTGAACATGCTGGAGTTGCTATTCTGTATGTATGCCAGATTTGGATTGCTAACAAAACAATGTGTTCCTTTTCACTTGGCATCCCCAGAACCCCAAGGGGTTTTCATTTGCAAAGGAGGAAAACTGTAGAAGGTTAGAGTTAATTATGGTGTAATACTGGAACAACATGAAGCTGGAAGGATATCAATGATATGTTTCTATACACAGGGATAGTCTAAGGTCCCTTCTAATGTATTATTTAGCTTTATTAAAATTTAAAAGTACTTGATTTATTCTTTTATTTGTTCCTGCATAAGACTGCCAATACTATGCTTACAGGATAAATAAATTTTAAAATCGATACATTTGGGAAACAATAGCTATATTTATGATAACAAATGGTTAGATATTGTTGTGTATTAAGAAAAGCAGCCTGTACAATTGTTTCTTTTTTTTTTTTTTTTTTAACTTTTCCGTTCACCCTTATAAAGAACATCATTACTTCTTTAGCCAACTGTATGTTAGTTAGAAGATGGGTACGTGAAAAGATGGGTCATATTAGATGTAGAGACAAAAGAAATAGATTACAGTAGATGGAAAATAAATTATGTTATAGTGAGCATATTAATATTGTGAACAGGAAGCCACACATTATATATATATATGTGCAGAAAATATATATATCTCTTATACACTGTGCACAATAAAAATATATATATATATATATATATAAAATAATAAAATATATAATAATTCATATAAAAAAAAAAAAAAAAAAAAAAAAAAAATATATACACACACATACATACATACATATATACACACACACACATAAAAAAATCTTACTTTGGAGGGTGGCATGCTTTTAAATGCACTAATATATGCCAGCAGTAGAAGACAAAAACTAGAAAACAGCAATATTGTCTAATCATGTCCCACTTTAATAATTTAGGATTAATTCATAGTTAAGAACAGCAAAAAAAAAAAAAAAAACACACAACAAAGATAGGCTTGCAGGAGCAATTTAAATATTATGACTAAGCAGAGCCTAAAGATCTAGGTGTAGAATTAATGTCACATTGAAATAAGATGACTTCCAAGACAGGGTCTTCTTCAGCAATGATAATAAATATTTTGCTCCATGAAAACAGAAATTTCAATAAAGTATTTTGATGAAGTGGTCAGCAATTAGCCAATAACTACTAAACTAAAAAGACTAAAAAGAGGAGTGTATAGCAGATGTAGTTAAAAATAGGCTATTGGGACACACAAACTTTATGGCAGCATTCCCCAAGCAGTAAGATTATTTGCAGACTGCGTGCTTCTAGCTTTTAGGAGGTGTCAGTTGGTCAGGCAATATTGTCAATTTATACAAATAAACTAGCTGTGCTACTCATCTAAGACAGGTTGAAATCTAAGGAATCAACAGATACCTCCGTGTTAAAGTTTCTAGTGCACCATGCAGTGCATTTGTTTCTGTTATATGCTATTCAATATAGGAGCTGTAAAAGCAGTGTTGATGTTTGTAATGTAGCATCAATTGGAATGACAAATACAATGTATATGTCTGTTATATGCCATCTGGTATGGGATTCGTAAAAAAAACTGTTAATGTTTGTGATGTGTCATGTATTGAAATTTCAAATGTATAGCATTTTATTACTAAATCTTTTGGAATAACAGAAACATAGCAATCAGACAGACAAATGCACACAAACACAAGTCTCCTTACTGCGAACAAGCAGTGCTTACAACTGCACCACCATGCTGCCCCCTTTTAATAAGGTGGATTTTAAAATGGCATTCATGGAGTAACATTCACTTGGCTTCAGGGACTTAACTTGACTGGAAACTGAGTGATTTTATTTTTTTAGATACTTCACCAAAGAGGCAAGCATCACATTTTTATTTAATAAATATTTTTGTAACACTGAGGTATGTACAAAAGTAACATGCAGGCATAATAGAATGCAATTACATGTGTTAGTAAAATATATTAAATATGTGCTTTTTAGGAGTACTTTATAATATAGTTAAAAATGTAGCCCAAATAGGTTTGTGAAGGCTTCATAGCTTTCATAGATGGCAGATTCCAATTCAAGTAATCTGAAAATAGCATTCATTGATATCTTACTGTTAATTAGTTGGTTGTAGAGGGTCTTTAAACAATTGTAGTATAAATTTCACAAACATAGCATTTTTGAAGTCCCTGATGGAGACCTGAAATCTCTATTGAAGTCTCTAGATAAAATTCCTACTATGATGGAGAGCAAGGTTGGAGCTTTGATGATAAATTATAATGTCAGAGAAATGTTTAACCATTACAATGTGCAGATAATGCAGCTGTGAGGTTGTTTTAGCGTAATATAAATACAGAGTAAATTGTTATTCACTCCATGTTTGCAGAGTGATGCTAACAATTTTCTCTTATATTAATTTCTAGACAGATTTTTATTTTAAACATTCAGTTAATTTATCTCCAGTATCAAGAGAAATGAGCTAGTGTACAAGTGATGTTGTACTGTGGTCTGTTTTACTATAAGCAACAGCTGTCAGAAAAGTAAAAGAGGAAAATACATAACCTATACAAGAAACAGTAACCTCTCTCTTAAAGGTAAACTTGAAACAGTAAACTAATCTGTAATTGAGGTTGCACAGAATGTTTCTCAGTTTTAAGATTGAGGAGTTTGAAAATTAGTCAATGCTTTTCAATGGGAGATTTTGAAATTTCAAACATTTGGATAATGCACTCTGCTTGAGTTAACAGAATTAAAACTGAACTTCCATAACAAGGTTTCTTGAATGAATGAAGACAGCCTTGTAGTTAACATGAATATATATTAATTAGCCTGAGAAGTACCTGAAAAAACTGCTCAAACCCATATTACTGGAAATATTATACTGTTTTACTACACAACTAAAAATTCATAAATATTTTTAACAAGCATTAGTTCCGAGTACTGCAATTTCCAGATGTCCCATTTATGAAGTATGTCATGTTCTTTTTAAAGTATTAGTCTTGACTTGGGATTAAAAGTACCATATTCAGTGTCTGCTTTACTAAGAACTTGAGGCTTATCTATTTCTGAAAAAATTAATTTAAGGCACGTAACACACTCAGAGGAAAAGGTCAAGATTATAAATAAAGATGTACAATTTAGCTACAGAAAGTAATGTGGCAAAACTTATTATTATTTTTACAGCATGGATCAATGCTGTATTTAAAAGTGATTTTTTTTTTGCCATTCTCAAACAAAAATGATTAAATAATGTAATTTTTTTTCCAAAAAAATATCCAAAATGATAAATTCAACTATTAAGGAACAGTATATACTACAGGCTTTTAAAAAAAATGCAAGACAAAATAAGCACAATAAATGGTTTATAGCATATAGAGTATGGTATACTATGCTGTATTTTAGCTCAGCTTGAGTTGTTAATGTACAGTAAAGAAAAATGAAAGCACAATGATATCATGGCCACATACAAACATTCAAAAAGAACTCTAAAGCTTTTTACAGCTAAGATATAGAGCAAAATATCTGTCACTTAAATGAAAAATGAGTCTAGTTAAACTGTTTATTAATATTTATAGTTGAAGTCGGAAGTTTATATACACTTTGAGTGAATTCTTTAAAATTCACTTTAAAACCCCTCCACAGATTTAATACTAACAAACTACAAATTTGGCATATTGTGCCCTGCACAAATTAGATGTCTTATAAGATATGCATAATTTATAGTTTCTTACTGCAAAATCTGTGGAAATGTTATAAAGTGAGTTTTAAACAATTCAACATAAGTATATGTAAACCTCTGACTTCAAATGTAATACACCATTCTTCACCTCCTCCTCAAAACTTGCATGTTTCACACTCCAAAGAAGAGCAGAGCTTAAAAAGCAGCTTTCATCCCTGAGAAGTTGCGCACCCTTGTGGTCAATAAAGATGATGGACTTTCAAAACTGGAATACTCCACCCAAAAATGGCATTTTTTATATGTTGCTTATTCCATGTAGTTTGTAGTGATGGTGGAGAAAAAAATAACCATGTTTTCATGCAGAATGGAGATAAAAATGTTCTTGATACAGAATAAGTCTACAGTAACCAACACTGGACAACAACAAACAAAATCAAAAGTTCATGAGGGGGGAAAAAAACCAAACTTCACATTACTTGAGTCACTCAATGTGACACGTGAAATTGGCCAGCCAGTCATATGCTCACAATGTCCCAAGCAAATGTATTTTTACTAAAATACTGCTAAATAAGACCCTTCTAGAATATAATTTAAAGCATCTGAATTGTAGACCAGCCTCCTGTTATTAGTCATATTAATATCTATATCCACACCTGGAGTACTTCAGAATTATTTAACAACAGGCAGTAAAACTGCATGGATGAACTGACATTCTGTTTATCGAAGCATCTCAGAAATGTACAAGTCTGAGACATATTCTCTTCCTGATAATGCTTCACTTGCTTTTATTTAACATTTAATCTTTAGTTGTGCACATCTTCTAGTGCATTTTGCACTGCTGGTATCATGTGAAGCACAATGTTAGCCAATGAATAAGCTCCTATTGGTGTAGACTCATGACCAACCAATCGAGGGTGGATTGGGGTGCTGAAGGTCTAACGCAAAATGCTCTTCTGAACTCAAATGGAAGTGATTTATTCAAGAATATTTTAATAAAAATACATGTGTTTAGGATGTTATAAACATATGACTCAATGGTGCCTCATGTGGATTATGTGACATGAGTAACAGAAAATGTTTTCATGGACATTTGATATTGTTTCCTGCTGATCATGCTAGACATGCACTGTATAAGAATTTTTTTTTTTTTTTTTTTTTTTTTAAACTCTGTTCTACATGGAAACATGAAATATTTTTTTTTTTCTCAGCCAAAAATGTTAGGTACAGTATTCCTTTGTTTGTCTTTTAGTTGGAAGAATGGAGTTTCTAATTCACTGTACTAGATCTTGTTATTATGCACCCAGTGCCAGTCCAGACAGAATAGCTGTTTTGCCTGTATTCATACTAAATTTGGCTTCATTTCAAATGAGCCCAAGATAACTATAAATGACGTTTTCTATATACCAAATTATCTTTAAGTCTAACTGCACCCTACCAACTGTACCCAAGGTCCCTCTACCCCCAAACCATATGAAATAATTTCTTTATAAGAAAAGGCCTCCATTTTTGATGCCCTCATTTCTTTAGCTTAATTTATGGAAGCTTTAGACCCCTGAGATTAGTAATGTACCAGAATAAATGTTCTTATTATGGAAACAAATGCTCTTCCCCTCTTTGATATGATCAATGAAGCTATTTAATCCTGTTATTTAAAACCAAGAAGTCATAACCTTACTTTTAAATCAAACCAGCTATCAGCCAAGGTCATTTCCTGTACATTGTCACTTGTAAATAATCCATACTAACCAGTCTGGCTTTATTTTTTTGGTTAGCATCTGACAACATGACAACAGATCTTATACATTACACTGCATCCCTAGTTATCCCAGCTTCTCTTTTTCACCTTGACATGGAGAAGCCATCCAATTGTATGAACTGGCCTTTCTTATGGCAGCACATGGATAGAATGGGCTTTGATGAGATGTTTAAATGTAAATTTGATTGGGGCTTCATACTCTTCTTCCCACTCCTGACCAGTTATAATTTGCATTCCTTTCTCATTACTAGGGAAGCTAGGCATTTCCCCTTCTTAAATTATCTCTCAAGTTACTTACAATTGCCATGCAAAACTCACAACATGTAACACTGATTATAATTAACAATACCTATCATAAAATATCTTCATATGCAGATCATGTCCTTCTTTATTTAGGTAGTGTACCATTCAAAATTTGTGTTTAAAATGTATTCAAGGAATTTAAAATCTTGCTGAGATACAATACTAACTCTATAGTAAATTTCTGCGTCTTCTCTTTTAAAGGCCTCTGTTTCAATGCCTCCTTCCCCTCATTCATCTTTGTGAGAAATAAATATCAGATATTTTATAAGTGGATATATCCGACTCAGTCGCCAATACATCCTCTAATTACAACCTCTGTGTCTTCTCTAATGGAAAAACCTCCACTAACAACAGTCTCTCACTCTACTTTCAATCTATCAAAAGGAACTCTGAACCCCAATGTAATCAAATAAATATTATGGTCACTCTCTATTGTCTCATTAAATACTAGATTGAAGTCAGGTTATTGACTTTCAAGTATTTGCAGAAGAAACCTCACCATAAGCAAACAACCCTAGTTCACAAAAGACTGCATGCTCAAGAACTTTCACCTTCCGCCTTTTTTAGCCATGGCTATGTCCCCTTTACCACCAACCTTTGTAGCTTTTCACCATCATAGAATACTCCAATACTTCTTCATTTTTCTTTCAAGGTAGGCATTTGCTTCTGTATGCTTAAAACTTTTCAGGGTCTACATGGGACATATTTTGTCATATGCCATTAGTGTCTGTCGCCATGTGGAGGAGCTCCTGGCATCTTTTGGAAGACAACATACACACACATCTTTCTTCTGCAATGCTGCCCCCTCTACAGGTGCCCAGAGCTGTATTTCCTTCTTTTGGCAAGCACTCTAATCTGCATAACTGGTGATCTGTCTGATAGCTCAGGACTTATGACATTCCACTATTTACAGATACATTTCAGTTTTCCCTGGAATTATATTCTGCTTCTAAACAACTTCAAACAGTGCTCAGGAAATATAAGGTTGCTCTAATGGCCCTTCTATCTATTCATCCACTATATTATATTCCTTGCATATTTTCATTCAAGGTAGAAACAAAAAACTATTACTTACTCATTACTTTTTAAAGCATCTTACAAGCCTTTTTCCCCCAAATGTTACTTTGGTCCAGAGTCTTTTCTACTCCTCTCCATTATTAGAAATTGCAAAACTGAAAATGCTACCTTAGATGATTTACATTTGGCTTTAGTGAATACAAAAGCCAGATTCTTCTTAAGATTAGAGGTACACACATGTAGGAAAAATGTCAATTGCCTATGTGGCACTGTATTCTTGTACTGCATTATTTAGATTGAAGAGTTTTTTTTTGTTCTTTTAAAATTATTAATGACATTTTAGTATGTTAACCCAACATATACTCATAGATGCATACTACAGATCTGGATAATACATTAATTAATTAATAAATTAATCTCTTAGCCCTCTCTACAATTTGTTTAAAATAAGTTATGTTACTTACAGATTTTATGCATAATTTTCTCTTTGATCTACCCATCACATGAAAGATTTAATTAAGATGCTTCAGTTTACACAACATAAAATTGTAATGAACATGTAATAGTATTTATTTTACTTGTATTCTAATAAAGTTACTTAGTCTTATATATATTTTAAAGTGCACATTTTATCCAAAGTCAATGTAAGGACTGCCTTAAAAGAATATGCAGAGTGTGGGAAGTTTGCTTCAAATAACTGAGAAAATGAACTGCAAACATCATGTTGCCATATTGATACATGTTTAAGATATTGTAAAAATCCTGTTCCACAAATCAACACAGATAACACTGGACACAGAAATGGTTACAAACATTACAATAAAAGATCAACATTTAACATTTCACCAAATAAGCATGTATTAATTACCCAAGTCTAAAGCACACTTACTTGAGTCTGCAGCGCAATTTACATAAAAGCAAGTCATATATAAGACAAAATTCATTATATTTAAACTTTAAAGTCTAAAAAAATACTTAAGGTAATACCGAGAAGAGATTACTTTCCCTCTAGAGTTAATACTTTTTTATTTAAATATGTGTAAATGCACTCAAGTCAGATTGTGACTTCCACTAAGACATATGGTTAAGAAACTAAGAATATTGCATAAAGTTCTCTTCTTGACACTTCCCCCTAGATGATAATTCTCATATGCTATAGAATTCTCAAAGGGTATGGCCTACTTTAAAATGCGATCAGCAAAATATAATACAAGGAATAAAAACAATGTCTTAATCTCTGTAATGAGTTTCATCTCTTACACCAAAAACGTTTAACCTGATACTCTAAATAAATGTAGAAATGGTTTGTATATAGATAGATAGATAGATAGATAGATAGATAGATAGATAGATAGATAGATAGAATACAAAAGGGGAGGGGGTCATCCAAAGAGTGAAAACAGAATGGACAGAATATAAAAAAAGAGAAAAGAACAATACTGCTTCAAATAATTTGAACATTCTTATGGAGTCTGCCTGCTGTTTGCAAAACAACATACAATGTTTCATTATACATCTTAAGAAATAGGACAGAAAGACATAAAAACAATTATATAAACCACCTAAGAAACACTAAAGATGAATCATACTAACAATTATATCTCAAGTCAACAGAAGGAATTCGATAAAACTGGATCACTTACCGAAGTGTGAACGTCTAGATTCTGAACCTGGTTTTCAAACTTGTCCATTACAGCTGACACTTTCTGCAAATCCATTGAGCTCAGAGCTTTGTCTAGGGCTTTAGTTACCTGAGCCATGTTCTTAGTAACCTGAAGAAGTAGACAAAAAAAAGTTCTGTTTTACTTTATGAAACAGATATTTCCAATCTACCCCAACTATGACTGTAACCTATTAGCAACACACCCTATGAAGGTCGCCTGGCCACTAGGCATAAGCCAGCAAACATCACACCATCCCTCAGGCATGGCTTCAACAGTAGGCTCTGATATTCCCTATTTAGAGTTTAAAAATATTAATTATTAACAGAATAGCTGCCTATCTAGAATGAAAGGAGCCAGATGATCCAGTTTGGCCATGTGGTTAGAATGACTAAAGGTGTGTACCAGTCACAACATCTCACTCAGTGAAGACCCAGTACAAAAACAGATTATATGTCTTGGCTGTTCTGAGAGCACCAGGGACGTTCTTCATAACAAATTAAGATTGTTGCTGGGTATAGCTTGGCCCGATTTGTTCAACTTGCTGTGTTGCCAAAATTACCCTCACCAAAACATCCATTTCAAAAGTAAACTGAAGAACTCATATCTAAATCACAGGATAACCAAGTTTTATATATTGTTACAAAAAGCAAGTTTAGATATTGGACAACTAATAAATGCAAATCTGAGCTTTGGTTCATAATAAATTAAGTACAGTTGCATACAAAATATTACATAGTACAAAA
Source organism: Polypterus bichir lapradei (assembly GCA_026402145.1). NCBI lineage: Eukaryota > Metazoa > Chordata > Cladistia > Polypteriformes > Polypteridae > Polypterus > Polypterus bichir. Next base: position 37,292,127 of record JANRMT010062806.1, on the reverse strand, counting down.
AAGAAGTATATTTTATTTTTATTTCTATTTTCAATATGATGGTGTGGAATATATTTTCCATCTTTCACTGGTTGGAACCAAATTCGATTATGGGCTTTCTTTGCCTTCTGTGAGTAGTGTACATATTTTCCGTGGGCTTCGATTATAACTTTAGTTTCCGTAATCGCTCCAAAGAAATGATTTCAGGCTGAATGAAGATTCCTGCTGTTGCAGTAGGAGCACAAGGCTGCCAGGTTAGGCTCAGGCTTTCTGTCCCTACATTTTAAAATATGCTAAGAAAACTAACGAGGAAAAAAAGAAAAATAAAAAATTGACGTGTAGGCTTAAGTATAGATCTACGCTTTTTAGATTTATATTTCATGCACAAAGGGGCAAAAAAGAAATGCCCCAGCCATGGAAGTTCTTTTCTTCAGCACCTCATAGTAACTGCTCAAGATGCTAACAGATTTGCTAAGAGAAGCTATTATACACAGTATGTACAGTATCTGGCAGCTGTATGTTTTAAGAAACTGAAGAAAGCTAATACAATGTTCTGGCTATATTAAGAATTCTTAAAACTGTTGCTTAATAAATGTGAGAGAGTCAGTTTTCTAAATACTGGTATTTCTAGTTTTCTGAACACATAACCAGACATTTTAATGATGGTAGCTATCTAAATATGAGGATGTCCTTTTTAGTACAATACATCATGTTATTGTTAAGTCTGATATTGGCTACACAGATGCCTGGAATGTAAAAGAAATTCAATAACATCTTCCCATAATTTAAAAAAAAAAAATGCTCATCACGACATGATGCCATTTTGAGGACAAAATACTATGTGCTAGAAAACTGATTAGTACTTCAGAAGGAAGTGAAAATTCTAAACTTACAAAATAGTTTGGAAACTTTGCCTGTTTATTTTGACTTGGGTATATAATGTATTGCAAACATTTTAATAAATCCTGTGCATAGCTCTAAGACAAAGTGCAAGAAATTAAGTTAATCTATTCTTGAGAATTAAACAGGATCTTACCCCCTTCATTGTTACAGCTGTCTGAACTTTTGACGACACAGCATCCACACGTGATGCCATTCTAAGCCAGTTGACACCTTCATTTTTCTTTCTGATAGCGTTTTCTGCATAAACCCTTGCACATTCCACATTCTTCTGTTGAAGAGCCTGTTGGGGTGGTGAGAATTTTTCTGTTACATTAGGTACAAGGCACCAGGTACTAGTAATAATTGTGCTATTTATACAAAAAAAAACCTCAATAAAAATCAAAAAACCATTGAATACTAAGTTATACCAAAACAATGTCTACAAGGAAAAGAGATTATCTTGGTCATTTTAACAGGAGGCAAAAGCAGACTAGTCCTTCAATAGCATATAGCTATTCTTTTTAACAAAGTAAATATTTTTGATATTAAGGTAGAACATGAATTAAAATATGACCATCTATTATTTCAACAATACATTTAATGCTGAAGAATGAAAAATAGCATACTGTAAATGCTTTTAGTGTTGAGTTGACAGATATGTAAACACATATATTTTACTACTACTGCAAGAGAGAAATATACAAACCTTTTTCACTTTAGCTTGCTCGGCTTTTGAATCCTTCTCTGCTTTCTTTGCTAGTTTCTCTAGCTGTTTCACAGTGAACTAAGGAGTAACAGCAAAATAATTAAAACTTCACTTAAAAAAGTGTTTATTTACATAAGCTGCCCTTAATACTGGCCATTGTCAATAGTCTTTTAATCAAATGATAATTTTTTTTTCTTTTATGGATTGCTTTGCTAAATATGACATTACTTTTTTAGTTTTCTCAAAACAGTTGTGAATTTTAAAAAGAACCAATTGCCTGAATTTCAATAAAGAACCACCATATTATGATTTTCAGGGAGCAAGAGAGCATTATTTTACATTTATTTAAATCAACAAGCTGTTAAGTATTAGCAAGAAGTGCAATATTAGAAGCCCCAATGCTGTGTTGAAAGTATGACATCCCTTTATTATTTGTGACTTAGACAAAATGACAATCTTTTATTCAAACCCCCTCATTGAATGAATAACATGCTAACATGAAATACACAAATCTCTTCAACAAAAAAGAAAGCAAATTTTCAAACCACCTAAATTTAATGCAGATGTACCAGAGGCCATAAACATATACAACTTTGTTATATATATTACATAAAGATCAATATATTTAGTATATAAATGTTTTAACTTGAGAGGCAGAGACACATCTTTTAGCAGCTATAACAACCACCAAATGTCTCTCACTGCTACCAACCATTTTCTCAAATACATGTTCAAGAATTTTCACCCATTCATTATGTGAACAGCCCACTTCTCCTCCTGTCACAAACTTTCTATCGAGGAGAGATCTTCATAACATATCATCTATTATTAAGTACATTTATTAAAATATTCACAATTATCTTCACGCAGAAGGACCCAGCTGTCTGCTCATGAACAGAAGGCCTGATGTGTTAATTCAGAATATTCTGGTACAACTCAAAATGCATGGTTCTTTTAATGATAGCTAGTCATCTAGACAGTAAGCAGACTCGGCAGCAATATCTGAAAACGACAAGAAGATTTATATGGTGGTACATGTTAGGCATAGGCATTCATCCAAAGAAAATTGTTTGAAAAATGAATATAATAATCAAGATAGATTCTTTTAAACATAGTATACACAGCTGTGTTTTTTTATGCAAATGTTTTGGTTTTATAGGTTCTCGGTGAATGAAATAGTCAAGCTGAAAATCTTTACTGAGTAATACTGTGTAATTCCTTGAAAACAAAATGATGCAACAACAGTCATTGGAAACCTAAATCACTAACTCATTGAGAGCTGGATTCAACAACACACCACAAATCAAAGTCAGACCTTGAAATCATAGCCCAATCAAACTTTCATCACAGCATCTCATAATGTGACTTAGTAGTGTGTATGGCCCCCACGTGCCTGTATGCTCTCCAGCCAATGTCTGAGCATGTTCCTGATGACCCTAGGTGATCTCCTCCCTGACCCAGATCAGGACATCAGTGAGTGCCTGGACAGTCTGTATTGCTACTTGGCAGTGTTGGATGCACTGGTACACAACGTTACAGAGGTTCTTCATTTGATTTAGGTCTGGGAAATGTGCAGGCTAGTCAATTACATCAAAGCCTTCATCATCCAGGAACTGCCTAAACACATGAAGCCAGGCATTGTCCTGCACCAGGAGGAACACAGTGCCCACTGCACCAACATAATGTCTGACAATGGCTCTGAGGATTTCATCCCAGTACCTAACAACAGTCAGGTTCCATTGCCTGGCATGTGGAGGTTTGTGCGACCCACAAAGGATATACCTCCCCAGACCATCACTGATGCACTGCCAAATCAGTCATGCTGGATGAACCCTCCTCATGTAATGGTCCATCTCCTGGTAGCGCCTCCATGCTCTTGAGACTGTGCTTGCTAGGAGACACACAAAACCTTCTTGTGATGGCACGTATGGATGTGCAATCTTGGAGGAGCTGGACTACCTGTGCAACCTGAATCGGCTGCAGGTACTGCTTTATGCTACCTGTAGTGACAAGGACAACAGCAAAACGCAAAACTAGAGATGAGTCAGTCAGGACGGATAAGGACAGAGCAATTGTATGTGACCAGCATCTGCAAAGCCATTCCCTTTTTGAGGGTTGTCTTGCTGTTGCTCTCCAGTGCATCTGTTATCACTTTCATTCGCACCAAAGCAGGTGAAGCAGATTCACAATCGTTTAGGATTCCTAATTGGAGTGATTGATATCCCTGAACTTAACCGACTTGGTGTTAGACTGTGATGATTAAGTGTTTTCTTAATTGTTTTGAGCAGTGTATAATTATTTATTCAAATACAAGTCAAAGATTCTAGGTGCTAAATGTATACGTATTCTGTATGTGCCTTTTCTTCATATCTATGCTGTACCATTATTATTAACATTGTTACTTTTCTCCTGGTTAATGCTTATGAATTGTGCATGTTTCTTAAAAGATGGCTATGAAAACTCAGACTACGTGACACCTGAAAACACCCTTAAAAAAAACAAAAAAAAAAAAAAAAAACAGGATCTTTCATGCACAACAAATGAAGTGATCAAAGAGAAAGTGGAACTGGGAACAGATGATAGGACCCAGCTTGGTACATTAAATTGTGAGAAGATGTCAAGAAATTGGGAATAAACTCACTTTCTCTTTTATTTCTATTATAATTTATTCAAAAATATAGTATGGGTGACCCCCAAAAAAAATTTAATATGCATCATTTTAGGCCTTGTGTATCAAGTCAGCATCCACCACAATGCAGACTGTATATGAAACTGTACACTGGCAAAGGTAGCTAAATTGAGCAATGCTGACACCAAAAATAAACTTTTAAAATGCTGATATTACAGTCATTGTAATAACAAAAGGAAAATCAGAAATAAGGCAGTTTTCCTTTTTTGTTAATGACAAAGAAAACAAGGTTTTGCTTGCTGCAATGGATGCTTAACAGTTTTAGCATAAAACTGCAGTAAGTCGGTAATTTCAATTCAAGAGTGAACCAAAACAGGATCTGGAGCAGAAGTTGTAGCAGGGAATAATTTTAGGATGCCAGAAAACTGTATAACTGTGGATCCAAAAGCACAGCAGTAGGGAAAAACAAAAAATCTGTTCTAAAAATGTGCCATGAATTTGAAAAAAAACCAAAAGGCTGACTTTTTACTATAGTAACGATATAAGCTAATGATTCAACATCACAAAAAGACTACATGTGGAAGTGATGTACAAAAACAGATCTGAAAAATACTTCTTTATTACATGCCGGCTGGAGTAATAATGGTGCCATTCTTTTATATTTGAAAGTCAATTCTGAACCATAAATAAGATTTTTATAAAATAATTTCAATTTTATAGAAACAGTGAAATTCAATTGGTGAAACCCTATTTTTTACCATGATATATTAAAAAAAGGTTTGGCAACCTATATCTTGGTAATTGGTTCTTTGATTGGTTAACTTGCTATCCATTTATAGCATCTATTTATACTTAATTCACTGACTGATCAAATTAACTTTCCACTTGAATTACTTAAGCTAGCTCTTCTTTACCTATTTTTTCAACTGAACATCAGTTTACTGAAAAGGTGTTCATTTAAAAGTAGGCATTGCTTTTAGATTAAGGCACTCATCTACCTAGCAAACAAAATCAACACCCTAACCCATAAAGAAAAAAATAACCTTTACTAAGATTACAATGTCATACATAATTTAATCAAATGTCAGCACACCAATTTTCAGCTCCTGTTACCATTATAACATCAGAAAGCATCTAAGTGTGGAATACTGTCCCTTTGGAACTCAGAATTTAAAAAAAAAAAAAAAAAAAAAAAGTGGTCTAAAACAGTTTTCAGTCAAAACTTTACTTTGACCACTATATGTCTGATGCATCATCCAAAAGTGGTCTGACATCTTGCAGTTGTGTAGTATATAGCAAAATGACTGTTGAATAAATGAAGTTTTAAATAATATGACAGGTCGGTCTAGAATCCACGTGTTTCATAATAAAATCTAATAAATATAATGAAATCTAATAAAATGTGTAAAATGACATTTATCTGGAATCACAAAACAAATCCTTGGGTAGCTGTAGTGCACAGTCATATAGTAAGTGGCCTGAAAAGGCAATAATTAACTTTAACTGTGTAGGTCACAGAAAAACATTTATAAGAAACGCACAGAACACAAGGTTAAAACAAAAACAAACAAGCATATACAATATTACAACTTTTGATCCTGGCTTAACAGACTGCACCAGTCACTTAGACGGCTAATATAAAAAAAAATGTTTTTTTTCCATAGAATCACAGTCTCTCTAAGACTTTCCTACCTGAGCTCTAGATTGGGTTTGGATTTAATGTAAATTTATATATAAAGGCAAGTATCGATATCTGAAAAAAGAATTCTGCTTTCTCCCTTTCTACATAATTTCACCCTGTTGACATTTTTGATGTTCTACAGCCCGTCTGTGACTTGCTGTGATAGTTATTAATATGTTACAATGTATTATTTTGTTTTACCTTGTTTTTATCATATGTTTTAAGAGGTTCACCAATGTGCAAACTCCTTCTTTATTTATTTAACCATCAGACAGGATTCCTTGGTGTTTCTTCCTTGTACATGGACAGTAAAATTTAGCTACATTTGATTAATTACAGAATCTCTGTATTAACAACAGGTTTTAGATATTTTGGGCAGATGTATGCCAGAATGTATTTTTTTCACCAAATTACACGGGTTGTGCTAGACCTGTTCTATTTCTCAGCTGCAGTAACTATATGAACTTTTATCTTCGTACTCAAATTATCACAATACTTGGCTTCAGTTACAGTACAGGTGCATCTCAATAAATTACAATATCGTCAAAAAGTTAATTTATTTCAGTAATTCAATTCAAAAAGTGAAACTCATATATTATATAGATTCAGTACACACAGAGTGATATATTTCAAGCGTTTATTTCTTTTCATTTTGCCGATTATGGCTTATAGGTAATGAAAACTCAAAATTCAGTATCTCAGAAAATTAGAATATTACGTAAGTCCTATAAAAAAAATATAGAAATGTTGGCCTACTGAAAAGTATGTCTACGTACACACTCAATACTTGGTCTGGGCTCCTTTTGCATGAATTACTGGATTAATGCAGCGTGGTATGGAGGCGATCAGCCTGTGGCACTGCTGAGGTGTTATGGAAGCCCAGGATGCTTTGATAGCGGCCTTCAGCTTGTCTACATTGACAATAACCCATAGAATCTATGTGGGGTTTAGCTCAGGTGAGTTTGCTGGCCAATCAAGCACCGTGATGCCGTGGTCATTAAACCAGGTATTGGTACTTTTGGCAGCTTGTCAGCAGAGGGAAGCATGAAGTGCTCTAAAATGTCCTAGCAGATGGCTGCGCCAACTTTGGACTTGATAAAACACAGTGGACCAACACCAGCAGATGACATGGCTCCCCAAATCATCACTGACTGTGGAAACTTTACACTGGACCACAAGCAACATGGATTCTATGCCTCTCTACTCTTCCTCCAGACTCTGGGACCTTGATTTCCAAATGAAATTCAAAATTGACTTTCATCTGAAAAGAGAACTTTGGACCACTGAGAAACAGTCCATATTCTCCTCAGCCCAGGTAAGACGCTTCTGACGTTGTGGAGTGGTTCAGGAGTGGCTTGACACAAGGAATGTGACAGTTGTAGCCTATGTCCTGGATACATCTGTGTGTGGTGGCTCTTGAAGCATGGACTTCAGCCGCAGTCCACTCCTTGTGAATCCCCCCCCCCCAAATTCTTGAATGGACTGTGCTTCACAATCCTCTCAAGTCTGCAGTTATCCCCGTTTCTTTTGCACCTTTTTCTGCCACATTTTGTCCTTCCACTCAACTTTCCATTAATATGCTTGGATACAGCACTCTGAACAGCCAGCTTCTTTAGCAATGACCTTTTCTGGCTTACCCTCCTTGTGTGGCCTACTGAACCAGACTGAGACCATTTAAAAGCTCAGGACACCTTTGCAGGTGTTTTGGGTTAATTAGCCGAGTGGAGTGTGACACCAATATTGAACTTTTTCACAATATTCTAATTTTCTGAAATACTGGAGTTTGGATTTTCATTAGCTATAAGCCATAATCAGCAAAATGAAAATAAATAAACACTTGAAATATATCACTCTCTGTGTAATGAATTTATATAATATATGAGTTTCACTTTTAGAATTGAGTTATTGAAATAAATTAACTTTTCAAAGACATTCTAATTTATTGAGATACACTTGTATGTCACTCAAGTTCCAAAAAAGATCATGTTTGTGATAACAGAGTAATAGTTATAGTATATAGCACCAGAGCCTACCTTCCCTGGTCTACTATAGTGCAATCTTTTGAATTACCAAGTTGTTCACTATGCATCTTAAGCAACAGCACATTACTTTCATTTGTGTGTCTTCAGTGTTTTCTTTAGGAATGCTACACAAAGTATCAAGAGAGGCAGAACCAGAAATCCAGAATGATGCATATATAAAGCTGCACTTTTGGATTTTTACCATACTTTTATACTTTACCATTTCTTTTGGAAGCAATTCTTTACATTACTAATTAAGCATTCTGCATGGGTAATCATAGCTGCAGGGCTTAGAACAATTTACACCAAACTTTGTGCACAAATAAAATATGCTGAATACGACAGAGTCAACAAACAAAAGGCAGGACTTCGAACTACTCTCTACAGAAAGCTGGTTTCACACAACAAACACACCTAGTGATGTAACTGAGCACATATAGTATCTGAGGCTATTGTACTCTAAAAGCAACAAAGAGAAGATTCAAATGGCTCCTAATGCAAGTAATTACTTTACCTTGATAAGGACAAAAAGCAGACTACAAAGGCGGGAAGCTTAAAAATGAAAGAAAACATAAGGAATCAATGTAGAGTAGTACAATACTAGTTCTATAGAAACTCAAACTATCAAGCATGTTCATTACAAGAATGCACATGACAAAAGTAGCTTGGGACAGAGTTAGGTTATAATATGTTTCCAGAAATAACATTATTCAGTATCATTGTTTAGGTAAGAATTGGTGACTGGATGTGGACTGCAACTGTATTGAAGATATTTGTATGGCAAAGTACCAGTCACTTAAACATATTAAAAAAAAAAAAAAGTGTTGTCTGTTAATTTATATTATAGTTTTTGATCATGTATTATGTATGCCAATTATTATGGAGTCAACTAAATGAAAGTCTAAAAATGAATGCATCGCAAAAATATAAAACAAGCCACACATTACCTGTGAAACTAGCACAACATTACAATGCCGAATGCATAAAATGTTGTTATAACTCCTTATTTGTTTTTTCAATTAAAAAATGCTTGGCAGGAGTGGTTAGTGCTGCTGCCTTACAGTTCAGACAGGTTGGGTCTGAATTTCACGTGGAGGTTAAAGGTTTTTCCTATGTCTGTGTGGGTTCTTAGCCATCCATCCAATCCCAAAGACATACATGCTATATTAATTGGTGACTCCAAAGTAGTCCTATACATGTTAATGTAGGTACTGGTGACTTTGTCTTGCAATAAAATGACACTCTGCTGAGGGTTGTGGCTTGTCTTGTTGTCAATGCAGCTACAAAAAGGTCCTAAATATATATCTGTACTGAACAAAGAATGTTTAAAAATGTTTTGACACAAAAATATTTCCTCACAATTTTTCCAAGTGTGCACCCACTAAAGGCTGAGTATTCCTAATCCAAAATACTAATCTTTTCTGAATGTTAACATAATGTCACAAGTAGAAAATTTCACACCAGAGGTCTGTTTTATAAAACTACTTGGATTCAAGAGTAAAAATCTAGTTATGCCAAAATGTGGATGTGAACAACATGTGCAGTTTCAAAATGAATTTATTCTTCCAGAGTGGGTAGGATTGGGTGTCCCAATCAAGCTTGGAGTGCCATGAAGCAACTATACACAATTACCGATCTGGGGGTGGAGAGGGAGTTTCCAAAAAGCACCAAGGACCACAAAGAAATAATGCACAATTGACAATGCCCGAAGGGTTTTGGGAGGTACTCTGTAAAGCATTGATTGTCACTAAGCAATGAAACACAGTTGATGAGTTTTGTCCCCAGTGAAACGACACGATAACACCGGCATTCAAAATTGCTGTGCAGCACCGTTAAAACCACTAATGAATTGATCATTAATGGAATGTCACTACCTATGGTTAACAAAACCAGCTTCATTCTCGCTAGGTGCCTTTATTACAGTAGGAGTTCAGTAAATTGCAATTATGTTAGGAAAACTGGACACTGCTGCAAATTGCCTTGTTATGTCTGTAATTTATTTATGCTCACAGAGGCACATTATGTTTTATGTATGTAAATCCACGCCATATGAAAACTAAATACTGTATATACTTGCAGATAAGTTCTCCCGCGGAGAAGTCGGGACTTGATTTTATAGTATAATTTCTGGTATTATATAATGTTGGTTGTATAAGTTGAATGCGGAAAACTTGCGCTATTGGTACAAGGGATTATGATATGCTAACGCCCACCTGAGAGAGTAACCACGAAGCACACTGCCTTTTTTTTCTATGTGGGTGCGGCAATGCATTGTATCAGTGTGTGCTCCTAACCTCTCTCTTTCTCTCTCGTGCCTTCGTGACTACACGGTAATACCTGAACTACTCTGAAGTGACGTTTGTACTGTTTTGTGTATCTCACACCCTCTTACACCTTTACTGTAAGGGCATCCGTTATCTACAATGGAAAGAAACTGGTAACTGCGCTGCTACAACAAAATTCGATGCATCTGAGAAACTGGTGCAAGATTGGAGTCGGCAAGAGGATGTATATAAAAAAAAAAATATTAAGTGTTGCATTTTTGAATGGGTGTATAAGTCAGGGTTTGATTTTATGATCAATTTTTTGGGTTTCAAGACCTTACTTATACATGAGAATATATGGTATAGCAATTCATCAGTTGGCTAATGATTTTCAGGACAGTTGACTGATGGATTGAAGGTTGGTTGAGATATTATTGACATGCCTGAGAGTCCCCTGAATGACAACAAGTAGCCAATATAAACTGATGAAAAACTAGAAAAGCTCTTCAGTGCAAATACGCAGCATGGTCCTCTTAAAAGAGAACTAAAATACAGTCAGTATATCATATTCATCACTTTTAAGGTTTAATATGTTTGTAACATCCACGCACATTTTAATAACTACTCGGTGATATGTATTATTAAATGTGCAAGTCGTCATTTAGCTGGTCTGGCTGCATTTTCCTACTTTATCACTGGTATTAAAAAGATATCTCATTATGCATATCTCTCCATTATAAAAGAAAATCTTGAGATGAGACTATTGCCAAGAGATTTTTTCAAGTCCTGCCCTCCTCAACCATTTTCAACCACGGTCCTCTCACCTTTCATTAGTGTGAATGCTTTTGCCAGACACAGTTCTGACAATCTCAACTCTTATAAATTTTTACATTTTCCTCACTTTAATTTCTCAATAAAAAAAAGACCTATTATGTCCAAATCTTATTGATGAATTTCATCCCGAAGGGTTATCAACAGAAGAACTGAGTATACAGGCAATCCTAGCACAGAGAAATGAAGTGAAACAAATTAACGTGAAAAATGTCATGTAAAATTTTAACCGGCAACAAGAAAGGTAATGTAGTACATCTTGTGTGAATAACAGACACCAAAAGAGATATTGATATGTCATTCGTATTAAAATGTTTACAGTTTCCCATTACAATAGCTTTGGCTATGACAATTAACAAATCACAGGGACAAACATTTGAAAAAGTCATTTTATTTATTAGCGAGAAAGAAACAATATTCACTCACAGGAAGTTATACGTTGCGTTGTCACGATGTAAGTACAAACACAGAAAAATTAATTCAAAAAATTATTTTTACTGAAGTTTTACAGTAAAATTGTAAGTGTAAAAAGTATTTGCGTGTTAATTTCATAGCCAAACAGAACGAAAAACGTATAAGGCAACGAATACCTCTAATGCAACATGAAACAATTTTATTTCAATTTATTACGTTTTACTATGGTCAATTACTCGCTGTAATTACGCATATGTAACAATTCCCATAAAAATAACAATCTGTTTAAATTGTACATCCGCGTCCCCATACGCTAGCAGCGGATCTGTAAAGTGGCTAGTGTGTAGCGTCTGCTTGGGGGTTGGCAAGTGAAGCAAGCAGAGGGCAGAGCCCCCCAGTATTGCAAAATCTGAAAAACTTCTGATCCCAGTCATTTCATATTAAGGATACTTAACCTGTATAAATATGAGAACATAAAAAATGTTTAATTGCAAAAACCAAACATTATTATGACCATGCTTCATATAAAGAAGATTGAGTCAGTCAGTCATCTAAGTGCAGTACAGTATATCTGTATTTTACAAGAGCAAGAGAAGCTTACATCCTGTATCGATCCAAGATTCCAGGATGTTTTGTATTAGGAAAATGTTTTATAAAGGGCCTTTGGGGAATGCAGGGTTTTGACATTAACATCATCAAGGGATTTACTCACTTCCTACTCTCAGGAAGCAAGATAAATTGACTTATCAATTCTTCTAAGTACCACTTGTCTAATGGCCAGTAATGTTGGGACAGTACAATCTGATAACCTTAGTGTGTCACAATCAAATCTCTCTTAATGATATCTGAAAGCCATCAGTGAGTGAAAGTGAATATAGCATCTGTTTGGTCAAAAATCTCAACATGCTGTATGGTATCACTGTGATTTATGTAATATTTAAAAATCTGGTATCTTGGAAGATGGGAGCTAATTACTTGGCTTTTATGAAATATAATCTAAAACCCTTCTATCTCCCCAAGTCAAAGCATGAACATTATCTGTGCTGAAACATTTTGAGACCTGCAGTGTTTAGTGTAACTTTAGTTTAAAACTGCTGAGGAACCATTCATAACAGTACACTTTACATACTGCAGATAAAGTACTGGTTCCCTACATGATTTCAAAGCCAAGCAATAACTTCCATGTCCCTTTTTCACAAGGGCTTATGTTAATGGGGCCCAAGATGGTGTCTGTTTTTAGATGCTGAGGGCAAATACAATAATTAATCTACAGTAACCCTTATGTTCATAGCATACATCTACTCAATTCTCTTTTGAAAGTATTAGAAACAAATTATGATCTTTATAAAAATGCTATATTTTAACTATCTACAGAAGAGAAATTAACTGTTAATGTGTTACGTCACTCATACAATGAGAAGGAACTCTGCCTTGATGTTTTGAAGAGCTATAGCTGATGTACATAATTGAGACCTATTACAGAATGTCATTACATTTAGATCATTTTCAGAAAAATGACAACCAAATTGTACTCCTTATCTAAAGAGACGTTACATTTCAAAATCTTAAAAAGCCTTGCCAGTGAACTGGTATATAAGACATATAATTCCTACACTAAATCCAGTTTCTTACCTTTGTTTGACGAAGGATAAACAGATTCAACAGCACAGGGCTACACAGCCCTGTAGCATGTTGTAACAGAAGGAGATCCTGTGCTTTACATAAACTGTTTCACAATTGTTTATAAGAATAAAACTGAAGAATGTCACCCTTTGCTACACCAATTTTAAACTGCCTGTCTATAACAACAAAAGTGCTGGGAAATTTAAAGAAAAAAGTACTCTCAGATTTCATATTTTTTCTGCAGTCCCTGTAGCCAAATGAAACAATGAAAATCTGCATATTAGTATATATATATATATATGCACAAGATTTTTACTCACCCTTAGCTGAAACAATGTATCTGCAAAGATGAAAAGAGATACCAGATAATTTTTATGTTTGTAACTTTATTTTCAACTAAAAATATAAATCATATTCAGCTTTCAATATTTGCTTTATTTAAGAAATTGACAGTTTATATAAAGATGTGTCTCTCTTGAGGTGAACATGGAATTACTTGCTTAAACATATACTGTTTATAATAATTTATTGATATTCTAATCTGCTTTTTAAGCGGAGGGTCACAGTTAACAAATATAAACATAACTGTTAGACATTTAAATATGTTAAACAGTTGTGCGACAAAATTCACTGCTTCATTTTTAAAAGTAATTAATCTTAGGGTGAAATGCCTGAAGGGAATGAGTCCTTTAGCAACCGCTGAACTCATATTAGCTTCTGTATTAAATATTATATGAAATCCGTCTTTTTACATCAGTGCAGCGAAGATGATGAACTGATGCTTCAATGGTTCTCTTTATGGCCATAACTGGTTTACCGAAATGAAAATATCAGAAACGACTCAATCTACAGTGGGGTCAAGCCGCACCCTCTGTCACCGGCGAGTGCCTCCCACTTCGCTGCTCGCACTTCCTGGAATACAAGGAGTGCCTCACCTTACCTCTGACTTCATCGTACACGCAAAAAAGTAACTAGATCAAATTACATATACTTCCGTCAGTAAATACTTTTAAGCACATAATAACAGTATTTTGACGAACACTTTAAAAATGACTGCTCATTTCTACTTTTGTTGCCAACCTTTCCAATGAAGACAATAATCAGGAATACAGTATGTAATTTCTGATGACAATTTGTTTGGCGTCACAAATACAAGAACTATCTGAACCAAAATTAAACTCTCCGTGTTAAGAGTAAATTCCAGTCTAACAGTGGTATGTTTTAGGTGTATTCCTGTAAACTTTTATGCATTCTACCTTTTATACTGTATTCCACCGTCAGCGTTAACAACCAGCAGACGCAACTTGTCTCCCTCAAAATTTATACAACTTACCATCCATCCCTGAAGATTTAGTGGCTATAACAAAAGAAACAATTAGCAACGTTTCGTAAGTACTTCTACCAAATCACACGATCTAACGCTTCTTCCTGTAAATATGACCCAGACTTTTTTTCCTCTTCCGGGTTGTAGCCCGACCGGGGGCGTGGCAGTCATGTGAGGTGTAAAGCGTGACAATCTCAGGCCACGCCCAAACACACCGTGACGTAGTTGACTGGCAAAAGATGCTTATACACGGTATGTGCATGTTTGGGTGCTGGCAGCTTCCTGAAGCTACTCGCTCCTAGAAGTATAGGGCTCTGAGCTCAACAACCCTGTGCACCTGTGCTGCTACGGCGAAGTTAGAGAATTCTTAATTGTTTTTAATAAAAGACATATGTTGAAGTTCTGAACACAAAAATTCGAATCTCATTATTTTTAAAAGAAAGTATAATAAGATAAGTAGATGTTAGTTTTGTTAATAAAAATATATGTTATGATTTAATATAGTAATGTAAAATACAGTATATGCATTTATAACGTCTGATCTCTTAAAATGTATGTGAGGTTATCCAGTAACCAACAGGGAATCGAAAGGTAACGTTACCGTTATGTTTCTGGGCTGAATATATTCGTAGTAGTGTTGATTTCTCCTACCGACTCGCAGCTCCAAAACCTGCCCTTTGAGCTCCTGAAAATGCTTCCTATAGCTGCAATTAATTTGCTGCGTATTATTATTATTAGTATTAATTATATGGCTTATTCGTACCCTTGCCTTTCACATTAGTGACTTAAACTGTGCTCCAGAACGTTTATCATATCTCCACTTTCAGCTTTTTCTTTCAACCCCTACCACTCGCGGCAGGAGGAGCTGAAAAAATGTAAAAGCGACAATTGCAGCCGAAGTCTGCAGCCGCTGATACTCAAATGCACTACTCAGCACAGCAGTATTGATTCATATAACACAATAACTGCACATTTATCTACTAGTTAAATGTTGATACGACGCGAATACATTTGTCACGTCAATAAAATTCGTTTGATATGAGTTTTAAAGAAACTTAAAAGTTAACAATCATCCTACTATTCGACATGTATCCTTTCACCAGTTTCGGCATGTATTACTTGATGCATAAATGCGTGTATGTAATACTTAATATAGCCATTATCATGCGCTCCTTCCACAAAAGAAACCGCTTACACACGTGAAGCCTGCTGGAACTTAGAGTTCTAAGCAACACTGGAAATGTCAATAGTCGTCCAACCAAACCATTCGATTCCGAGTTTTCAGCCTGTCGGAATGAGACTCTAAGAAACTCAGGACCAGTGGCCAGTGTTTGTATGTGGGTGATGCTGTGTAATTTTTTGATATGGTTTTCTAATATTCCGGATTTTTTCAAGTTAGTTAGTAACACATAGTGCTGCTGTGCACAGATATGTCGGAGTCGACAGAGACGGATCAGGATATCATACGACTAAGGTCTATCAAAAGCCAGCGAACCTGTATTGTGTCCCAACAAGACAGAGTAAGTTAAAAACAAAACAACAATTTTTCAAGTTGTAATTTAAATTTATCTCCTCAGTAAATGAACTAAATAATTGCATATTTTGCACAGTAAACATATTTTAGGGTATGTTTTGCAGAATTGTCATGTGTGTATTGTACTATATGTAGGTGTACATTAAACACACACGATAAAATAAAAAAATATATAACGTAATATCAGTATTATTCATTTCAGTCCAACGTGATAGTCAAACAGCCAAACTATCACTAATGTTGCTTGTAGTTTCCCATGCGGTACTGACTGGTGTATCATGTTAAAAGGAAACGACACATTTTTGTATGTTTACCATAGTAGTAAATATTTCTCACAGTCATCACCTGGAATGTTATATAGCATCTGCAGAATGTTGGTTTGTAATAGACGACGTCAAATGAAAGAGTCTGTTACAAGAAAATTATTTCACAGTACCAATATTTTACAGTATCCTCTTTCAAGTAATGAAGAGAAAAGATTTTCTAAAGAGAACAGAGAGACTTAATTCACGGTAGAAATTCTTCATGGGAACAAATTGAATTTTTTTTATTATAAGGATAATATTCTCATAATCAGCATTTTCATCTTGTATGGTATTGGTTCGTTTACACAAAGTTGCAAAGGGATAACATGCATTCGTTTATATTACTCTGATTATGAGGGATATATTTATTTTGATCATTAGAACTGGTAACTGAAAAAAAACGTTGAAGTAAATTCAAAGCTCATCTGCATCAAGGAGAAAAAGAAGAGAAGGCAACTTCCACCTGTAAGCTAGGCTGCATCTGGTTTACATACATAAAGACATAACGTGTTTATTTATGGTTTTAATATTGTTGCAGCTTGGAAACTGCAGGAGTGTGAAAGAATTTGAGAAGCTAAATAGAATAGGAGAGGGGACATATGGAATTGTGTGTAAGTATTTATGGTACTCTGTATCTTGTATCGTTATCAGTCCATCTTACAGATATCTTAAATATCCAAAATAGCAACTTAATTAACAACTTCTTATACATTTTAAAGAACATTTTGCTGTGATGTTTTGCTCTACATGTATGTGCAATAAAGAATTTATATATTTTGTTATGGATAGGTCCTAGGACGACCCTGTTTGCCTTTACATTGTTTATTGTGTGGGCCTTAACAGAATATAGTTCAGTATTTCCCATTTCTTACATCTCTAACTCCATGCGATTAGACAGAGCACCAGAACAGGCATATGACGAAGTTACATTTATTAAATATTATTCAAATAGACAGTATGATAACACAAAAACAATGCGTGAACACCATAAAATCTAGTACTGCTAGATGTTTAGTTTTGCACAGGCAGACCATTTCTTTTGTTGCTTGAAGTGTCAGCAGTAAGTCAGAGCATTCTTGGATCTTGTCTGATCTTATAAAGCTGGTCTAGGTATGATGTAGTCATCCTGTCTCCTAAACAAAATTGCCTTAATTGCAAGTTAATTTCTTGTGTTTGAAAAGTGTATTCATAGCGCATACGCTTCTTCCATTAGAGTCAGGAGGCTATAGTGAGGCATGCTTGTGTAACTTAGGAACAAGGGTTATAAGAAGTGCTGTTGTGCCATCATCCAAAATTCATAAAACTAAAATTGTTTCTATTATCAACTGCTTTAGCTCACACTTCTGACATCATACATGCTTGTGAGCCAACAGTGCAGCATACTTCTATAAATTAGAAGCAACTGTGCTTGTTTGTATAACTTGGACATAGTTTATGAAACCATATGTCCATTTTAGATAGGAGCAAAAACATGCATAGCCAAAATAGCATTGGTAATTGCCACATTTTATTTGAACTAATTACATTCAGGTAATTCTTAAGCAAACCCCAAGACATTAGTGGACAAAGTACATTTTCAGGGGCTAAGTAAAATGACAAGTTATTAGTATCATTGTAAAGGTTCACAGTTTAAATATTATAAATAGTAATTTTCTTTCCAGAAAAGTTTGACTAATTTCTCCAACATTATCCAGTGCAATGCATAAACCCACGGTGTAATTAGTGGTTCACCAAGTAGCTTCAATACCCACAGACTTGAATTAATTAATGGAAAGTATTTCTTATGATCCTAATATTTCTGCCCTTGAATTAGTTAGTCATCTTCATTCAGTGCTCCCTGGTTTTCTTCCACAGTCCAATAACATACTTCCATATCGGCTAATGACTCTAAATGGTTTTGGTGAGAATGTACCCTGTATTGGTCTAATTTAGTCTCTACTTTGAGTTAGAGTCTCACATGATATTTTGTGGCTACCAGCATTTTTTTAATGGAAGAAAGTAGGTTCACGTAATGGGTAGATGGATGAGCTTCGTTTGACCTGCATATTTTATGTATCAAATTGTGATGCAATAATCAGCCTTTAAAAGTAACAAAGAAACCAGTGTATTTTTTAATTCTTTACTGTTAATGTCAGTATCTTGTGTTATGTTTTTTTTTTACTGTTTTGATTTTTTTTTTTTTTTTTTGCAAATTTAAATTGAATTCCAGTTTGTAAAAAAAATATATTTTAACTTGACAGATAGAGCACGGGACACCAAAAGTGGAGAGATAGTTGCTTTAAAGAAAGTGCGCATGGACAAAGAAAAAGATGGTAAGATTTTGAGAAGTACTCATCATTCATAAAAATCATTGTGTTAGAAGGAACTTATGTTGATAAAGCCAGAATTTGGTCATAGTTTTTGATTGCTCAGTTTTGTTGGTTGCATTGATCTTTTTATTGAATAAATGTATAAAGAGTACTGTAATAATAATTTGTCTGATTTTTCTACATTATACAGGATGGTAGTGAAATCAGTTATGTTATATGGGTTGGAGATGGTGGCACTGACCAAAAAACAGGAGACAGAGCTGGAGGTGGCAGAATTAAAGATGTTATGATTTGCATTGGGTGTGACGAGGATGGACAGGATTAGAAATGAGTACATTAGAGGGTCGGCTCAGGTTGGACAGTTTGGAGACAAAGCTAGAGAGGCGAGATTGTATTGGTTTGGACATGTGCAGAGGAGAGATGCTGGGTATATTGGGAAAAGGATGCTAAGGACAGAGATAACAGGAAGATATGGAAGAAGAAGATCTGTTGTGGCAACCCCTAATGGGAGCAGCCAAAAGAAGAAGAAGGTTGTTTATTTTTCACAGGGAATATGGTCATGGGTTGTATCTGATTACAGAGAGAAAAAAATAACCAAAGTTTGGTGCTTCTTACAATAATTTGTTTTGCAAAATGGTAAAAAAAATGCAGAGGCACCAGGGTTCATTTCCTGGATGTACCTTGCATGGAATTAGCATGTTCTCCCTATGTTTACATGGGTTTCCTCTGTGTGCTCCCACTTCTCTGGTTTCCCTGCACAGTCCAAAGACATGCAGGTTAGGTGAACTGACATTGCTAAGTTGTCCCTGTGTGTGCGTGCGCGCACGCGCCCTTTTCAAGGATTGTTCCTACATTATTTGTGATGCTTGCTGGATAGGCTCTAGCTGCCCTGCAACACCACCCTGTATTAATGGTTTGAGGAGATGGATGTAATATGAAATGCAGTCAACAAATATAAAAGATTTTTTTTTCTGTAGGTAAATGAAGACATGTAAAAGGATTGCTAGAGTTAGCTATTTGAACACCATTGTTAATAATCAGGATTTAGGCCAGTCCAGCACAATTTTAATAAAAGCAAATTCAGTCAGCGATATTGGCAAGAGTGCTTTCATACTAGAAGCCCTCCACCAACTTATTTGTGTTGGTAATGTCCATTCCAAGATGATTGTCCCCACATATTATAAATTCCTCAACCTTTTTCCTATATGTCCACTCATGTCAATTGTCAGTGTAGTCTAGAATGAAAGAGTCTATAGATGGTTTAAATCTGAGTCGTACTTAAATCAGTTTTTTACAAGGTGAAAAGAAAGCAAGACAGGAAATTACCTTGGGATCTCCAGCACACTGTTCTTGAACGTAATAAACGTTTAACTTTCAGGTATCTAGCGCCTGATCCAGGAGCCCTGAGCTTATTTTCCACCATAGAGGCAATATCATTAAATGCATTGAAGAAATATTTTGGTGCTTTCAAAGTATTATTATTATTATTATTATTTGTATTTTTCAAGCTTAAGTCTTGAAACCTATCAGAGTTGCTCACTCAAACGTTTCTAGGGGCACATTTTGCCACAATCCAAAGATTGGTAGGTTTTAGCTTGGTGAATGTAACAAAGACAAAGATGAGATATGAGACAGGCTGCTGTTGGTAGTTGCTGAGGTGCCATTTTCTGAGCGGGACAGTTCTACAGGATAGGAGCCCAAATAGGAAAATCTGAAACATTGCTAATGCTTAAACATCAGGTGACCTCTCTGTTTCGTACTTGAAATCTCTTTTTACAAATGAAAAAAGTTAACATTTGTTGGTGATTACTTATTAGTGTGAATGGGTGACTGAGGACTAAGAATGTAATGATGCATCATATTGTTAGTAGCTGGAAATCTTTTATTTTCTGCTGTGGTACATTTATTAAAATCTCATAGCCACTCTGTTTTAGTGAACAGAGATTTAAAAAATGGTAGAATGTATTCTTGTAATTGACATTTTAACATAAGCCATTATGAAACTGGCAGTAACTAAGTTTTATATTTTTCAATTTTTGTGGTTCTTAAACTTCAAGAGTTCATTATATTCATTTCTAAATATATTTTTTTTTAAATTCTACTGCTTTGAAAACATTTAGCTGGATTTATTTATTTGGTCAGTCCTAACATATATCAGTGTGTTTGACTTGTCTCAAATATTACTAGTGGTGGTTAAGAGTTCTTTTACTTTGTTACCTTTTTAGGCATTCCCATCAGCAGTCTACGAGAGATCAATTTGCTTCTCAAACTAAGGCACATTAACATTGTAGAACTGAAGGAAGTAGTGGTTGGAAATCATTTAGAAAGGTACAGATTTACTTAATGGTTTATGTTTGAGTAAATGAAAAGATAACAAAACCTGTTTAGCACTCCATTGGAACAGATTCCTCTTTGTTGAGAATAAAGCTCAAACAAAAGGTTCATTTACACTGTTGCAGCTGAATCAAATTTATCTGGATTGGAGAATTTGCAGCTGTGTTACAAAATCAGTTAGCTATGTGAACTGCTTTGGTACTATTGGATGTTTTAATTAACTCAAAATACAGAATAATGTTAGAGGTTTATGGAGCAAAGTCAAAATTTTCTGCAAGCATTAGATGCTTTTGCTGTAAGTGATTAGTGTTTATTAAGATATCCAAAAATCCAATCACTACTACTAGTTTACTTTCTTCATCTTAAAGAAGACTTTTACGATACAAGTAACTCATATCCTAAATTGTATGGAAGTGTATCAATCCTGATATTTCATCTGCTATACACAGACTGAAGAAACAAGACACAGATAAAAGGATACAGGACAAAACAGCCGACATTGAACAATAAATGAATAATAAATCCCCTAGACTAAAGGCTTCCTGTGGTCCTAATGACAGATAAAATAGCTTGCCTAACATACAGTGGTGTGAAAAACTATTTGCCCTCTTCCTGATTTCTTATTCTTTTGCATGTTTGTCACACAAAATGTTTCTGATCATCAAACACATTTAACCATTAGTCAAATATAACACAAGTAAACACAAAATGCAGTTTTT
>JANRMT010062806.1:37253228-37270172 GCA_026402145.1 Polypterus bichir lapradei | reverse complement strand
AAAAACTGCATTTTGTGTTTACTTGTGTTATATTTGACTAATGGTTACATGTGTTTGATGATCAGAAACATTTTGTGTGACAAACATGCAAAAGAATAAGAAATCAGGAAGGGGGCAAATAGTTTTTCACACCACTGTATTTCTATTTGCAGTCATGTTTTTAAATCAAATGATCATATGAAAGAGCCAGTAAGAACATTTTCATGTATCAGAGAGTTTTATAATTGATTATAAATCATGCCTGTTTTTTTGCTTGCTTATATTAAGTTACTTCATGGGGTGTATAATCAATGAACTAGTTATACAATAGGCAAGTACAAGAAATGAAAATGTGCATAACTGATAATTTTTGTTGTAGTATTTTCCTCGTGATGGGTTACTGTGAACAAGATCTAGCCAGCCTTTTGGAAAATATGCAGTCACCTTTTTCTGAAGCTCAGGTAATTGTAAAGTTATATTGCTCAAATTGACAGAAACCTGCATTTTAACTTTATTTTTCAATATTTTCTGAATATAAAACACTTTTCCTTTATTAAGAGTCACTTCACAGAACTATTTAAATCAGTCTGTTTGATCTATTTAGAAAATGTAAAAGTCTGCAAAGATTTATATTGCTTAACACTCAGTATATTGTGTTATATTTACATTTTTTAAAGTTTTTTTTTCAGTGTGTTGTTTGTTCTTTTTGATGGAGGGCAGTGATTCAGTGGTAGGAATTATAGGGAAAAGGAGGGATTTTGCTGATTGTTATTTTCAATTTCGGTTGATATTATCAGAGTAGGCTTTAACGATTTTTTGGGTAGGTTTTGGAAGGGATATCCTATATTTGATTTGACAGCCTGCGCATGCTGGGGTTTGAGTTCACTGCTTTGTTGAGCTGCACTGAAACTTGCGGTTTCTTCTGTACTTTTGCTGCATTCTGATTCTTAGTGGCTAACCTTACACTTTCCTCTCTTGTAACATTCGGGGGATGGGGGATGTAAAAAGGGTCGGTGTACTTGTCTATATGTGACATCACAGGATAGATATGGTCTTTTTACAATAAACAAAACTTCTAGAAACTTCTTTCAAATGTTAAGCTTGGCTATTTGTCTAAATAAATAATAAATTTAATTTTTAGAGTTTGAGACCCCTGCAGTCATACCATCAGCCACTTCTCTCCTTGTCACAGTCAGTGTGCTCCAATGGGATTAATAGTTTCTCTTTCGGCTATTTTCTATCATTTTTTTTTTCTATTTAAAATTAAAAAAAACTATTGGGTTATAGTGTCAGTTGTATATCCCATCTGTTGTATTGAAAAAACTGGTGCATTTTATTAGTGCATGAGGCAAATGCCTTGAAATGACACCCTGGAGTGAACATGTCACAAGAGATGTTGTAGCTGTTATGGACTGCAATTACAACCTGCTGAATTAATTTTATGGAGCTTCTGGTGTTAGGTTTGTTCTTGATTTATCATGGACTGGTATAAGCTACTAAATAAATTAATAAAGAAACCTAAACTACTATATAATAAAGCAGTAAGGTATGTGTGTCCAGACCTTTAGAGCAATCTGATTGGTCAGTTTGGCTTTAGTGTGATTGGTCAAGTTTGGCTTTGGTGATTTAAGGAAAGAGGAAGTGTGAGTGTGTAACGCACAAGGAGGAGTAAAGGCACATGCTCAGAGAGTCGCCTTTGAAGACGTAAAGTATAAAACTGAATAGGAGGTAAAAAGGTGCCTTAAAAATAATGACAGTCCTAGAAACAGGCTTTACAGGAACACACTCGAGAGAAGGAGAGCCGGTCAAGAGATGTTCATACACATACTCAGATACAGAGGAGAGGCACAGAAGGTACATGTATATGTAATATGAGATGCTCGACAAAATATATAGAATAAACAAGAGAATAATTTTAGGTGGGCAAGAGTATGTCAATTGTGTGGTTTGCTTTTGACAATGCCAGAAGCTAATGAGATATTTTAGCAAGGCAACCAGTATTTTTTCCATACCTTTCAGTAGTAAGCTGTATGTTATACTTTCATCAAGGTAACTGAACCACACACATACTTAATAAACTGAATAAAACAATTGAACAGTTAAAATGATTACAGGAATATGATAACTGTTGATATATTGACATCAAAGACTAGGTGTAACATAGGTGAAGCAAAAAAATGAAAACAGGGAAGAGGCTATTTTTAGTTTGGTTTAGATTTTTTTCTGGACAATCTTGATTTTTACATGTTAATGTTTAGGAATTTTGGCTTAACATCACAGTTAACTCTCTGTCTTTCTTGCTTAAATGCACAGCAGTGGGTGGTGCGGCAATGTGCTGTATCAGCGAATGTTCCCAACCTGTAGGAATAATCATTTTCATATTGCATTGTTCAGACCTTTCCACGTTTTTTTAAATAACAGGTTGAGGGCATAATGGCCATCATTTCTTCTGTCTACCAACTTTTTTTCTCGTTTGTTATTGTTATTTTTGGAAATAATTGTGATGTTCCTTTTATGACTACAGTATATGGTATATATAACATAGTCTTTGTGACCATTTACGTTAAGTAACTTCACGTATGTTAACACTTTAGTGTAGGTACTGCACAAATGCACTATAACTCGTTTACTCTTACGCAGCAAGACCTTAACAAAGGGTTCTTTTAGTCTTGATTATGGTTATAAAGCATCAGTAAAGCGGTTATTCTTCTCAGTCCTGTGTGGCATTTGATATGCTAGTAAAATTACGTAGGAAAATTAAGGATTCACAAGTCTCATAATAAAGTATGCAATATCAAGAGACATTTGTGTCACTTAAACCATTTCAGACTGTTTCAGAGTGAAGTTATCTTAGTAGGCTATATTGCTCAGATGAATATACACTTATACTGATGCTTTGTAAGCATATTATTACAAGAAGAAGCCTTTGTTAAGGTCTTGTTACATAAGAATAAATGTATAATAAATGCATTTTTGCAGTACCTAAACTAAAATGTTACCATTTATTTATTTACACTATTTAATCTTTTGTTTAAATAAATTTCAATTATATTGAGATACATACTTGTAAATAAGTGTACTGTGCCTGAATGAGTCCTTTAATGACACACTAACATAACACTGAATTTTTTTGTTATCTTGTAATTAGTAGAGGGAAAGGCATGGTGCTGCAGTGGTACTGCTACTGCCTTGCAACAAGGAGACTGAGGTTCATGTCCCAGATGCTCCTACATGGAGTCTGCACGTTTTCAGCATGTCCATGACAGTTTTCTCCATGCTTCAGTTTCCTCTCACAGTCCAAAAACATGCAAGGTAGATGGATTGGCAATGCTAAATTTGTGTGTGCCCTGCTTAGGGACTCTCACTGCCTTTTGCCTGATGCTTGCTGGGATAGGCTTTACTTTCCCCATGACTTGCTATGGGTAAGCGGGTTTAGGAAACAGGTGGACAGATGGATGGATGGTTAAGTAGAGGTTAGCATTAACCGTTAGTTGCACACATCATTTAGATTCATTGATGGGGCTTAAGACTTTTCTCTTTAAGACTGAAGAAATATCTTTTAGTAAAGAAGCTTGAAGGGCATTGTGTTGCATGTTGGCAAGTGAATGTGTTAAATCTGATCATATATAATGCCTTATGTGGCAGACTTTTGCATTTTCTTCGTGGGGTACCCTGGTCAACAGGAGATAATTTCATCAGTATACACTGCTCAAAAAATAAGGGAACATCTAAATCACACATGGGATCTCAATGAATGAAATAATCAACTGGAAACTCTTTACTGAGTAATACTGTGTAATTCATTGAGAACAACATGATGTAGCAGTGGTCAATAGAAACCAAAATCACCAACCCATTGAGGGATGGACAAAACATCACACCGAAAATCAAAGTCAAAAATTGAATCACGGGCTGATCCAACGTACATGAAATTGTTCACGGCAACTCATAATGTGATTCAGTATTGAGTATGGCCCCCACGTGCCTGTATGCACTCCCAACAATGTCTGAGCATAATCCTGATGAGATGGTGGATGGTGTCCTGAGGGATCTCCTCCCACACCTGGATCAGGGCATCAGTAAGCTCCTGGACAGTCTGTGGCACTGTTTGGTGGCATCAGATGCACTTATACATAATGTCCCAGGTCTGGGGAATGTGTGGGCCAGTCAATGGCATCAATACCTTTGTCATCCAAGAACTGCCTACACATTCTGGCCACAATGAACTGGGCATCATCCTGCACCAGGAGTTACCCAGGGCCCACTACACATGCGCAAGGTCTGACAATGGCTCTGATGATTTCATCCCGGTACCTAGGAGCTGTCAGGGTACTGTTGCACATGGAGGTCTGTGCGACCTTCCCAAGGATATGCCTCCCCAGACCTCTACTGAC
Source organism: Polypterus bichir lapradei (assembly GCA_026402145.1). Classification (NCBI taxonomy): domain Eukaryota; kingdom Metazoa; phylum Chordata; class Cladistia; order Polypteriformes; family Polypteridae; genus Polypterus; species Polypterus bichir. The sequence continues at coordinate 37,265,799 of JANRMT010062806.1, read as the reverse complement.
CCACTGCCAAACCAGCCATGCTGGATGATGTTACAGGCTGCATAACGTTCACCACAGCATCTTGACTGTTTCATGCCTGTCACACGTGCTCAGTATGAACTTGCTCTCATCTGTGAAGAGAATGGGGTGCTAATTGCAGAGCTGACAATTGTGTTCTCTGGTGAATGCCAAGTGAACTGCATGGTGATGGGCTGTGAGCACAGGTTTCAATAGAGGATGTTGGGCCTTCATGCCACCCTAATGGAGTCGGTTTCTGACAGTTTGGTCAGAAACATGCACACCAGTAGCCAGGTAGCGGTCATTCTGTAGGGTTCTGGCAGTGCTCCTCCTGTTAGTCCTCACATAAAGGAGCTGATACCAGTCCTGCTGTGGAGTTGAGGCCATTCTATGGCCCTGTCTAGCTCTCCCTTGAAACAGCCCATCTGCTGGTGTCTCCTCCATGGTCTTTGAGACTGTGTTGGTAGACACAGCAAAACTTCTTGTGACAGCACATATGGATGTGCCATCCTGGAGGCCATGGACTAACTTTGCAACCTGAATCAGCTGTAGGTACCATGTTATGGTACCAGTTGTGACAAGGACACTAGCAAAATGCAAAACTAGAGATGAATCAGTCAGGCGGGATGAGGAGAGAGTAATTGTCTGTGGCCACCACCTACAAGGCCTTTCCTTTTTTGGGGGTTGTCCTGCTGTTGCCTCTCCAGTGCACCTGTTATCACTTTCTTTTGCACCAAAGCAGGTGAAGCTGATTCACAGTCGCTTATGTTTCCTAACTGGACAGGTTGATATCCTTGATGCTCAAATGACTTGGTGTTAGACTGTGATGATTAAGTATTCCCTTAATTTCTTGAGCAGTCTATATTAGCTTTTGTATATTGCTGTATAAATGTTCAAAAATGGACAAAAACTGTTGTCTGAGAGGTGTTGATAGCATTACAGTGAGTGATTTTTACTTTTTTTACATTAGTTACTAAACTTGATGCATTACATTTTTCCCCTCAGGTGAAATGTATAATTTTACAAGTTTTAAAAGGACTGCATTATCTTCATGAAAACTTTGTTCTACATAGGTGAGTGGCAGCCTTCCACCTGTTGAAACCTTCTTGTATCACTCGATGTTGGACAGTAAGACCTATAAACCTAATAACCAGAACAATTATTACAACAAAGATTTTGGCAAGGGTATAAGGCTTCCTGCAGTCGTTGCTACTTTTTGTAATTTATAATCAAGTAGTTTAAGTAATTAGCGGTGTCTGATGTTGTTATATTTCAGTGAGTGCATCATTGTAATTACATAATGTTGAAGGGTTAAAGTGAAGAGACGGTATTTAATATTCTTGTCTTTTCACAGAGATCTTAAAGTATCAAACTTGCTAATGACTGATAAAGGATGTGTAAAAATAGGTGAGTTTTTTTATTTTCTTAGAAATAAATGTGTGAAGTCAAGACAGCGTTGTTTTGTCACAGTCATGCGATATGTATTCTCTAAATATAGAAGTCTTAATTATGTTTAAACGATCCTCGGCCTGGGCACTGTCTGTATGAGGTTTTCACTTTCATTCTGTCTTTGCATGAGGTTTTCTTCTCACATACTAAAACATGCATGTTGGTTAATTGCCTTATGTTGACCTGAGTAACAGAATATGGGTGCGTTTCTTCCCTGTAGTGGACTGGTAGCTAGTCAGGGGTCAGGCCTTGTGCTTAGTGCTTCGGCACCTAGCAAGAGTAAACTGGGTAAGTAGGATTATAAAAAAGGAATGGATGCATGAAGATTAAGGTTACTGTACGCTACACATGAACCTCTATATGGGAAATATGGGTGGATGAAAATGTCTGCCAGCATTACTTAGTTAGGACAAGCTTGAAGTTCTCATGTTTTTATGGCATATAATAATGTACAATCATCATTGTGAGGAACACAAATTAGCATGCTCTGTTGTTTTCCCACAGCTGACTTTGGGTTAGCCAGGACATATGGAGTACCTTTAAAACCAATGACGCCTAAAGTTGTGACACTGTGGTAAGACATGGGAACTAAAGTTTCACTTCTTGGGTTATACTGTCTTCCCTTATTGGTAAAATTGAAATTTATATGAGAACCAATACTTAATCTGTTCTTTAAATTGTAAAGCTCCTTTGTGTATGCAAAGGTTTTATTTTATGTAACATTTTTTCATGATGACCACATTTAAAAACATTTTCAATAAAAATACAGTTCTTACAGAAAAATATTTAAAATTCAAAATTTTTGTCACCAAAACATTAATTTTTGTAAAGTTGACACAATTATGACAGTTTCTGTTGAATTGCTGAGTAAAGCAGTTTTTGTAAATATCCTTTTGAACAAGTTTTTTTTCTGTGGTGTAATAAACAAACCAAAATTATGAGGGGATAAGTGGATGTGGCTATATCACATTATATCAGAAGTCTGACTGCTATATTTGGTAGACATAGAGACATTGAGACATAACATATGTAATCTATAGGGAATAGTTAATTTTTCAGCTTTTTTTTTGCTTAATTAATTTTGCATAGGTACAGAGCTCCAGAACTGCTGCTGGGCACAAAAACACAGACAACAGCTATCGATATGTGGTAAGATAGATATTTTTTTTCAAACAATGGGCAGATACTCTGTGACTCAAATAGACACTGCAAAGTAAAACTTCAGACAATACCTTTTATGAGTGGTCTTTGCTGCAGTTTTCTCCTCTTCTGAGGAATCGTCGTATCTCCAGCTTTTCACTGCAGATGTTTAATTGCTGCACAGTTCAGTTTATTTTAAACTCTTAAGTTACTTAAACTGGCAGATTATTATTATATATGAAACATGTCATTTGTTTGGATTGTAAATGAACATATAACTGCTTTCTTGCCTTCAGTGTGTACTAGCTGAATAAATGTAGCTTAATCTTCTTTCACTCCAAAAAGCAATGCATTTATTTTAATTTTTCAGGGCCGTTGGATGCATTTTGGCCGAACTGCTGGCCCACAAGCCACTGCTTCCTGGAAGCTCAGAGATTCAACAGATTGACCTCATAGTGCAATTGTTAGGGGCACCCAATGAGAACATTTGGCCAGTATGTATGATCTTTCTTTGTTAAGAGACTTCTCCACTGTTCATTTAGTAATTGTATGCAAGTTTGAAACTTTTTTTTTTTTTCTTTTTTTCTTTGCAGAGTAACATTATTTACAAAACATTTTTAGGTACAAAAGTTAAATCATTTACCTCAATAATTAGTTTTAGTTTATTTTAGCTTAGCCTGGAAAAAATATTTTAATAAGCTTTTATGGCTATTTTACTTACTTTTGTTTAGTGTTTGAGATCTCTGTTTCATGTTCCATTCGGAACTAGGAAGGAGATGCGTTTGATTTATGAATTAAGTTTATAAATTGTCACGTGTCCACATAAATAAACTTTCAATTTCTCCATTTGTTGATTGACTATACAAATAACCCAAACATGCTTGATGCAATACATAAATGAATACAACTTACCCATAACATAAGGACAGCAGAAGTTTGGTTTATGCGAGTATATACAGACAGAGGGAAGTGACAAGCGACACAAAGTATAAATACAAGTTAGCTTAGTTTGATCTTTTTCTCTCCTGTAGAAAGATTAATAGTCAGTCAATCAGTCATTTTCTAACCCACTTAGTCCTGAACAGGGTCATGGAAGACACTGGAGCCTATCCCAGCTAGCATAAGGGTGCAAGGCAGGAAAAAATCATGGCCAGTCCATCCCAGGGTGAACACACACATTATATATATATATATATATATATATATATATATATATATATATATAATACACACACACACACACTCTAGCCAATTTAGTATCACCAATCCACCTAACCTATATGTCTTTCGATTGTGGAAGGAAACCCAAGCAGACATGGGGTGAACATGCAAACTTCACGCAGGGAGGACCCAGGACACGAACCCTGGTCTCCTTACTGTGAGGCAGCAGTGCTTACTACTGTGCCACCGTGCCGACCGAAAGAGGAACAAAACTGGTGAATTCTCTTTCCTTAATTTTTATCTAAAGAATTACCCAAGGAAAGATCATTCAGATCTGGCTTTTAAATGTTTTTTTCATCAGTTCTTAGGTGGTTATAAAATGTCTCATTTCCTACACATTGATAGTGGCATTGATTTCTTCACAATTCTAATGCACTCCCAAATCCCCCCCAAACAGAGCTCCTCAATGCTGTGTGACCTGAGGTTGCACGTAATTATTGAAAAGAGAAACTTGTACAGCTGAAGACTTACTCTACAAATAGGTTATTATTTTCAATTACAGTATTATTATTTTCATTATTATATACTAAAGCAAAACAGCCAGTGTAATCTGTCCTATGTCAGTTAGCTTTGTATTTCATTCAACTTGGTGCTTTAATATGGCATGCAGCGATTCTGTTGTGAGGCCTCCTATAAATCTGGTGTCACAGAGCCCCATTCTTGTTTTACAGAGAGATAAAAATTACTATGATAGTAACTAAAACACGTGAGAAGGTTAGTCTCTGTATCGCTGGTTCTCCAGTACCACTTTGCACACAGGTTAAAAGTTTAGGTGTTAACCTTGACAAGTTTTTTTTTTTTTTTTTTATTGAAATCTCATTTTAATTATGTACTACTTCAGGTTTCTTATCATCTTTACAACATTTCTCGATTATGTTCCTACTTATCTTATGCTTTGACTGAAGTGTTGATTCAAGCATTCATTACTTCAAAATTAGATTATTTCAGTGCTCTTTTGTTTCATCTCTAAAGTCAATCTGCTCATCATTCTTTCAGGAACAAAAATTGACCAAATATTTATTTTAAGGCCATTTTGCAGTACTTCAGTTGCTTGTTCTATGTAATGTGTAGTCTTTAAACGTAAAGTAAGACACCTAGAGAGAGTTTCAATTAAGGCTTACAGGAAGGTAAATATTAATAGCTTTTTTTGATTTCTTCCTTAAAGGGTTTCTCTAAGCTACCACTGGTTGGGCAGTACTCCTTAAGGAAACAACCATACAATAATTTGAAAAACAAGTTTACCTGGCTGTCAGAGGCTGGACTTCGACTGCTTAATTTCCTTTTCATGTTTGACCCAAAGCGCAGGTAAAAACCCTTTAGCTTATGTGATTTGGTTATGAAGTGTGTTGAGCTAGAGCCATGTAGGACTGGATACAGTGTCGACGCCAATCCTGGATGGAGGATACATTATCACAGTACATATTATATACAAACCGGATTCCAAAAAAGTTGGGACACTAAACAAATTGTGAATAAAAACTGAATGCAATGATGTGGAGATGGCAAATGTCAATATTTTATTTGTAATAGAACGTAGATGACAGATCAAATGTTTAATCCGAGTAAATGTATCATTTTAAAGGAAAAATATGTTGATTCAAAATTTCACGGTGTCAACAAATCCCAAAAAAGTTGGGATAAGTAGCAATAAGAGGCTGGAAAAAGTAAATTTGAGCATAACGAAGAGCTGGAAGACCAATAAACACTAATTAGGTCAATTGGCAACATGATTGGGTATAAAAAAGCTTCTCAGAGTGGCAGTGTCTCTCAGAAGCCAAGATGGGTAGAGGATCACCAATTCCCACAATGTTGCGCGGAAAGATAGTGGAGCAATATCAGAAAGGTGTTACCCAGCGAAAAATTGCAAAGACTTTGCATCTATCATCATCAACTGTGCATAACATCATCCAAAGATTCAGAGAATCTGGAACAATCTCTGTGCGTAAGGGTCAAGGCCGTAAAACCATACTGGATGCCCGTGATCTCCGGGCCCTTAAACGACACTGCACCACAAACAGGAATGCTACTGTAAAGGAAATCACAGAATGGGCTCAGGAATACTTCCAGAAACCATTGTCAGTGAACACAATCCACCGTGCCATCCGCCGTTGCCAGCTGAAACTCTACAGTGCAAAGAAGAAGCCATTTCTAAGCAAGATCCACAAGCTCAGGCGTTGTCACTGGGCCAGGGATCATTTAAAATGGAGTGTGGCAAAATGGAAGACTGTTCTGTGGTCAGACGAGTCATGATTCGAAGTTCTTTTTGGAAATCTGGGACGCCATGTCATCTGGACCAAAGAGGACAAGGACAACCCAAGTTGTTATCAACGCTCAGTTCAGAAGCCTGCATCTCTGATGGTATGGGGTTGCATGAGTGCGTGTGGCATGGGTAGCTTGCATGTCTGGAAAGGCACCATCAATGCAGAAAAATATATTCAGGTTCTAGAACAACATATGCTCCCATCCAGACGTCATCTCTTTCAGGGAAGACCCTGCATTTTTCAACAAGATAATGCCAGACCACATTCTGCATCAATCACAACATCATGGCTGCGTAGGAGAAGGATCCGGGTACTGAAATGGCCAGTCTGCAGTCCAGATCTTTCACCTATAGAGAACATTTGGTGCATCATAAAGAGGAAGGTGCGACAAAGGCGGCCCAAGACGATTGAACAGTTAGAGGCCTGTATTAGACAAGAATGGGAGAGCATTCCTATTTCTAAACTTGAGAAACTGGTCTGGATTGTACATCTAAGCCAGTAGATCTCCACTGATGAAGTATATTTCGATATATCAATATTTAGGTGGACAAGGGAAGTCAGAGCTAACAAAAGCCATAGGGAAGGCAGGAGGGGCTGCAAGTTGTTTGTGTTAATGTGTTTATTTTGTTGTGTGTGTTGTGCCCTCCCTTGTATAATAAACACACTGACTTTGTATTACCTTTGGTCTTTCTGGTCTCTACAGTGGGCCCAGGTGGTTACAATATGCAGCCACATTTTTTTTTTGAGTGTTTAAATGCATCAGGTTTAAGCTGCAGTATAAATGTGCCATTTAGATTAATAGCTTGTCTAAGAACACTTTTTAAACTTATTTCTATTTTATTTTTCCAGTCAGTGAAGTCTAAATTATACATTGCAAAAATACACTGTACAATTTTTTTATGAGAGACAATAACAATGTGGTTAAGGATTTGAGTTTGAAGTCAATCTGTCTCTAATAAAAACACTGGTGTCATTTTGAAGGTCCTCCTGGGTCTATATGACCGAAGGTAAAATGACTGTAATATCTTGGGTTTAACATACTTTTAAAATATTTTTCCTCCTAGAGCTACTGCAGAAGACTGTCTAAAAAGTAGTTATTTCAAAGAAAAGCCTTTACGTAAGTAATTTTAGACAATTTGTCCTTTCTGATGTTTGTACAGAGGTGACAGAGTTGTGCTACAGTATTATATACATGTTGGTATATATTTGACAAGCAAAACATTACAGTTCTTAATGGACTTGAAATTGCCTAATCAGCTAGGAACTGAGTACAGGTAATAGGTGAATGCTCCATCAGCAGAGTCCTTTGGGTGGTCTCTCTTTGGACCATTATTATTATGATTTGTTTACCTGTACTGAGTGCAGGTCTAGGGCCTCATGCATAACATTGTGCGTAGAATCCACACTAAAACATGGCGTATGAACAAAAGTGGAAATGTGCGTACGCACAAAAAAATCCAGATGCAAGGAAAAACATATATTTGTTAGTTTAAACAGTGGTATAAACAACAAAATGAAATTGATCGAGTGACATAGAGTGTCAGAGATACTCGAAAGCTCAAGTTCACAAAGTCGGACAGTGCCTGAAATAAAAAAGAAGTTGTCAGATATCAAAGTCGCCATAAAAAGGCGAGTCGTAGCCCACTATCTGAGTGTCATATGAAAGCTTATTAGGGTACAGAGAAAAAAAATAGGCACACATTTTGGGAAAAAAGCACGAAATGTCAATTTTAATCTCGAAATTTCCTCTTTAATCGCATAGCTTATTTTGTCATTAAAGTAGAACATCATAAACTTCATCTTAAAATCACTTAATTTACTAGTTTCTCAAGTTCCATCATAACTAAAGTAGCAAGTTAAATGCTTTGTTTTTGTATTTGATCTTCTATTTGCTCTGTGTGTGTGAATCACTACGTGCTTCTTAAACAGGCTTTCTCTTCCTCCAACAGGACACGGAATACATTACATTTGAGATATTACAGCTCTGAAAAATTAAAATACTGAGATGAATACTTGATATCATTTTCATAATTATAGGATTTAAAGCATGTTATTAAACTTGGGAACACAGTGGCACAGTGATTGTTCATGCCCAACGCAAGATGCTTGCTGCACCATGCGCGACCTTCGATTAAATAATTTATTGCAGCAGTACTGTCTCTTTTAAGCGTACTAACCCCCAATTCCTGTCCTAACTTTTCTTTCTCCAAATACCCAATCGCCACACAATCCGCTCTGTAATATACGTTAAGCCATCTGTAAGCTTAGAACGCCGATTCTTCAAAACGTTTAAGGAACATTGAAATATCTTTGTAGTACGTGTTTAATTATTCTATCCATCTATCCTTCCAGTGTTGCGCCAGCCCAGCAAGAATACACCTCGAGGCAGGAACAATCCATGAATAGAGCGCCAGCTCCTCGCTAGCACTGTGGCACTATGTTCAATTATTAACAACTAGCAGAATACCCGCGCTTCGCAGCGGAGAAGTAGTGTGTTAAAGAAGTTATGAAAAAGAAAAGGAAATATTTTAAAAATAACGTAACTTGATTGTTAATGTAATTGTTTTGTCATTGATATGAGTGTTGTTGTCATCTCTCTCTCTCTATCTATATATATATATATATATATATATATATATACATAGCAAAATACCCGCGTTTGGCAGCAGAGAACTAAAAAGAAAAGGAAACATTTTAATAATAACATAACATGATTGACAATATAATTGTTTTGTCATTGTCATGAGTGTTGCTGGCATATATATATATATATATATATACACTCACACACACACACTTATATATAAACATATATATATACACATCATATATATATATATATATATACATATATACACATATATATACACACACAAACACATATATACATATATACACATATACATATCTACATATATACTGTATATACACATATATATATACAAATCTACATATATATCTACATATATATATTAGGGGTGGGACTCGATTAAAAAAATTAATCCAATTAATTAGAGGCTGTGTAATAATTAATCTTGATTAATCGTATGTAATCGCACACGTAAATTTGCCCCAAATCGCAAATGTGTTTTTTTAATTTAAAAGGGTTTTAGTGGGCGACAGAAATTAAATAATAGACATGGACATGAATATTGTAAACTCAAGCTCTTTTAATTTCTGAAAAAAAAAATGCTTTTAAACTGCATTTGAATTCAAAACAGAAACAAAAATATCATCCCTGGTTAAAATTGGGCAGACTTAAAAATAAAGTAGTAGTTTAAGTACTTTAAGTACATTTTCAGAATGGTATTGTCTTTAAATAATAACCAAAATTTCAACATAAAGTGCAGTTTTTCTTCTTAAAAAAATAAGTCAGAAACATAAAAGGTAATTTGACCAACTTAATCTTTAAACTCTGAGTAACCTTAGCCAAAATTATTTTGTATATTAGGCTAAAACAGTGTGATCATTGAACATTTTGTAATTAGATGTAATTAGAATTACTAACGATCACGGAAGTCCAATGATCCCCAGTAAGAGCCACAAAGTCCGCTTTCTGTAATGCATCTAATTTTGCTTGCTTTTCACTGTGCACAAAACCATGCTTTTATCAAGGCTTCGCTCGGGTAGTTTTTTGAAATTAAATTTTCCTCCGATCAGGAACGCGCTTCATTCCGAGTGTAACATTTTTGTAGCTGTGATGTGTGCATCAGTGTAATCGATGTACCAGGAAATCGTGCATTGACAAAAGTTCCCCTTTGCTTGGAATTGAAAGTGTGATTAAATGTGTTATTTTTTGTTATGGAGTACATGCATCGAAGCTTCTCAGCTGTGCTTGTGCTAAGAATAGGAAAGATTTTAAAAATAACGTAACATGATTCTGCGTTAACCGCATATTTTTTCATACGTCTCAAACCAAGGAAATGCGAGGTTAAAATGAACCGAGAAGCACGCGTACATACTCAGTACATACCCTCTCGGGAATCGAACTTCGGATGTAGGCGATAGAGGCGAAGCCTCTACAATTGCGCCACGGTGTGTGGCTTATTTATTTGAGAGTATGTAGATCGGGGTGTATATATATATATATATATATATATATTCGCAGCGGAGACGTAGTGTGTTAAAGAAGCTATGAAAAAGAAAAGGGAACATTTTAAAAGTAACGTAACATGATTGTCAATATACAGTAATTCTTTTGTGAGTGTTGCTGTTATCAAGGATTCGATTATCATTATTTGTTTAAATCAGGGTCGTATTTGTACGATGTGTTGTGTTCAAGTTACATTCTGTGTTTGTCAGTCGTTGTAAAGATTAAATTCTGTAATTACAGCCACATTAGCTCCACAAATGAGACACACGGGTTTAACGGCAATGTCAGTAAACATATACTCAGCCTCCCATCGGTTTTTAAAGGCTCTATTTTCAGAATCAACTTTTCTCTTCAGCATCGTGTGGGCTAGCTTCGCAATAACTTGCAGCATCATAAGCTAGACTTGATTAACGCGGTAAGTGTTCGGCAAGGCAGCTGAAGCGCTGCATTATGGGATCTGTAGTTTATTGTGTTACCAGCGCTTCATATACCCGGGCCATTAATAACAATAATACAGTATATAAAATGATCTCGCGGGCCGGATATAATTACACGCCGGGCCGGATGTGGCCCGCGGCCCTTGAGTTTGACACATATGTACTAAATAGAACTTGAAAAGATATATTTTTTCAAATGTGATCGCACAATTCAGATAGAGTTGACGCGCACTACAGCCTGCATGCCTCAATAAGTCATCCTCCCCTCGCTCTTACTTTTTTACCGTTCATCTAATGAATACACGGAGTATGGCTTTACCAAAACAATCATTGATGGCGAATAAATTATCCATTAATTCGAGTATGTAGATCGGGGTATATATATACATATATATATACCCGCGTATCGCAGCGGAGAAGTAGTGTGTTAAAAAAGCTATGAAAAAGAAAAGGGAACATTTTAAAAATAACGTAACATGACTGTCAATATACAGTATTTGTTTAGTAAGTGTTACTGAGTGTTGCTGTCATCATGGATTGGATTATCATTATTTCTTTCAATCAGGTTCGTATTTGTAGGATGTGTTGTGTTCAAGTTACATTCCGTGTTTGTCAATCGTTGTAAAGATGAGAGGTTTCATTCATCGCTTCGTTTCTTACTGCATCAATAAACAGCTCGTCTTCTTCTTTATCTGAGACCTGACACACTGCATGCACGGGTTTTTTTTTTAACACTGTCTTCCTTTAGCGGGACATTCACTTTTTCCACCGTGTGCTTTGTTTCTGCAGTAGCTGTACTTATTACATACTTATCTTGTATTTATCAGACGCTTCATATTTTTTTGCTGCCTTTTCAATTGTGTAATTCGGTTTTTGTTCAGCGCTCTTTGGAACTGTTGCTTTTTGTCTGTGCACTGCGTCAGTTCACGTGAGCCGCTCGGTGTACATGCATCGAAGGTTCCCAGCTGTGCTAGTGCCATCTCGTGTTATGTCCATGGCTGTATATAATGTTACCGAGTCGTGGCACTTAAAACTTTCTCTCGCAGTTTCGCTGAGTTTGTGCCAAAAACCACCCTGACCATCTCATCTTCCTCTGCATAAGCACCGTCCTTCACCCGTGAATATTCAGTGGGAGTTTGCTATTGGATTGCCGCTGACGGACGGCCTTATATGGGCAGGCACTAAATTACAAACGCCAGCGGCAGCCTGTCTATGAACTTAATTTAAAGTGTAGGTTTACATCGTGCTTTGTTTCCGAAGTAGCAGAAGTCATGAATATGGTTGTATATGTCACTCGCTCGCTTCTTATTGTTTCGCTGCCTTCTCAATTATATAATGCATGTTTTCTTCAGCGCTGCCTCTTCCTGGTTTTCTATGTACTGCGTGATTACGTCGGAGGCGTGATGATGTCACGAAACTCCGCCCCCACGGGTTTCAAGCTCATCTCCATTACAGTAAATGGAGAAAAACAGCTTCCAGTTATGACCATTACGCGTAGAATTTCGAAATGAAACCTGCCCAACTTTTGTAAGGAAGCTGTAAGGAATAAGCCTGCCAAATTTCAGCCTTCTACCTACACGGGAAGTTGGAGAATTAGTGATGAGTCAGTCAGTCAGTCAGTCAGTCAGTGAGTGAGTGAGTGAGGGCTTTGCCTTTTATTAGTATAGATATACAGGGTGGGCCATTTATATGGATACACCTTAATAAAATGGGAATGGTTGGTGATATTAACTTCCTGTTTGTGGCACATTAGTATATGTGAGGGGGAAAACTTTTCAAGATGGGTGGTGACCATGGTGGCCATTTTGAAGTCAGCCATTTTGGATCCAACTTTTGTTTTTTCAATAGGAAGAGTGTCATGTGACACATCAGACTTATTGGGAATTTCACAAGAAAAACAATGGTGTTCTTGGTTTTAACGTAACTTTATTCTTTCATGAGTTATTTACAAGTTTCTGACCACTTATAAAATG
>JANRMT010062806.1:37215292-37252530 GCA_026402145.1 Polypterus bichir lapradei | reverse complement strand
CACATTTTATAAGTGGTCAGAAACTTGTAAATAACTCATGAAAGAATAAAGTTACGTTAAAACCAAGCACACCATTGTTTTTCTTGTGAAATTCCCAATAAGTTTGATGTGTCACATGACCCTCTTCCTATTGAAAAAACAAAAGTTGGATCCAAAATGGCCGACTTCAAAATGGCCACCATGGTCACCACCCATCTTGAAAAGTTTTCCCCCTCACATATACTAATGTGCCACCAACAGGAAGTTAATATCACCAACCATTCCCATTTTATTAAGGTGTATCCATATAAATGGCCCATCCTGTAGAATATTTAAATGAAGTTAAAAGTTTTATCTGTATAATATAATAAACATATTTTGCTGCATTTCATCTTAAAAATGATATTGTCATCACATGTAAATACGTGCTTTATAAAGTGCAATATAATTGTATTGCAAGTTCACAGTGAGGTAATTGTACTTATAAGTACAAACAGTTCTACAAGGAGCACTTGATGGACTGATTGATTGCGTTTAGTTCTTGGGATGAAACTGTTTCTGAACCACGAGGAAAGGCTCTGAAGCGTTTGCCGTATGACAGCAGTTCAATAGACAGCATGGCTGAGGTAGCGTGTGCTTGATGCTGTATACCGATAATTCTCTTTCCAATCAGCTGATGTAGATCTGTGATTCCCCACTCAGATACAGTGATATAAATACTCAGAGTGGTGCAGTGAGAGTAATATGGAGAAAGATGATCCGCTGTGGCAAGCCCTAACGAAAGCAGCTGAAAGAAGAAGGTGGTGCAGTGAGAGTAACAACGCTAAAGCAGCTATGGTATTTGGAATAGTTTGACCATTCTTTGGACCATTATATCGTTGCAGGTTAATTACAATCAGAGGCATTAAACTAATAAACAATATGCGGTTAATTTCAGTGTATTTCTAAAGCCATGTCAGGGATGTGGATCTAAAAAAGAAAGGGAAACCACACTGGAACAGTAGCACTGCTTTGACGCTGGGTGCCGCCAGTTTGCAAAACCGAGCAGAGAACTTGTGTACACCAAGCATTTAGCTACCATGAAATTGTGCGTGGCTTTACACCAAGTTTAGGTTTTATATATCGTGATTTGAGTGTGGAAATTGGCTTATGCAACATTTTTGTGCATACGCACCGTTTATACATGAGGCCCCTGGTCACCACACTACAAAAAAAAGACTGATCTGCATTGGAAGCTGTGCCGGGAAAACTTACTAAATGCATTTCAAGGCTAAGGAGTGCATTCTACTATGACAGGCTAAGGCAGGGGTGTCCAACTCCAGTCCTGATGGGCCACAGTGGCTGCAGGTTTTCATTCTAACCATTTTCTTAATTAGTGAGCCATTTTTAGAGCTGATTAAGTTGTTTTGCCTTAGTTTTAATTGACATGACTCTTTAGTTGTTTCTTTTTCCTTAAAGAGCAGCCAAGCAATAATGAGACACAAAATAAGCCACCACATAACCAGCTAACCTTAAAATAAAGAAAGGTGAAGGTCGTGATCATATTGGTCTGCTCAGGTCACCAAAATATCTTGATGGCGGTCTTAAAAAAAGAAAAAAAAAAATCAAAATCAACAGTCTGCTATGGCAGAATGAGAGCAGCAACAAGTCATGATATTCAATAATGGCTTTAATTAACAGTAAGAACTAGCTTCTCATTAAGAAACTGGTTGGTGTGAAATTGGCTGGAGTTTGACGTTCCAATTTAGCTGGTCATCTGTTGGCTCATTTCACATCTCCTTTCTGTTTGGCTGCCATTTAGTGAAGAAACGAATCAATTCTGAGGACTGAATCCTTAAAAGTACCATTAAAAGGCTATTAAAATGAAGGGAAAACTAGTTAATTAGCAGTGAAAACTGCTCACTGCTTAGGAAAAGGTTCAGAACGAACACCTGCAGCCCACCAGGACACCCATGGGCTAAGGGAATAAAAATAAACCTCACTACCCCAGGCAGCAGTTTTCAAAATTCTTAAAAGGCATTCATAAAGTTTAAATAGAGAATCACATACTTGAGGACAAGAGGGGAAATGAATTTTAGACTGAAGCCAGAAATCTTCTTTATGCAAAACGTGGTCAGTACCTGGAACAAACTACCAAGTCATGCAGCTGAAGCACAAACCTTGACAACCTTTGAAATGTATGTGAATAAGAAACTGGGAGAACTAAGCAAACAAGCTTCATGGACTAAATGGTCTCCTCTTGTTTTTGAAATATCATATGAAGGGTGCAGAACTTCTTAGTTTTCTGAGAAAAGCATTTACAACAGAAGAGGTAAGAACATTACAAATCTGAGGAAACTAGTTGCCGTTTCATACAAATGCAGCTTTACTAAATGTAGCCTTTTAAATTGTATTGTGTGCATGACAATTACTGTTCCTGCAGAAAACTGAATTTGTTTGCGAAGAACCCATGGATGCATGCTTAACCATTTTTCTCCTTCTTTTAAAGCCTGTGAGCCAGAGTTGATGCCTACTTTCCCGCATCACCGAAACAAACGAGCAGCATCAACTTCTGAAAGCCAATCAAAACGAAGCAAAGTTTAATAATTGAACAGCAACAAAAGGTTCAAGTTTAGTAATATGGTTTGTCCCTCTTTTTTTAAAAAAAAAAAAAAGTCAGTACATCTTGAACTTTACTGTTTAACTTTAGATGGTTGTATCAATCACTACTAGTTTTTAAAACTAAATGTATACCTATTAATCATGTGCAATAATTATTCACATCACATTGTACTTTTTCAGTGCAGTGTAAAATTTCACCATTGCAACATACAAGACTGTGCTTGCTCATCAAAACAACTGTTAAATATGTACAAAAATGTAGTCATTTGAGAAGGTGCCTTTAATGTCATATAGCGTTAGCTCTTGTGATTTTCAGTTATGTACAGCTTTAAAGCATAAAGGCAGCCAGAATACAAGTGTAAATAAAACTTTATGAATTAAATTACTGCACATTTGCATTCTTTTATACATATTGTTTATTTACAGGAGTTTGTCTATCATTTAATACTATTCACAGAAGTTAATGTACAAATATTCTATAACTAGTTTTAAATAAATGTTTTTCTTTCCAAGACAACAGCCAGCAATGATTCAGGTGTGATTTACTACTGCACATACAACTGTCAACAGCCTCATGAAAACACAGGTGCGACTGTTTCAGATTCTCTGTCCCAGCATTCTTCCCATCACTCCAGTCCACCGTTTCCCCAGTAAAACCTGTACAAAGCCACCACAAGTAAAATGTGATACTACAACACAAGGCTTGTTCTAGGCACTTTTAGTAAACAAATGCATACAGTTCAGCAAATTGTTTTTTTCAAAATTATTAAATACAAGGGTACAATTAAAACATTTTTGTTCTTTGCATAAACTACCCAAAAAAGTAAGATGTACACAATTTACACAGTTAACTTAGTGTCTAAATGGAAATAAAGCAATGTGGTTATTACCTTTTGGCTTGTCATTAAAACTACTGCATAGTGCTTGAAACTTGACGTTCATCTACCAATATATATCTACTTAAAGCAGAGGAATGTCAGGGAGAATTTTCCAAGTGAAATATGACTCAAATCTGTAAATACTGACATTTTAGAATTTCATAGACAGGAACCTGTGTGAAAATATGCATGCATTTTATAAAGTATTTATTACATATTAGAACAAAGCAGCCTTATAGGGAAATTTCTTTTAAAACATTTGAAAAATATATAGTTTCTTAAACAATATATACAAATTAAAAACTGAATACTGTTTTTGGTGCGTATTAACTGGGTTAGCGTTGGGGCATCTAATATGAAAGTATAAATAAATGTTAACATAATAATTAATAGAGGGTCTTTCACACTTCTGTGCTCTCAATGTTAAATGGTTTCCCACAAGTGCACTGCATTGGAGCTTTAAAATAGCAATAACTGCACAAGGCACTACAGCAGTGCAAACACAGGATTTTCAGCTCTTTGCTGCACAATTTTTCTGAACATCTTTTTACAGCAACCACACAATGATTTAATTTACAATCGAACAGACTGGGGCAGGTTTCTGTGTGTACAATCCTACAGATTTTGCATGCAAATTGAGGGGAAAATGTAGTTTCAAGGCAATGGTGTTTTCTCCAGATAAATGCCTGGGAATCCCAAGGACCTTCTTCATCTCTGACCAAATCAGTGTCCACATCTTTAATGTTAAACATTTTATGATGTTGAAGCCTGCAGTTTTTTATTAATTCACATACTGAACCATGTAAAATCTTGCAGGATTCGCATGCAAGCTTCACGCAACTGTTGTTGGGAATACAAAAATGTTTTTTCCACTTATACATAGAGGGCTCTGCTACTGCCATCTTCATAAGCGTTTCAATCCTCCATTCGTCATGTATTAAGTTAACGTCATGGTTCTGTTTATTACAGATATCTATAGTTTTACATGAAATCCAGTGCAGCACCTCACAAGAATCACATACATAAATCATAGCTGGACTGCCGTGCTGCATGCACGAGCACTTATACAATTTTTTTTGTCTATAAAAAGACGCATCAGTGGTTGGCATGTTTTTCCTGTTAACTACATAAACAGTATTATATAAATTGTGCTTAGTGTCCTCCGCACACTTAGTCTGCTTACTACTTCCCACAGGGTTATTTTCACCAAGTTCCACTAATCTTTCAGGGCTGCTTTCAAAATTTTGGACTCTAAATTTAACAAACAATACATCATCTTCTGATAAACAGACAAAGGAATCATTACCACAGCTTTTAACTGGACATTCAAAAGTATGCAGAACTCTGCAGTTTGTGCACCTAAGAAGATTCTCTGTCTCCTTTGTTAGACAGCCGCAGAGTTTATAGTCATCAAGTAAATGACCTCTCTTTAGTTTATTTGGCTGGCTGAATTCCCCAGGTTGAGCATCTCTTGAATATTCATCAGTTCTGTTGCTTCTGTTTTGAAAGCTAAAGTAATCACCATGTTTCTCTTCCTTGCTTCTGGTGCCTGGTACTGAGTTGAGGTCACCTCTCTGATTACTCTGATCCAGCTGTTCTCCTGGAGTGTTGCAGGAGGAAATCCCACCCGCGTATACGTTCATGTATTGATCACACTTCACAACAGATGTCGACACTCTTCCACCCAATGAATTCCTGATGTTTTCAGTTACAGTAGGATTCTTTTCATTATTAGAAAGAAATCCCTCTTCACTTTTATCTGTATAAAGGTCTACCTCATAATCGGCACATGAAGATGATTGTGGAATATGCAGCTCTTGTTTTTTTGAGACCTGCAAGTTCGAGAACTTTCTCAGTAAACGATCGATCCCGTTTTCCACACTTGTCATTTTCAATCTTTCCTCTATCAGATCCTCAATGAGAATGTTACAACCTTTTATCTTTTTTGTCATTTCTAGCAAAAGACAGCACTCTGCCCTGGCTATATAGAGACCACACGCCAGTTTTATAAGAACATCAGGACTTGGCATTTTGCTAATTTCTAGATGGTGCTTGTCTTTTTCTTTGTACCCCATCTTTTGGAAGATCTGTAGTATGTCATTCTCTGTCAGGACTGGTTTGATATAATGCATATAAGCACCTGAAAACATCTGAAAGAAAACCAAAAATATAAATTATTTTTTGACAAATCAATTCAGCCATTTTATTTCTAGAGGACTCTGGTTGAAATTGAAGGAGAGTTGGCACTTAAAATGTTAACTATGAAGCACATCTTCACACACAATGTTTTTAGAATCTAAAACAACCTACTCAATCTTGTAGCTGAGACAGATCTGTTGTTTTTATTAATTTATTCATTCAGAAATATCAGTTTAGATTTTAAACTATCCCCTATTGTTGGGTTGTTCCATGGAGGTTCAACTATCTGGTATGCTGCATTGTTTTCAAAAAAAGCTTGACATTTTTTTTATTGTAATTTGTGTGGTTGAGTGCTGGTCAAAAACAACAAAAAAATGTCCTTCTTTGCTCCCTGCTGGTCCACTTTAAAGATGGCGGCCATCACAATTTGTAGCATTTGGAAGCCTTTGCAAGATGTTAAATATCTCCTGAACCAATAAAGATGATTTAGTCAGTGCTTTTACATACACACACAAAACATAAGGTGAGCAATGGTGATGAAAGCAGAAACCTGGAAACTTCCACCTGTGGCTGCTGAAAGTGTGTGCGACACTAAGTAGGTGAACAGAGTGCAGCAGACACACAAAGACTATAGAATCCTTAACTGTAACCTGGTTAAGGGCTTACATGGCCAAATAACAGAGTTACTCGCAGAGAAATCTAAGTCTGTTAAACAGGTTTCTTTAACTGGAAAAAGGGTTTACACCTCATTTAAGAAACCTGGTTTCTGTGAATGACTGGGTTATTAAAACACATGTAAACTAAGTCAATGATTGAGAAAGTGTTTTTCCACAGCATGAAGTCAGGTTTCTTTTTCTCTTATCGTATAGCCCTTTGAAAGTTGGTATCCAATCATCAATTTTTACTTGCTTTGTGGTTTTCTTTAAGCAACACAGAAAAGGAATACTGTAAGGGACCTTGGTACATGAATAACAGTGTTTCTCAAGTATTCCTGTCAACTTCCTTACGTTGCTATACCACTTATAAAAGGTTTTCTCCATTACAAAGACCTCAGAACCATCAACAAAAAATGAAACAGACTCCTTGAATATTACCAGAAGGATATTATTAAATAGCCTGAACAGTAGCAATGTGTTTTTGCAATTATGCTTTCCTTATGATGTTTTTAATAGTACCACCTATTTCTTCACATGAATTCATGCTATATGCAGTAGCAAAGAAATGCCATTCTGCAACAAGTCCAAATTCTGTCTTGTGCCAGAACAGACTTTAGGCATTTTTTTTTTTTTTTTAAATTTTTATACTTACTGTCCTGCCATTCACAATAGTAGTAAATTTTCTTTTGTGCTTTAGAGCAACTTTGATTCTCTACATCTCCACACTAAACCACATCAGATCTTCAAATTTTGACAGGCATTACTCATATCTCTTACTTAGAAGTATGTGTCTTTCTAAAAGAAATCAAACTTTCTAATATATGAGGTATTAAAAATGGAAAAAAAATCTCACACCTATATTTCAATTGTATATTTTCCCATGTATGAGAAAGTACACCATAAAAGGAATTATACCACTGGAAAAAGCTTGTTTTGATTAGTAAATGCATAAAACTGAAAAAACAATACACTTGATAATAAAAAGTCTACACACCCCTGCAAAAATCGCATATTTTGTGTAATAAAAAAAAAAAAAAGATACATCCTGTCAGAACTTAGATTTCACCTTTATTGCTAAATTGCAGTCTATACAAAGAAACTGAAAACAAATCAGAAACTGATTCGTGAAAGAGGAAAAAAAAAATCCTACAAAAACCTGGTTGCATTTGTGTGCATGGCCTTAAATAGTCAAGGATGTGGCTGCGTTCATAATCAACCAATCGCAAGAAGTCTCATTTCAAATAGTAGTTAGTATACACCCGACATCAGTTAAAGTGGCTCAGATAAAGTTTGACTGTTCCTCTGATGTCCTCTTTGTTGCAACACACTCCAAAATCCACATTCCACAAAGAGCTTTTAAAAGATGAAAAGAATCTCATCACTGAGAGGTACAAAAAAGAACCCAAAACAATAAACATCCCATAGAGCACAGTGAAGACAGTCATCAACAAGTGGAGAAAATAGTCATCTCTAACAAGATCTAGACGTCCCTCCAAGATTGATGAGAAGAGAAGGAGAAAACTGGCCAGGGAGGCCACCAAGAGGCATACAGCAGCATTAAAGGAGCTGCAGGATTTCCTGGCAATTAGTCATATTCTTAATATATCTGGGTTTTGAGGTAGGGAAGCAAAATGAAAGCCTTTTCTCACAAAGAAAAACGCCCAAGCCTGGCTAAACTTTGCAAAATGGTATATCTAGTGTCCCACAACAATGTGGAAAAATGTATTATGTTCTGATGAGACCAAGGTTGAACTATTTGGCCATAATTCCAAAAGGTATGTTTGGTTCAAAAATAACACGGCACATCATCAAAAGAACACCATACTCACAATGAAGCATTGTGGAGGCAACATCATGCTATGGGGTTGCTTTTCTTCAGCTGGAGCTGGGGCTTTAGTCAAGGTGGATAGAATCATGAAGAGCTCCAAGTATCAGTCTATTTTGGTGCAAAACCTTCAAGCATCTGCTAGGGAATTGAAGATGAAGAGGAACTTCATCTTTCAGCATGACAATGACCCAAAGAATACAACAAAATCAATAAAGCAATGGCTTCATGAAAATAATACTAATGTTCTGAAATGTTCCAGCCGGATCCCAGACTTGAAATTTGATCCAACTGAACATCTGTGGGGTGACTTGAAGAGAGCTATGCACAGGTGATGCCCTCTTAATCTGACAGATCTAGAAATTTTTTGCCAGGAGAAGTGGACAAAAATCACCAAGTCCACATGTGCCAAACTGATATGACTCTTGCCAAAAAAGACTGAGTGAGTAGCAAAATCAAAAGATGCTTCAACTAAGTATTAGTTTAGGGGGTGTGCACACTAATGCAACCAGGTTTTTTGTAGGATTTTGTTTTTTTTAAATTTTTTTCACTAAACAGTTTGATTTGTTTTCACCTTCTTTGTATTTATTATGTAATGTTCTGGCTTTAAAATTAATTTTTTTTTATTTTTTGATCTACAAACAAAAATGAACTTAATCTTACAAGGTCAATTAATGAATTGTACCACATTAAAACAAATATTTTGCTCAAATGGACAGGATAAACTTGGCACTTAAGGAAGCAGGACATCAAAGCATCTTGTTTTCCTGAATTGTACCAGTATCAATCACAGTAACATCTGTTTAAATGGAGCAGAAAGTGCTTCAAGCTATATCGATTACTTTATAACCTGTGAATGGATGGGAGTCCTTAAGAGCAGGAATCGCCAAATTGGTGTGCAGCTTAGGAAAGGAAGGTAAATGGATATACTTTAGCAGATTAAAGAGTTTGAACAAGGACAGCCATCATATTGACAGCCTGCCAATCAAATGTGAGTAACATCAAATATTCTGGAATCCCGCATGGAATTGTAAAATAAATATGCCTTGTCAGTGGGGTATCAGGAGAGGGTGCCAGCAACATCTAAAGAGGGTGAGAGATGTGTAACCGTTTTCATAGGATCGTCAGCTACAGCATTTCATGAATAACGACTGGTAAATTAATGCCACCCCTAGGACATTCATCTTTGACAGCTTTAACTTTTCATAAGTATTTTCTAAATACTATATATATCCAGATTATCCATTTTTTATGCTTTTCTGTACTGGTATTATTGTTATTTAATAAATGCCATGTTGCTTTTAACTTTCTATACTTTCATATCTAGACTGCTTGAAGTAAGGAGGTAAATATTTAGATACCGGGAGCAGTAAAGAAGTGCCATTTGATATGAACTGTGAGGTTTTATTAGGCGGAGGATGTACAGCTCTATCCAATATTGAACAGTATGTAAAGTAAAACATTCACTGGATGATAAATGGCCTATAGCCAGGGATGTTGAGTCTTTGTATGTTTAAATATGTTATTGGCAACCTAAAATAATATTTAGGTTTGAGATATATCTAAAACATCGTATTTTGTTCATGCCTAAGATAAGCAAGTCTCTTGGAGTACAAGGGAATGATGGACTATACATGTGTTATTCATACTCATTGGTTAAAGTGCTAGAGGATAATGGGTTGTGTATACATCATTCATACGGTACTTCTGTGGTTAGGGTCTGTGTGTGTATTATTTTGAGGTCTTATGCTGTGTATGTGTTAATCTTAAGGTGTGACAGTAGACCAACCAGGTAACAAACCTGATAAATACACTTATCCCTGAAGAAAATAATTAATGGTAATAAAGGTTGAGTTAAGTTCTGACAGGATTTCTCTTGGTTTCATTTTTTTTTTTTTTATAACAGAGGGGTGTATAGACTTTTTATATCCACTGTACACACACAAAAAGATTTTTGCATCTTGCCCAACCAGAGATATAGTATAAGACAAAAACTAAATTTTCCCAAATTTGGAAACTCATTAAGATATAACTATTTTCAGATCAGAATTTCAAATGTTCATACAAGTTCTGTACAGTATGAATAATATTTTTGTTTACCTTTTCCGTACATCTTAAAAAATGCAAGTGAAAATTGGCACCTAACCACCAGTTTCAGAAAGGCATATGGTAAGTGCTGAGGAACAACCTTTTCGAATCATTAAAATATCTTTTGGTTCAGGACATATTTGACATCTTACAAAGGATTCCAAATACTAAAAAGTGCAACAGCCAGAATCTTTGAAGTGGGCTATTCGGGCACAAGAGGGTAGGGAAAAAAAAAAAAAAAAAAAGTTATTTTTGGCCATCCCTCAGCCATAAAAATGAACAGTTTTTTTTTTTTAAACTATATAGCAGCAACATTTTTCAAAATTAGATGAATGTAAATGGAATAACCCCATCTATAATGATATATTCAATTAATTACACCATATTCCAAGTACACTTAAATATAATATAAAAGAATATATATTGATTGCTTAATTCACTGTCCAAAGCTGCTAATTCCAGTAAAGGAAAGTGGGAAGTAAAGCCTGAATTACCAACATCAGGCTAAAAAGCAGCTACCAGTCCTGGATGGGAGACCATTTCATCGCAAGAAACATCGACTTACCTATCTTTAAGGGAGAAAACCTATACAAACATGGGAAGCATGTTAAATGCACAAAGGCAGAACCTGGGCATGGAGCTGTGAGGCTGTACAACTGAACCCTGCACCAACATGCAGCCCCACAATCAATTTATTGATTTGTAAAAATAATTCAAAATTCCCATAAAGGCTAAGAGAGATATACAAAAAAAAAAAAGTGTTTTAAAATTGAGATACTTTTAACTTTTTCCACTTGCTCTCTTTGTCTCTAAAATAATCAAGTCTAGGAGAAAAAATTTGCATTAAATATTCCAGAAAAAAAGACACGTGACAAATAAGTCAAAAAGGAGGTGATGCTATACTAATTGTGCGAAACAGCAAGGAATGTCTCTTCAACTGACTTGGCTTTGTTTATAACAAGTTTCTTGAGCTCTGAATGTATAGGTTCTGGAAGACGGAGTATTAATGTGGATTTATTAATGTGTTCAACTTCCTTCCTGAAGGCAATTATTTTCTGAAGTACGGCTAAAGTAAACAAACAAATAAAATAGATGCTAAAAGCTAAATATTAATTGATAATTAATTTTCCAAGAAAACCTAAGGAAAATATTATACTGAATGCATTATACCCAATGGCAGGGCGCAGAACTGAAAACTAACTTGTTTCTGTGAATGCTGTGAGAAAACCCATCTTCCTGCTGACCTGCATATTCTCTCCATACACAGGAGAAATCTCCCGACTGATTTATCTTAAATACATGACACCATTACCAAGAAATGTTTTAAACTTAATAAGCAACTTACCTGAATAAGCATCAACATCAGAATACTCTGATTCTTTGATTTTAAGTAATAAAAGTTCTCTTTCTTCCCAACATACTACCATTTCACCCACCTTGATTACTCTGAATTCTTGTCTCCAAGGACACAGGTAAAGATTGAGACATGCCAGTTCAAAAACTTCAAAGGCTTTCTTGAGCTGCTCTAGTCCACTTTCCAGACAAGGGGCTTTCTTAAGAGAAGTGCAGATGAGGTCAAATGTTTTATTTTTGAAAAAGGAGTGTAGCTGCTCCCCATCGTTGATGAGCAGTAGCATGGTTTTATCTTTAAGCACAGCATCATCACAGAAGTGAACTGCATGTCCTTCTGCAAGATGATTCTCCAATACCTTCTGATACTCTTCACAGATATCTTTAATCCCTCCTCTGTTCATCCTACAAAGGAAATGCAAACACATTTTAGGTCATCCTCATATTTTACTGCATTCATTTCTAGTGTGTTTCTTTAAAGTGCCTTATTTCAGTTCAGCGAAGTGAGAGCTATGTAGGACAGTATGTTTTGCCAGCCAATGTTGAGACAAAGCTGTAATCCTACAGTATACCCCAACAACTGATATGCAGCAGATGGATAGTTAGTTACCACCAGAAAACATCCATTGTGGATGTAGGAGTACACATAAACCTATCTAAATGGATGAGTGAGTTGTTCAGCACAACTGAATTGTAAAAAGAATTTTTGTTTGACACAGTATATTAATGAAATACTTTACTGAACAAAATGTGTTTCATTTATGAGGGTAAAACATACTAATTCTGTACACAATACTTCAATGAATATCAGAGACCTGGAGGGATGACAGTAGGGCTGGGTGATATGGACCAAAAATCATATCTCGATATTTTTTAGCTGAATGATGATATATGATATACGTCTTGGTACTTTTTCTTCCCATAAAGTAACAAAAAGACAGCTCTGAGTCAAAGCCACATGTCTTAAATCTCACACAGGCACTTTTATTAAAATACAGCTGTACATGAGAAATGGCTCATAAACTAACTATCGGCATATAATAAATAATGATACTCCTTGAATAACGTTATTTTCCTGCATAACAAAAGACTTACGGATGTGAAATTAAGAAAATGTTAATAGAAAAGATACAGAGCAAAAATAGCAAAAGGCCGACTTGCTCTTTAAAAAGTGGGTTTCCACTAAGGTAAAGAGCTCTTTCTTTACCAAAGTGCTTCCTCCTGTATGTAGTCCTGTACAAACATCTACGACTTTGAGCAAATAACAAAATATGTAACAGACAAAACAAAACAAGTGACAACTTTCTTACACAGAGAAATGGCCCGGGTGATGCATGCATCATCCATACCATGTCCTGTAATACACAAAACAAAAACTTTTAAAATCACTTTCATTTTTATGTAAAGAGGCAGATCACTCAAAGGCAAATTAACTTCCATCTGTGTTTAGTAGGGATGTAAAAAATTTAAGTATGTGTGTAAAATGGTTTTAGTTAAACTATTTTGGTAAAATCACCAGCAAATGAGTGAAACAGATGTATATTTTTAAACCTTTTCAATCTCAAACATTTCTGAATTTAAAATGCATCCCTGTCTCTTCTTAAGCAGAGTGGTGGCTCTGGTGGTAACTGGTTCGAATCCTGCAATTGCCGGAACACTTCTTTGGGTACTTGAGCAAGATCTTTAATTGCAATTACTTCATCCTGGGCATGACGTTAACCCACATCTGGCCCTGCAAGCGGCCATCCAACTTGCAAAAAAAAAAAAACAAAAAAACAAAAAAACAAACAAAAACCAAAACAAAACTGTGATATGATAAGGCACTGCTTTAGTAATGTTGTCCCACTTCTCACTTTTTCTCTCATAAGGCACAGCACGGGTATATGAGTTTTGTAATCTGGTTTGTTTGAGGGCAGGAAGCTGGGAAGGCTTCACAGTCTGGGCTGCAGCACGCATTTTCACACACTCTTCATACTGCACTTTATGGAGCTGTTGTAAATGGTGGAAAAGATTAGTAGCACTTGAAGCTTTTGTCGGGACTTGTTTTCTGCATTCTGTACGGAATACATTATTCTGCTACTCATCGGACACTTTGAACTTGAACCATCCCCGAATAATCAAGCCATTCTTTTTCTTTTTACCAACCAGCTCTTCTTCGATAGCTTCCTTTGTGTCTTTATCTGTCTCTGTCCTGTCCACTGCCTGTGAGACTTACCAATTGAAGTGGTGGGGGAGGGATGAGTGGTGTTCAGAGAGGAAAGAGGTGGGGCAGGGTGAAGTTGTACGAGAGACAAATGGGGAAAAGAGAAAGGCGAACTGGAGGCTGTACGAGAATAATTTTAATACAACATACAGTGGGTACGGAAAGTATTCAGACCCCTTCAATTTTTCACTCTGTTATAGTGCAGCCATTTGATAAAACACCCATTGGACAAGTGATATTTCAGTTTTTCTTTTTTAATAAATCTGCAACAATTTCAAAAATTCTTTTTTTTTTCTGTCAATATGGGGTGCTGTGTGTACATTAATGAGGGAAAAAATTAATTTAAATGATTTTAGCAAATGGCTGCAATATAACAAATAGTGAAAAATTGAAGGGGGGCTAAATACTTTCTGTACCCACTGTAGTCTCGATATAAACGATATTGTCTCATCCTATATCATGTATGAAAATATGTCAATATTTTTTAAAAAACTCAATATATTGCCCAGCCTAAGATGACAGTGAAATGGCCTGCTTGATGGTGGAGTTGCATGATCTGTGATTATAAATTCTATACTAATGTTTTACAATCCCAGTCTTGGGGGGACTCTCGTGTTTACAGATTTTTTGTTCCAACTAGATTTACAATCAATTAATTTTTACCTCTGATTTAATCTCATTGTTTAATTAGCTGGTCTTTCTTCCTTTTCTTATTCTGTGTTAATGAAGAAGTTTGGTACTCTTCAAGTCAAAATTATTGCTTCACAAACATGCAGTTAAGCAGTTTCTATTAAATAAAAATAAATAAATAAACCATATCTGGCCTGCACAGGTGCTTTACAATGGAGGGTAGGGGCATGGAAAAAAAGCTTAAAACATTTACCAAATACATTTATTTTGTTTTCTTTTATTGAATTTATTAAAAGCATATAACATTCCATACAATCAAGCCAAACTTAAAACTAAAAGCAAATCAACCCCAATCCATAACAAAGAAAGGAAGGCTAACAACTAGAGCAAAAGTGATGAGTAGTAAAGAGAAAAAGAAGTCTTTCCACCCCAATATAAATGCTTATTCTAAAATGCTATTGATTAGGTCCTGCCAGGTTTTAAAAACCCTCTAAGAGAAAATGTGCTCTTTTTCCCCACAATTACAAATTGTATATAACATTAGTTACCCACTGACTTAAAGGAGTTGGCTTAGAGTTCTTCCAGTTGAGCAAGACAAGTCTATATCCTAGTAGTGTAGTAAAGGCAATTAGATTTGTTTGTCCTTCTCCACTTTAAGTCCATCTGGGAGTACACCAAACACAGCAGCTAATGGATTAGGAGGGATTGTGACACCAAGGCTGTCTGATAGGCATTTAAAAATGTTCATCCAGAATGATGAATGTTTTGCACAGCTAGACTGAATTCTGTGAGTAGCTGCCTTCCACTCCGTTTCTGACATGATGAGCAAAAGATCCTTTTTCCAGTGTTCTGGGATCTTCAAAAGGAAGGGACTTTAAAATGTTTTATATGCTATAGAAATGCTACCCGAGTCCCAAATACTGATCAGTATCTCTTCTGGAATAGAAATTGGAAAACTGAGCACATTTAGCAAAGTTTCTAATTTGGAGATAGAAGAAAAACTCTGTTGATGGGAGACAAAATTTGGAGTGTAATTGTTCATAGGATGCAAAGACATTATTTATATACAAATCACTAAATCACTTAATTCCATTTGTTTTCCAAACATTAAAAAGTGTGTAAGTTCGAGAGGGTGGAAAAAGGTGGTTATGTAGAGGTGCCACAGATAAAATATTCTCTAACTTAAAAGTGCTTCCTACATTGGTTCCATATTCCGAGTGAATGAAGGACAAATGGGTTATTAGTATATTGATGATAACTTGTATTTACTGATGTACAAAGCAAGGAATATAAAGAGGTACTGCAGAATTTCACTTCCGTTGCAGACCAAGCTAGTGTGTGTTCATCTAATTGTATCAATGTCCAGGTTTTTATAGCTTGTATGTTTGCCGCCCAGTAATAAAACTGAAAATTAGGTAGAGCCATGCCACCTTCTGATTTAGGTCATTGTAGGGTCGCCTTTTGAATGCGTGGATTTTTCAAATTCCAAATAAATGAGGCTATGATTGAATCTAATGTCTTAATAAAAGATTTGTTAATGTACATGGGGATGTTTTGAAATAGGAACAGAAGCTTAGGAAGGATATTCATCTGCACAATGTTAATTCTTCTTGCTAAAGTAAGATGGAGGGTAGACTATCTATGCACATCTTGTTTAATTTTATCCATGAAAACAGCAAAAGTTTGTTGAAAAAGAGCTTTATATTTACATATGATGTTGACCCCTAGGTATTTAAACTGATCTGCAATAATAAAATTTGTCCAATTTAATGTTGTTTGCTAGAGAATTCATTGGAAAGAGCACACATTTGTTCAAATTAATTTTAAGTCCAGATATCTTTTGAAATTCTGCTAGTGCTGATATATACTGTACCATATCATCTACATATAGTGATATTTTCTGTTCAAGTCCTTCTCTGAAAATACATTTTATCTCCGATGCATTTCAAAAGTAAACAGCCAATGGCTCAATTGTGATTGCAAATAGAAGTGGTCACAAGGGGCATCCTTGTCTAGTACTGCATTCTAGTTTGAAGTAGTCTGAAATAATGTTGTTAATACAAACTGAAGCTTCTGGACTAGTATACTGTACATTAGTTCAATCCATTCACATATGTTTGTACCAAACCCAAAGTTTTGCAAAGTGGTGAACAGGTAACCTTTCAACCAATTCAAATGCTTTTTCTGCATCCAAAGATGATATGATCTCCAGAGTGTTAGATTTCCTGGGTGAATATGTTACATGAAATAGGCAAAATAGGGTATGCAAAATATATTTTTTTCACTGTTTTAAATTAGTGTCTTCAAGGTGGCGGCCATCATTAGCGATACACTCTTCGAGACGATTTCTGAACGCTCGCATGACTCGTTCAGCCATTTCATGGGGAATAGCGGCGATTTTGGGGCAGATTGTTTCCTTGAGGGCTTCAGTGTTTTAAGGTTGATGTACGTATACCTTTGACTTGAGATAGCCCCACAAGAAGAAATCGCATGGAGTGAGATCAGGCAAACATGAAGGCCACCCGAAATCTTTGCGCAGAGAGATTAGCTTCCGCAGAAATACTTCCCACAAAACTTGCATGAATCTCCGCGCCATACAAGCTGTTGCTCCAACCTGTTGAAACCAGGCATCCACCACATTCATTTCTTCTAGTTATGGCTGCAAAAAGCTCTCTAGCATTTCAATGTAACGTTATGAATTGACGGTGACCGTTGCTCTCCCTCCTCAAAAAAGTAAGGGCCTACAATTCCACATTCTGCAATGGCACACCAAAGTGTAACATGCTCATTGTGCAGGGGTCTCTGATGAAGTTCACGAGGGTTAGTTTCAGCCCAATAGCAAAGGTTTTGCTTATTTACGCAACCATTCAAATGGAAATGTGCCTTGTCACTGCACATGATGATGGCATCTTGATGAACAGTTTGCAGAATGTTCGCACACAACTCTGTGTGGCTTTCCCAGTTTCTCTCAGCGAGTTCCTGCACTACCATCGTTTTGTATGGAAGGAAATTAAGGTCCTCATGCAAAATCTTCCTCAAAAGACGTGTTGGAAATGCCTAAGGCAAAAGCATGTTTGCACGCTGAACGTCTAGGAGACTGCAAAATTAATACCCTTACACCTTGAATGTTTTCAGGCATTCGTACAGTCCTGGGATGGTCTGGATATTTTGTGTTCAATGATCAATTATGTGTAATTATTTCTGCAGTGTTAGATATTGTCAGCCCTGTAGCTGAAGACCTATCCAGGTGTGGATTTAAAACACAATTAAAGTCTCTGGCCATTATAATTTTGTGAGTGTTCAAGTTAGGAATGGATGCAATTACGTTTTGGATGAATAGGTATTTATCAAAATCACATTACAATTAAATAAATTACCCATAACCATCAAATATAGCTCTTCAGGATCTGATACTACATCTGAAAGTACAAATGAAATTGTTCTATTAACTAAGATTCCCACACCTGTAGTTTTCTTTTTATAGCTGGAGTGGAATATCTAGCCAGTCCAGTCTCTTTGCATTCAAAACCGATCCTTGCTTAATAAGTGGGTCTCCTATAAAAAAACACTATCTTGGTGTTTAGACCTTTTAGTCGAGAGAATACTTTCTTCCTCTATAGTTCATGATTGAGACCTTTGACATTCCAGCTCACAAAGTTTACGGTTTGGTCAAAGAGACATTGCTTCTGAACATTCTATAATCTTAAATTAAGGTTGTACATTGTTACATATGATAGCTTTAATCTTATTTTCCAATTTTGTAAGGAGTTATGCCTATAAAGCCTACTGTTGTGTTGGCACATAGAATTGTGGGGGTGAAAAGGATAAATCAGAAATAGCTTACTTGCTTTTTCTCCTCCCCCAAACCCTCCCCCTGTTTTGCCTCACAAAATACATTTATTTTTCAAGCCAAGACATCTGTGTCTTCTGCGTTTCTGACACATGTCTGGGACAACAAAAGGTGTCTGGAAACAATTCTTTTATCACATGTTCCTGGTACTATTTTTCCCGTGGTAGAGAAAGGTTTTCTATTCTATTGTGTGAGTTTTCACATACATACAGAAGTAAATAAACAAAAAACAAAACCAACCATGCGGCACAAAAAGTTTACTGTGATATGATGTTTTGAGAGGAAACCCAACCCATGGAAGTTTGTTGCAGAGGGAGACCACATGCTGAGATTTTCTGAGTGGATAGTGTTCTTTTAAAATTGCTGAATCTTATAATATATATATAAAAATATAATATTTTTGCTCAAAAATGCCATCTATAAATTAGCTTACAATGTTTGTGTAATTGCTTGATGTGGATCAATACCTGACAACTGTCTTGGCCTAAAAAAGACATATTTGGTAACTTTTTAAGCTTTTCCTCTGTGCCCCATAGCCTACAAAGTAAAGCACCAGTGAGGGCAAGATTTTTTAAAAAAATTTATAGGAAGCTGTTAACTTCAGAACACAACTTTGCAAGGCCAATGCAAATATACCATGTTTGTGAAGAAATAACTGACTTTAAAAATACTTTTAGTAAAAGCCAGTACTGTGAGATTTACATTCATAAGAAACACCATGGCAAATGACTCTGAATGCTGAAACACTGTAGCTACTTCAGAGTCAAACCCACTAGTATGGTCACTAGAAAATAACGGCTTAAACGAGCAAAACATCTGGAAAAGCGGAATGAAAATCATAATGAAAATGATGAAAATCTTAAACACCAAGATAGAAAGAACACTATTTACATATAACACACATAACTGCTTGCTCCTGTGAAAGAAAAACAAACTTGAAGCAGGTAGCCTGTACACAGTTTATGAAACAATTCTGGTTGCATTTTGTGGCTCTTTGTAAATTCTTTGATCTAGCCACTTGGGCAAGCCGAGAAGTTATCAATTTAATTCCTAGGGTTATTTAACTATCATCCTCGAAGACTCCTCTATAAATCCATCCTGGAACAGGTTTTATAATTCAACTGCTGTTTTGCCTGAAGAGTCTATGTGAAAGACATGTCATAGACCAAATGTGTTATAAAAAGCATTCCAAGACATTCATAATATGAAGAAGAAAGGAGGAGGACTCGCTCTCTATGTCAATACAAAGTGGTGCAACTCAGGACATGTAAACATTAAAATCTCCAATTGCTGCAGGGACATTGAACTGTTGGCCGTAAGTCTGCGTCCGTATTATTTGCCCAGAGAGTTTGGACACGTGATTGTTGTCATTGTTTACATCCCCCCTCAAGCGAATGCGGAGATAGCGAGTGACATCATCCATTCCGCAGTTGCTAAGTTACAAACGCAGCACCCTGAGGCACTTGTGCTAATCGCTGGAGACTTTAACCATGTAACGCTGGACAAAACATTACCTGCCTTCTCCCAGTATGTGGATTGTAACACCCGGGGAAACAGGACTATCGACCTACTGTATGCAAACGTTAAAGACGCATACAGCGCCACCCCGCTGCCTGCGCTTGGGAAAGCAGATCATAACCTGGTTCTGCTACAGCCTCAATACAAACCAAGAGTGAGGGCGCTACCTACAACCACACGCTCATTCAGGAAGTGGTCCCCTGAGGCAGAGCAGGCTCTGAGAGACTGCTTTGGAACTACAGACTGGGATATATTCCTGGGGTCACATAGTGAGAACATTGAAGAGGCTGTTGAATGCACAACTGATTACATCATCTTCTGTATGGACATTGTAGTTCCAGTAAGAACAGTACGCTGCTATGCTAACAACAAGCCATGGGTTACAAGTGACATCAAGGGCCTTTTGAACCAGAAGAAAAGGGCTTTTAAAGGTGGTGATCAGCATGAGCTCAAGCGCGTGCAGAAGGAACTCCGAGTCCAACTCAGGGCGGCGAAAGAGCAGTACAGGAGAAAGCTGGAGCAGAAGTTGCAGAACAACAGCATGAAGGAAGTGTGGGATGGGATGAAGATTATCACTGGATGCAGCTCGAAGCGGGGTGCCGCCATCGAGACAGACGTGGAGAGAGCAAACCAAATGAACAACTTCTTTAATAGGTTTGATCACCCTAACCCACTATCACCTCGAAGTACTGCATCCTCCAACCATCCTTCTGCTGGTACCAGCATAGGTGAGACATCCCCACCCACAATTACAGCAGCCCATGTGAGCAGAGAGTTGAAAAGACTTCGTGCCAGCAAAGCAGCGGGTCCAGATGGTGTATCGCCACGACTGCTGAAGGCCTGTGCGTTGGAACTGGGGAGTCCTCTACAGCGCATCTTCAACCTGAGCCTGGAACAGGGGAGAGTTCCAAGGCTTTGGAAAACATCTTGTATCACCCCTGTCCCAAAGGTATCACGACCTAGTGAGCTGAATGACTTCCGGCCTGTTGCTCTGACGTCACATCTGATGAAGACCATGGAGCGGCTGCTGCTTCACCACCTGAGGCCACAGGTCCGCCACGCCCTCGACCCTCTGCAGTTCGCATACCAGGAGAAGGTGGGAGCAGAGGATGCCATCATCTATATGCTACACCGATCCCTCTCCCACCTGGACAGAGGCAGTGGTGCTGTAAGAATTATGTTTTTGGACTTCTCTAGCGCCTTCAACACCATCCAACCTCTGCTCCTTAGAGACAAGCTGACTGAGATGGGAGTAGACTCACACCTGGTGGCATGGATTGTGGACTATCTTACAGACAGACCTCAATATGTGCGTCTTGGGAACTGCAGGTCTGACATTGTGTTCAGCAATACAGGGGCACCGCAGGGGACTGTACTTTCTCCGGTCCTGTTCAATCTATATACATCAGACTTCCAATATGACTCAGAGTCCTGTCACGTGCAAAAGTTCGCTGATGACACTGCTATTGTGGGCTGCATCAGGAGTGGGCAGGAGGAGGAGTACAGGAAGCTAATCAAAGACTTTGTTAAATGGTGCGACTCAAACCACTTACATCTTAACACCAGCAAAACCAAGGAACTGGTGGTGGATTTTAGGAGGCCCAGGCCCCTCATGGACCCTGTGATCATCAGAGGTGACTGTGTGCAGAGGGTGCAGACCTATAAATACCTGGGAGTGCAGCTGGATGACAAATTGGACTGGACTGCCAATACTGATGCTCTATGTAAGAAAGGTCAGAGCAGACTATACTTTCTGAGAAGGTTGGCATCGTTCAACATCTGCAGTAAGATGCTGCAGATGTTCTACCAGACGGTTGTGGCGAGTGCCCTCTTCTACGCGGTGGTGTGCTGGGGTGGCAGCATAAAGATGAAAGACGCCTCACGCCTGGACAAACTGGTGAGGAAGGCAGGCTCTATTGTAGGAGTAAAGTTGGACAGTTTAACATCTGTGGCAGAGCAACGGGCACTAAGCAAACTCCTGTCAATCATGAATAATCCACTGCATCCACTGAACAGTGTCATCTCCAGGCAGAGGAGTAGCTTCAGTGACAGACTTTTGTCACTATCCTGCTCCACTGACAGACTGAGGAGATCGTTCCTCCCCCACACTATGCGACTCTTCAATTCCACCCGGGGGAGTAAATGCTAACTTTTTTCATTTTTATTACTATTTAATTTAATATTGTTTCTTTGTATCAGTATACTGCTGCTGGATTATGTGAATTTCCCCTTGGGATTAATAAAGTATCTATCTATCTATCTATCTATCTATATGTGATTCATCCATTCATAGAGTGTGAATGCCCCTGTGATTCTTTTTATTATTTTTGATGATAAACAATTTGGCTTTCTCTCACCTAAAGTAAGACTGAAGCTCATTTCTTCCTTTTGAAATTTCTGGTGTTCAGCCTATCATTCTGAGTTGTTTGCTCTGGTGACTACTTCATTATTTGTTAATTATCATTACAAGACTACAATTAAAGAAGCAAATGCCACAGAGGAAAGATTAATTAATATGAAAATGAAAAAACAATTTACAACAAAAACAGTCTTTTCTAAATACAGAAAAAGAGAAGACAAAACGCACACAGCTAATTACATAATGAGATCAATCAGAGGTAAAAATGGCTTTCTGATTGTGAAACAGGAGCAGTGGAACAAAAACTGCATCGACAGGAATTTTTACAACACACAACTGTGCTCACTCCCAGCGCCATTCTGTTTTACTACAATTCTTTTAGTAAGATTCACACTACTATAATACACATGATATATAGTACATCAGGGTGTAAACTAGATCTTGGGTACAAGTATTCATTCCAGGAACTTTTTAAATTAATAGCCAATTGCTATTTCGTATGAAAGACTACTTCTGCTTTAATTTTAATTGACTTGCTTTTCAGGACTCATAATCCTTAACACTAGAATTACCAGAGCCTACGAAAAAACTCGTAAATCCGGCCCACCTTAAATCCCTTTGCACCTCACCGTCAGAGTCTTTTGTCTTCTAAATGTGTCGATAAACCCAAGCAGCCTGCTATACTAACCAAAAAATGCCCCAGAAAGGACAAGGAGTTCTCCCAGTTGCTGCCTTGATAAATTATCTGGGAGTGAGCTAACCAGGATTGTAAGGGAAAATACTTTGATGTGTGTTTTGTGTCTACAACAATCTATGTAAACACATCGTTAAAACATAAAACATTTGTCATGTTTTAGTAATAAATGACAAAATGTAGACATGAACTGTATAATGTGTGAAGGCTGCAGGCCAAATATCAAATAAACACTTTCACAAAAGATGCAAGTAAAATATGACTGCTTCCGTGGTGTTGTGGTTAGAACTGCCGACTTATAATCCAGAGGTCGTGAGTTTGAAACCAGCTCCCCCACAAATTTACCGTTTTGAGTAGTGAGCTGCTCTTATTGTTATTATACAATAAAAATATACATTTGATTTGTGTCTGTAACAGCCGCTGTAAGTTTATAGTACTTGTAAAAGTTGGCATTTTTTTACACTTTTATTCTCTCAGTCACAATCACGATACAACAACCCACCCCATATCTGACGCGGTTACTTTTTATCTGAAACTAGGAATAACTGTAGATGTGAGTAGTGTTTTGAGACAGTGGAACTGTGAATTATCTGATCTGGAGGCATAAAAGCTGACACACAAACGCTGGTGAATCTGCCTTCTTCGTATCTAACCGTCACTTGATTTGTTGTTTTTTTTTTTTTTAATTAGTTTTAACGAGTGTTCTTGCTTACGCTGAATTAGTATGCACCTTATGGTCCATGGTGTCAAAGCCGCACTGACAAAAAAACAGAAATAGGTATATATACAGGTATTTGGAATAACTCATTTTATGACCTGTATAGTACATTTCAGAAAACAATGTGGCACTGATGCAACATTATTCATATTCATTCACACTCCTTCTTGCGTTTGTAATCAGTGGCCGTGTTTTTTTTTTTTTTTTTGTTCTTGCCAGTGTCCACTTTTTCATGTTGATGTTTCTTTTGTACTCCAGGACATGCAGAGGAAAGAATAGTACAGAGAGGTCAGTTCCACACTATATGCAATCATCAGATTCAAATGTTAACAGTTCCCACACACCCAAGGGCTGTCCTTTCTACTGTACATTTATGACGCGTGTACCTGTTGTAATACACACACTTCTCTCTATGCTGTGGTTCCTGTTACATTGAAGGGGCGCCTGACACTGACTGAGTTTGCTTTCCTGGGGGAAGCGGCTGTCTTGGAACAGAAGCTTGTTGATGTTGCATCCTCTTTTGCTTTATCCATCGCCTTTTCTTGTAAGAAGCGATGGCGAAGCTCCTCTGCAAGGTGAGCCATGAACACTCTTCTTTTCTCAGTGGCCCCTGTGCATATATTTTTCAATATATTGCTTATGATTTGACAACTCCTTTTAATAAAAAGGAAAATCAATCTATACACTGCTCAATTTGATTTTTTTTTACTAATGAGTTTAAAATTGAAGTTGCCTTTACCATTTTGACAAGGTAAAATGTTGCAAAATGCTCATATTTGTTTATAAAATGATGCTGGAATTTTGTCAGTGGTGGGCTGATGGATTCGGGATGGGGGCGGGGGATTGGGAACTCCAGCTAAAATGTGTCTTATTTTGCTTCCTGAAGCCCTCATGCATCTATTTAAATTAACAATGTCTCCAGGTACTATAAATCTGTATCAGTTATTGCAATGCAGAAAGCCATTTAAATGTCCCATCTTTGATTGAAATTAATCTTCTAATCAGTAAGTCTGTTCAGTTTAAACTCTTATAGTAACAGTAATAGCTCTACTCCCACTATTCTACCTTAAGCTGAGTGATTCAAACAACAAACCTTTCTGTTTGGCCTGAAAGTCCATGCTATTCGTTGATGGGACTGACAAAAATTAGCATTTTCAATTTGTACTTTGATCTGCATGCTTGTATACAGTCTTTGTAAACAAAGAAATAGTTGCTGTACAAATCAGCAACTGTCTTTTTAAAATCACTGAAAAGCATGTTATGTTTTTTCTTAAGAAATAGAAACCTATCTACCTGCTCAGGAATGAAGTCGTGGTCATATTGATATGCCCCTGTTCCTAAATAGGGCAGAACATAGAAGTGTAACAGTTATTTGGTGTATGCTGCTGATGTATGGATCATCCTTGAATTTGAGATGTGACTGCTTACTGCCTTTAATGGTTAAAGAAATGAAATGCTAGCTAGGGGTCTACCTTTAGCAATGGCTGCATAACCCTTTTAAGGTTATGCAACATTAGAGCTGAGAATGTTTTCGTTACAGCCTTTCTTTTGGTATTTAAATGAAGCATAGTTAGTCAGCTGTCTGGTCATTTAGTTAAAAAAAGAAAAGCAACCTTCACCTCCCAAGATAAGTGTGAAATGATCTTGGATGTAATTGCCAAGACCCAGCTGAATTTGGGTAATGCAAGGCTTCTCAACTGATACATCTTGACAAACATAGGGGTCTGCATTCTTTTACATTGTACATAAGCACAACTGGCATGTACATCTTTCTTGGATTCAGTGCAGTAGATGCAGGATTTTACAAGGACAAATCATACATCCTACATATTACTGGACAAACATCACCAAAGAAAACTTTAGGACTTTTGGTTATCTGACAGTTTTCAACCATTATTGAAGGCACTGCAAAAACAAAGCATGGAAACAGGTCATTTAAACCTGCAATCAATTTTTGGATTGCACCACATTTCGATTTTTTAATATGTTTATCAGTTGTTTCTGTACTTTTCAGGTGCATTTGCAAATAATGTGAGAAGCACCATCTGCAGTAACCACATTTGTTTGTCTATCCATCTATACACATGAAACAACCTGGCCCCAACATGAACCAATTTTGTTGAAATTTGGCACACTTATCCATCAAAGAAAGTGGTCTATATAGTTCAGTTTTTCACTGAACTATCCTGAATGGATCATGCTGTTCAAAGATTTAAAATTTCAAAATCTCCCACTGTAGAGCATTGGTGAATCTGCAAACTAGTCAGCCTTGTTGCGACTTTAACTACAAATTAGTTTACTATTTTAATTTTACCATGACAGCAGTTATACAGTGATCCCTCGCTATATCGCGCTTCAACTTTCACGGCTTCACTC
This sequence comes from Polypterus bichir lapradei, assembly GCA_026402145.1. NCBI lineage: Eukaryota > Metazoa > Chordata > Cladistia > Polypteriformes > Polypteridae > Polypterus > Polypterus bichir. Next base: position 37,226,666 of record JANRMT010062806.1, on the reverse strand, counting down.
CATCACGGATTTTAAATGTAAGCATATCTAAATATATATCATGGATTTTTCGCTGGTTCGCGGATTTCTGTGGACAATGTGTCTTTTAATTTAAAGTACATGCTTCCTCAGTTTGTTTGCCCAGTTGATTTCATACAAGGGACGCTATTGGCGGATGGCTTAGAAGCTACCCAATCAGAGTATGAATTACGTATTAACTAAAACTCCTTAATGATATACGATGTGCTTCCCGAGCGGTGCTTGATTGTTTGCTTTTCTCGTTCTCTCTCACTTTCTCTGACATGCTCTGCGCCTGACCGAGGGGGTGTGAGCAGAGGGGCTGTTTGCACAGAGGCTTTTTGCCTAGAAGATACGGCGGCTACTCTAAAAAATGCTGAAAGACTACCTTACATTGCTCCCTTCTTTGCGGCTGCTTTATCGCGGTGCGCATACTTAAAAGCCCAACAGCCCTATTGATTTTTTGATTGTTTGCTTTTCTGTCGCACGCTCTCTCTCACTGACATTCTCTGCTCCTGACGGCGCTCCTTTGAAGAGAAGATATGTTTGCATTCTTTTAATTGTGAGAAAGAACTGTCATCTCTGTCTTGTCATGGAGCACAGTTTAAACTTTTGACTAAAGGGTGTTATTTTATGTCTAGAGGGCTCTAATAATGTTAACAGTGTGGGAGAGTTTATAAGGGCTTAAAATATATAAAAATAACCATACAAATATATGGTTTCTACTTTGCGGATTTTCACCTATCGCGGGGGGTTCTGTAACGCAACCCCCGCGATCGAGGAGGGATTACTGTACTGACTTGCATATTTTCTTTTTTCACCTCAGATAGCTGCTACTGATGGAAAACAGATCCTTAATATAAGGTTTTGAAACAGAGGCATAATGCATGCACAGGTGGAAACTCGCTGTTACTAGTTGCTTGCACCACAAGAAGGCAAATCCTCTATTACAAAGTCTAGCTGGGTGCACACAGAAACCCCTGCATCAGAAAATTGCTTTACAAAATCCTTCCAGCTGGTCGAGCGCAAAAGTAGAGAACCAACGTATCAGCATACTCTTCCCAATGTTTTATGTCGTAACAGATAAGTTAAATTGACTTGGGCGGAGTGGTGGCTATGAGGCTAAGGATCCAGAAGGTTGTCGGTTCAAATCCCCATCACTGCCAAAAGAGATCCTACTCTGCTGGGCCCTTGTATAAGGCGAAATAAAGAACAAAAAAAAAAAAAAATAATAATACAAACAGGAAAAACAAAATGTTACCTAGATTCAATGAATGAAATACCCTGTAGAATGTAGGCTACAGGGTAATTCTAAAACCATTAAAAACAACTCTGCATTCAACTCCTACCTGACATAGAGCCCCATCAAAACCAGTTAACAGTATAAGATAAGGACAGTATGGTTAAAAAAAAAAAAAAGTTAAGCACAGGCTCATGTTTACATTAAAATTAACAAGTTCTTGCCAAGTTATGAAAGAACAGATCTTTGCAAAGAGAATTTGATTTCTTTTCCAATTTGAGATAATACAGAACATTGATTTCACACTAAGTTACAGAAGGCAAATAGGGATTGTTCCATGTGGGGAAAAATAAGCTTTTGCATAAGTAGTGGGGTACAATGAAAAAATTTTATTTGAGTTCTGGCATACTTGGAGCATACTGAACTAGTATGTCTTTTTTTATGAATGGCTGAATTCCATTCCAATTATAAGTTTTCAATTGTAAAACACTTTATTTATCATTCCCCAAGATGAGTAAAGAGTAAAATACTTGAAAAATGCTTTATATAGATTTATCTGTGAGTTGCTAGTCGGTATCACCTATGCTACTGACATGAGTTAGGTTGTTTTTAGTAAACTTTCTAATTTGTAAATTAAAGTGTGTAGATGGACGATAAAATTCTGGGCTTACTTGTTCAATGATGCAAATATATCATCAAAATAGAAATCTTTAGATGTTGCAATTCTGAGGGTCTTCCATAAATTGAATACCGCATAGGTTAAAGGCAAATGAAATGGGTGATTATTATATATGGGGTGACAGATTAGAGCTTCACTACCTAAAATATGCCCTTCTGTGGTTCTAACGTGAACCATAGGATTGCTGCTAAATTGACAAAAGCTAGCTGACTGGAGCACAGTGCAGAACAGACCAGATAGATTTAGGCCAGTACTGTTTTTCCTTTGCAAACCAAGCAGGTTTAAATATGTGGAATTATGGCAGTTTCCAGTATTTTAGTAACATAAGTTAAAGTTAAGCATTGCCATGCCACCTTATTCTTTAGATCTCTGTAGTCTCACATTTCTGACATGGCAATTTTGCACTCTTGATTAACTATAATACGGCCAAGTTTATATTCATAAGGAATCCTCTAAAAGGGGTATAAGTGCTTTGGTAGTTAAGACATTCATTTAGACATTATGAATCTACAGATTTTTTTTTTTTCTTTCTAAAGCTGTGACCCCATCCTACTTTTCTGCTTCCAATCTTTCTTGACAGGCCGTCTTCTGATGCATTGTACTACAATAGTAACTGCTTTGTGGTGCAACCACTTAATATCTTTAGGATGAAAAAACTTTCAGTGTTTTAGCATACACCATGATACAAGTCATTCTTACTTTATTTAGTTACAGCACATTTAGTGCAACATTAACTATGTTAAAATATATATATATATATATATATACACACACACACACACATATATATTAAAAAAATAAAAATATACAAGTGTAACATAGTACATTTTACAAAGTTGAGGTAGCTTTAAGGGTCTTACAGTGGACGAGTTTTAAATGGACACTCAACCAGTCGTCGCCACCTTTCGGGCCAGTGCTTCCAAGATAATCATGTCTTCTTGTGTCACCAAAATTGACTCAGCAAATTAAGAAAATAGTTCAGGCGGATGTTACGTTAACGGGCTTCCCTAACTTGTATGGCTGTTGTTTGTAAATATGGGGGAGTAATAAAACTGGCCGTGGTTAGAGTTGCTTCTTCCCAGTTATATATCCCTAAACTGAAAATAGCGAGTATGTTCAACAGGAATATTTGTAGAAAGAAACTCTTAAGAAAACCGTCAATAAAAAAGAGTCTTTCGGCAAAAATAAAAACGTAACCTCTGAAAACAGCACAGCCATAATGTATGCGTATACAAGGAGCTTGAAGAGGGAAATGTTTGGAAGATTTTGAAGAACTTACGAAAACTACATAAACATTCGTTTACTTCAATGCCTTACATATACAACTCGAAAACAACAATTTAGGGTTACGATGATTACCGCTATAAAACCACATTTATATGAGGAACACAGACGCGGTTACGGAAACTACTTACCTTTTTCTCGACGCTCTTTTCGTAGACGGATCTAACAAAATAAAAGCGAAACTATACACGCATTTTATCCCGGAACCGTTTCCAAAGTCTGTCTGATTACTTCTGACGTAAACTAAGCAAAAGACCAAACTTTTTTCACTTCCAACAGTAAAACAAAAATAATTTAAGAACTTTATGTATGGAACTTTACATCAAATTGTTAAACAATTCTTCAGCACTACCTACTTCGGCACTGCCGAATCGGCAGATCTGGGTCGCGCTAGCAGTGACGCCTACTTTACACGTGACGTAATTCACTTGCGTTCACGCGTGACTATACGAGGTCGGCGTAAACTGAACGAGTTCTTTTTCCAAAGCTGTACGTGTTTGCAGTATTTTGACTCTTGTTTAGGTTCTACACTCAAACTAACTTTTCATATTTTTGGTAGTTTTATTACATTCTAAAATATAACATAATAATACAAAGCTCCATAAAGCCACCAACTTAACTCGATTAATATGAATTTGTGATACGGGGAATAGAAACATCGAAAACGAGCTATGAAAGCTTTAAATGTCTAAACAAGTAACATCTCACCAGATAATGACAAAATTAAACGAGTATAATCAAAAATACACCATCGCTTGACTTTTTAGGTCTTAACTCTAGCGCTAAATTACAAAAGTGGTTGCTGCTTAATCGGTGCTAATAGAACTGTCTTCGATAAACACAATGAAAGGTAAAAAAAAAAAAAGTCTATTTGTGACTCTTTCATCAACCTGCGTAATCTTGCTGTTTAGGTGGTAGGGTACTGGAGCCTATTCTTGAAGCCTTGGCCACTAGCTGAGAAACAGCTCTGGACGAGAGGCCAGTTCGTCAGACATCACACGCGTGAACATCGGATCACTTTGGAGTCGCCAACCTAGCCTATATGCCATTGGGCTGTTGGACTAAACCAGAGAACCAAAAAGGAAAACAACCACTCTCAAACAGAGAGAACATGCAAACTTCATAGAAGCTGGGGTGGAGCAACGGTGCCCAACCCGGCGTAATCACGCATCTCTAGCAATATGAGAGGTTAACATTTATTATCTTTTACAATAAATTGCTAACAATGTTAATATATTTTAAAATATATTTTGTTTGGTGGTGAAGTCAGAAATTGCAAAGTGGGTGGGCCTGGAAATAATTGGGTGGACAAGCAACACTTGTAGTTTTTCATGGCTTGTTTTATTAATGATCAAACTAAGGCCCAGGGACCTTGAATAAATAAAAGCTGTTATGGGAAGACTTTGCTTCTGAATTGGGGATCAACCATTGGCCATCCCATAGTTTCACTCCTGGTTTTGATATACTTCAAGGATAAATACAGGGAAAGGCAAAAGTAGGTTTACAGTTGTTTGTATGGAAATACTTGAAGGTTATGAATGCTACACTCAAGCACACTTTAATAATAATAAGAAGAAGACAAATAATACAAGTAAATAATAACTAATAAATACAAGGGTTGTTTGATAAGTATGGTAAATAAGCAAGTTAAACACTTTTTTTTGGAAAAAAATTGCTTTAAACATCTGTAGAACATAAACAATGTGTTGCTTCTGACTGAAATTTGGCCTGGCCTAGTTTAAAGAGTGACACTTGCTAGCCATGACATCACCAAATATCTTGTGGCGCCATCATATAGGAATTTAGCAAACTTATCAAACGACCCTCGTAAAGAATAATACAAGAATAAACTGTGTTTGGTGTATTCACAACTGTAAGCCTACTTTTGTCTACCTCTGTATATTACAATACAATGCAAACCAAATATATACCAAAATATGCTATAAAATATGTAAATTAGGCCTTAGTGTCATTTTTGTATTTTGCAATCTTTTCTAAAATATATTTTAGAAAACATTTTACATATTTTTAGTATTTTGCAAATACTAGTTATAATACACTGTATGTTATATTTTAGAGTTCTATTTTAATATACCTGTATAGCTGTTATTTTTGTACAATGCAATATATTGTAAATATTATATATATATATATATATATATATATCTATCTATATATTTATATATATATATATATAAAGTCCAATAGATATCTGATGGGTGTTTTTTATATACTGAGCTACTGTATATCTTGGACAATATTGCATTGTGACAGCACAGATTCTAGACCCCTTGTTAGCCTCGGACAAGTAAATAAAAAGATTTTAACCTGCAATGTTCTCTTATTAGAACAGAGTCTGTATCAAAGTATGTGCTTGGTTTGTAAATTATCACAGTAGGTGATTTACAAAAAAATGCATCTTCAGAGCTTCTTAATTCTTTAATCTTCGTGCTTTTGATATGCTGATGTATCATTTTAATTGAAGCTTGTTGCCTTGTATTTTGATATGCTACTTGAGTATGTACAACTTTTCACAAATTTAATGTTTGCTTAAGAACCATCCATCCATCCGCCACCAAAACCTGCTTATCCAGAACAGGGTTGCAGGGAAGCTGGAGCCTGTCCTAGCAAGCATTGGGCACAAGGCAGGAACAATCCCTAGAATGTGGTAATATTCCAGACCTATTTTTATTTAAATTTGTTAGCCTGATAGTAGATTTATTTATCTCCAGAAACTAATATTGAAGAATTACATTTAACAAGTTGTTTGCCAGTAACTACTTAAACAAATCTGCTTAAACTGTAAAGGATATAGTAAAGTATTTTTCAGCTCATTCTGCTTCCCTTTACAGTTTTCATTGTTCCAATTTACTGTCTAAAGTGAGTACTATAGTGAGGAACAAATAGTGTGTTTCCTGAATATCAAAGAAAGAATACATAATTGTTTCAACATGGAATAAATTGCAGCCTCTATGCTGAGACAGCTGCCTACTTCAGCTACTTGGGACAGCTGTATTTATTCTAGGCGAAAGCTAAGCCAAATAAATTAATTACATGTCTGAAACATGGAACCGGACAAACAGTATATTGCTTGTCTAATGCATATTGCATTTGGAAAAATGTTATTTTGTTTGTTTGATATGATCATATGGAATGTTGTTTTCTTCAAATAAAATTAATAAGAAAAAAAGGAAATATGTTTCTTACAATATACAGTATTATATGGAATATATATTATAACTAGTAGGGGCACAACTGAGCCCCAAGCCCCAAACACACCAACACAAACAAAGGTCCCCAGTTCAAATCAAGGTTTTATTTTTCATAAATACCTCTCACAGGCTTCTTTCAGATGTTGCACAAGCACAAAATACAAGCAATGATCATGTTTCCCCTCTTTGTCTTTCCTCTCCTTCCTGTCTTCAACTTTAATATGACTCCCTGAGGTTAGTTATCGGAGCCCTTTTATGCCAGACCCAGGAGTACTTCCGGTGTTACAGTACTACATATTGGAAGCACTTCTGGGTCATGCGAAAGTTCCTTAAAGTAGTGACAGTCTGTTCCTGCAGTTCCTGGCAGCACCCATGGACTCCAACAGGCCTGTCTAACGGGACTACAATTCCCAGCTTGCCCTGCGCGTATCCATGCATGCACTGTAGCACAGGGAGACTATCATCTGTTGTATCCAGGGAGTAAATAGTCCATATGAGTGGTCTTTCCCTGTTCTTCCCTTAAACTGGCCTCCCGGCCAGGTAGGACACCTTAAACCAGGGGTGCCCACACTTCTTCGGCTTGCGAGCTACTTTTAAAAAGACCAGGTCAAAACGATCTATCTACATTAAAAATTATATATATATATATATATATATATACATACTGAGTATACTTTATACATAAAATGTATGTTGTCGTACCTTGCATAACTGAATAACCATTATGGCACAATAACAATTCAATACATTTATGGTCACCACAGTATTTGGATTTAATAATCGTCATGTGGGAAAAGGCTGACTATAAGTAGAGCCGAATAATGCAGTCAAGGAGCTTTTGAATTCAGCCGAATGAAAAATGACGGCTGTCCGATTAACTGCGATTTTAGTTCCCTCTCCTTTCTCTTTCTCAGATCGCTTTTTGGAAGGACGTCAGTTTCGTAGTTTTTATGAACAGTTCGAAAGTGCCTTTCCACATTTCCTTCTTTGGAATAGCAATGATAGATTGACAGATCAGACAAACGCACTTTGATTGTGACATTCTGAGAAAAAAAAAATCCTCTTCCAATTCCACATCCAGCCCATACCCTCCCCAAACATTTTTTTTTTAAATTCTTTCTTTAGTCGATATAAATTGGAAGGCTAACTAGATCACAGCCGGAGTTTTGCAGTAGCTCGCGCGTTTGATCGTGCGTGCGGGATGACCAGTGTGTTAGAAGAGAAGAGATCTCAGACTGGCCGCCCTGTATGTCAAGTGGCAAATGCCATAGGGAGGATATATGATATATGATAGAATAGACTAACGTTTAAAAAAATTTTTTTTGAATACAACGCGATCTACCTGCACTGGGCATCGACGCATTGGGCACCCTTGCCTTAAACCATCCCAGCTGTGATGTCAGTCCATGCTTGGTGCCCAAGACAATGTTTAATCATATTTCAAATATATTAAAAATATAGAATACAATTTTTTTTGGATCACCCCCTATCCTGAGTGCAACAATTCTTATATAGATTATACTAATTACTAAATATAGAATTGGTACACATATATATACAAATTTTTTAAAACACACAGAGGTAGAAACTGATTAAATGTAAATGGAAACCAACAATATCTGTTCATTAATTAACTGATTAAATGATGCCAGTTGTCAATGGAGGAGAAAAAAGAGAAAGTCAAAGCAAGGTTACAGTCCTGGAGTCCTCGGCCAACTGGCATTCTTCTCCTTCATAGTGGGCCATCCAATTTGATGAAATAATCCAATTGGATCAGAAAATATACCTTATACAGTATATGAATTGCATACACTTTATATTATACTAAAGCATATGTCCACATATAAACTTAAAAAATATGTGTTTAAATTGCATATATTTTATATTATACTGAAAGATATGTTCATATATTTTTTATGAGTATTGCAGTATTTTTAATTTTTGCAGCAGATAGGAAAGTGTTAATACAGTGCATTTTTCTACAGGCCAGAGGTGTTTTGAGTTGTGGTCTACAGTATATTCTTACATTTATATTCAACCATTAAACTTCAGCAAGTCTTTAAAAGTGGAAGTGAAGTTCAGGACCATAGACAGAAATGGATTTGTGGGTGGGCTTGTGCAAAAGTGGGTGACCGGACTTCAAACTAACTGTCCTGCCAGCATAGAAGCACCCCTCCAACAAATCACAGTGAAGTTCTCAGGTGATAAAATCAAAGAGTAGAATTAGCAGAACTTTATACTGCTTATCTTTATATTTACATTAGAACCTGAATTTCATGTTGTCATATGGTTTCCCTCAATTTATCAACAAAGGGAAGGTTAATTGGCTGGGGGATTTAAAGGCCTAGGATTTTTTTAGCTTAAGGTTTATAAAGACTGATATGATTATCACAGTCTGCCTCATTTATCTTACCATGTGAATGTAGTTAATTTATTCACATATTTTCTGATTGTTAAATGAAAAATAAATTCTTTAATAAATAAAATCCAAGCCAGAATTGACCCCATTCTTTTGCCTGACCAGAATGTCAATATGGATGGTCAGGAAGGGAGGTATGACATTGCTCCTCCTTACCAGGAAGTATGCATGAAGGGGCATCATGTACAGCTAGTACACCAGGACGTGAATCCCTTAACGAGCTGGGACACCAGCATTGTGAATGGGCAAGTGGGCTGAAAAAGTTCCCAGACAGGGATGATTAGCAGGGCTTTACCGGTCCGGAGGCCAGAAGCGTGAGACAGTTGGCAAGTACATTCCATATGCATTATATCCCCATATACGCTGGAGGGACAAAATCACTTGTGGTGAGTCCCTGCAGGACAGCATGGGAGTTGTGGTCACATAGGGCTTCCCTGGTGGGTTCCTTGGGGAGCACTAGGGGGAGTTAGTGAAGGAAAAAGGAAACAAAAGCAAAGCAAGGCTTGTGCATGGAAGTGTATAGACTGAGGTACTATTGTGTTAATAATAAAAGGCTTGTTTGAACCTGGGACTATCTATGTATAGTTATGTCTGTGTTTTGGGGCTAAGTGATTCCCCTTACAGGCCACAACAGAATTGCTCATTATGGCCATCAGTTTTGTCTTCATTTTTTTCTCCACTGCTGCCTCAGGCCAGTTTAGAGTATGTCTCAAAACTGAGTGTGCCTTCTTAATCAGTTTGTTAATTTGGTGGACATCTCTTGAAGCAATGTTATTGGCTCAGCACCCTGCCCGGGATTTGTTCCTGCCTTGTGCCCTGTGCTGGCTGGGATTGACCCTGTGTTAGGATATAGTGGGTTGGAAAATGACTGACTGACATTACCTGGTGTTATAGTCCAAGAAATACAGGGTGAAGAAAAAAGGTGATAGGTCTGTATCTTGTGGTGCTCCAGTGTTGCTCACATCCGTATCAGAGACACAATCCTTGAGCCTCACAAACTGCAGTCTGCTGAACTTGCCTATCCCCCAGCTTACTCCTTAACAATGATGGCTGGATTTTATTGAAGGCACTGGAGAAATCAAAAAACATAAACATAATATGGTGAATTTAACTGCAATTTGTTCCCTTTTATTATGTTTTCTTTCATTTCTCTCTTGGAATCAGGAGATATGAGCTAGATGAACCTGTTTTCTGCTTGAGTGGTCCAAAATCACCCCTGCTTCTTTTCCATGTGACTTCATTCTTTGTATTGTATTTACAGGAGTGTGGTTATTGGTTGTGAGCTTTCATGCACATGAGCCCATCCCTGCAATTTAAGAAAATCAAACCCAAATTCAGTGCTCTAAACATGATCTCGCTAGTACATTATACAGTCTGAGCATAACATTTTCTCATTTATATTTTACACAATAACCTTTCATCCAATCCATCCATCCATTTTCTAAACATGCTTATCCAGAGTAAGGTCATGAGGAAGTTGGAGCCTATCCCAGTAAATAAGGCAGGAATCACACCTATACAGGGCTCCCGTCCATCGCTGGTTGAACACACACATTCATACACAGACACACACACTTTCTAGGACCACATTAAGAACCCTATACCTCCATGTCTTTGGACTGCGGGAGGTAATCAGAGCACCCAGAGGAAACCCACAAACGCATGAGAAGAACATGCAAACTCTACATTTAACATGATGAGTATATTGTGTAAATGTAAGCCCCTAAATGCTTTTCATTGTTTTCTTTCTGTAGGTCAGTATTGTTCATCATTTTGCTGGTGTCCCCCACCAAACTGCTTGCTTTGCTTATGCTCCTGTCTGAAAATGCTATGTCACAAAATCAAATGAATGCTTTAATGTATTTAAAATTTTTGCTGAAGGTGTTATATAAAGGTTTAGACAAATAAAATCACTTTTGTATGCTTACTTGCAATGGAATGGGGAATCATACATAACATGAAATTTATAGCAGTCTATTAACCATATAAGATGCATTATAAAATGCCAAGGTACTGAACAAGGTGCATATAAGAAAGTGTAATACTTAGGAATACTGTAGCTAACACATTGTTTTTTGCAGGTATTTTGACATATCTCATGTGCAATTGAAAAACTTGGTAACTGCAATTTTGTTTTCAAAATTGAGTTTTTTTAGTTTTTGGAGATACTAGGTCTTTCCTGATATTATAAGGTAGTGGTGATAGCCAAGTATGTCTTCATTCCAGTCATAGCACGATGAAAGAAGCTAGTATGCACACAATATTTTACATACTACAGGACAAAAACCTGTAGTTCAGGGCCAATGAGGAAAGACTGCCTACCAATGAAAACGTCGGATTACAATCACGTGATTGAAATTGAGGCAGGTGTTGATTCGTGAAAAAAACAATACAGTATTGTGTACGTGAAGCTCAGGAAAAATGAAATCTAGAGATCGTTATTATAGGGTCGACATCATTTTCTCGATTTATGTTCTCTTATCTATCTATCTATCTATCTATCTATCTATCTATCTATCTATCTATCTATCTATCTATCTATC
>JANRMT010062806.1:37191948-37211707 GCA_026402145.1 Polypterus bichir lapradei | reverse complement strand
TCTATCTATCTATCTATCTATCTATCTATCTATCTATCTATCTATCTATCTATCTATCTATCTAAATATCTATCGTGTTAATATTTGCTGGTGTATGTTAACATGTGAGTAGTGCCTTAAAGAATCCAGTCTGGTAAGTGATAGACGATAATACATTAAATAAGTAAAAATGAAAAGTCCGAGTTTTTCGATATCTGCTTTTGGTAGTGTTTCACTAAGCCAGTTGAGACCAACTGTATAGAATTCAGCCTGTGTCATAATATTTACTTAATTTATTCTGGGATGCACGCTGTGTGCAGCGCTGGTGTTGCCTGAATTGGAGTAATTGGCAATAACAATGAATGCATGAGTTATACCATCTATTCTCCCATTTCCTGGTCCCACTTTAATCGAATTCAGGTTCGCGGAGAGTCAGTAAATATCACGAAAACGTGGGACATAATGGGGGAAACACGAGCGCTGGACTGGCTGACAGTTAGCTTTTGGACACACAAGCACATATAGTACCTACTCAATGTGGCGCGAGAGTGGAAATGAATAGTTGTCTCCGGGTGCTTTTGTGAAGCAATAGTGCTAAACACTGCGCCACCGTGCCTCATAATGTGAATTAGTGATGCACATACATCTTTAACATTTTTCCTGAGTAAAATCTCTTTTCGAGTATACATTAGTTCTCCAGTCTGTCCAAGCGTGGCTCTTGGGTTTGGCAATTAGTCATTGCTTTTCAGGACCATGAACAGCTTTCACCTACAGTATGTGCAATAAGATGAGGGCATTTGAAAAAATCACAGAAGAATGGAGATATTTCAATGAAATCTCTGTATTGTGTGTGTGTGTGTGTGCATGTGTAACTTACAGAGCTGGTCATAATATTCACTTTTGAAATCTGTTTTTTTATTTTGTTATTATAGCATTATACATGATATAGTATGTAAGACAAAGTTGTCTTGCTGAAGATTAAATGTTATCCCAAGATTATTAGATTAGCCCAAAATTATCATTATTAGACTATATTAAACTACATTCCTTCATTTTTTTTTGTATTTTTATATTTGTATTTTTTGTATTTAGTATCATGTCTGAATTCATCCCTATATAGTATTTTTTACTGAAATGGTTCTTTATTAAAATGTTCAGTATTTATTTATTGTACAGTTGCTTCACTTATATAAACTGCAATCCACAGGTTTCCTGTTGGTTTATCCAACCAAGTGTAAGACCACTCAATTGTAGACCACACAGCAGTGACAATGGGACAATTCAGAATCTGCAGTTAATTGGCATCTCCAGAAAATGCTCATGCAAACATGGTGAGAAAATACAAAATTCAAACAACGTGCACACCAGCCAGGTGCCAAATTACAGTTTATGCCTGGGAGATAGCAATGTAAGGAATTATGCTGCTAATTAAAATAAAGTAAATAAGCAAATTATGATGCTGACTGATATTAATAATTTTGCTTGGAAAAGAACATTTCTGCTGCCCTTTGGCTCAGTTCCTTTCCTGGTTACTGTCTGTAAGGAGTTTGCATGTTGGACCACTGCAGTTTTCTCCCACATTTTTGGTTGATTGGCAACACTTCGCTGTCTCTGTGTCATTGTATGAATAAGTGTGCCCTATGATGGGCTGGCTTGTTGACATGTATTGGGTGTGATGCTGTTGAAATAGATGTTAGTTACCTATAAACCTCTAAGAGTAAAAGCTTTTACATAAAATGGATAAATGTTTTGTATGTTAAGGTCCGCATTACATTTTAGCTAGCTTCTTCTTGTCAAAGTCATCTCCGGCAACTAATGACAAGAAATCAAAATACCCAGTCTTCCTTCTTTACAGTTTTCAGTTGCTTGTATCAGATTTCATTAAATCCTGTGCCCCTTTGTGGTGGCACTGGGTACACCTCAGCGCTTGCACTCCAGCTGCATGTCCACCTGGAGGAGGCTTCCGTGTGACATTTGTTCTACCCGTCTTCACAAAGGTTTCTTCCTACAGCACAAAGAGACTTTTAGGTAGGTTGGCAACTTGAAATTGGCCCAAACTAATTACAAAAAGATGAAACCACAACATAAAAACATAATATCCCCTTAGACCTTCTGTTATTTCTTGAAGATGCTCTGATAGTAAACTAAAATTCAATAGTTAGTCAAAGAGTAATTCTAAACTGATCTGGTGTGAGTGAGTGTGGTCGGTGATGGACGGGCATCTTGTCTAAGGTGGGCTCCTGCCTTATGTGTCCTGATGCCACAATAGACCAGGGCTCCTTATGAGCCAGACTAGAAAAAGCAGCAGTTGAAAAAAGGAAATATATTTTATTTGCCCTTGTATGATTCAAAAAGACTGATGCGATTATGCATTAGGGACAGCTGTTTCACAAGACTTTGATATCAAACTATCTGGCACAGGAGGTGTCCTCAGAATGTGTTTGATTGTGCTAGTTTGTGCCTAGTATTCAGCAATCTTCACATGAGTGGGCACCTGCCTGTTGGTGCTACATTAGGCTTGTTTTTCCATATGATCCATCCTAACTCAGGTAGCTTGTACCACATCAGTTCAGATATGAGCACACATCTTTTGTTAAGTCAGAGACATTTTAGACTTTGCAAACAGAAACATCAGAAAAGAGAAAAGACAGCAATACTTAATTAACAGCAAAGATCTAATATCCTGTGGCATACCTATAGCACACTACAAATGAGTGCCACAAAAATGCAAACCATATTGTCTTAACACATATATTCTTGACACCTAGCTAAATGGATCCTTGGGCCTATGTGGTTTGTGTAATGTCCTTGCTTTTCCCTTTAACGTGAATCAAAAGGAACCAGGATTTGAACCAGCAATTATTTTGATGTTCTCCAGAGTCCAGTGTTTCTGTATCTTAGCCCAATGCAATCATAACCTGGTGTGGTCCAGCTTATAACAAGTTTTACATTCTTATAGATCCAGTTGAAGCTATGTTTGCATTTTCTTCAACCCATCTGTTGCTTTGTTCAAGTCATGTCAGCTTCCCATGGCTCCTTTTGTAAATGGTATGAGTCCAGCCTAATAGTCATCATCGCCTTGATGTTTTATATATGTTGTAGAAGTCATCACAGAACCATGACACTACAATGCTTATTGGACATGAAATCGATCCATCCATCCATTATCCAACCCGCTATATCCCAACACAGGGTCACAGGGGTTTGCTGGAGCCAATCCCAGCCAACACAGGGCGCAAGGCAGGAATCAAACCCTGGGCAGGGCGCCAGCCCACCACAGTGGACATGAAATCTTCAGCATATATTCAAGGTACTGCACTGGGCACCCATCAATATGCTCAATATGCTCATATGCAATATGAGAATTGAAGCTCACTTAAATCTACTACTACTACTTTTGAATTATACATACACACGCAATGTTTTGGTAACTTCCTGCTCTTTCTAAATAACATTGTCTCATATGATCCTTCTATTCATTTCCTAGTTAGCCTATTATCCAGTTAAGGGACATGGGTAGCTAGCAATGGGTGCAAGGTAAGTACCAAGCCTTGAAAGAGTGTCACTTAATGAAAGGACATATTTTTTTCATATATTTCTGCTCACCCATACCAGGCTACTTAAGAGCTTCCAGTTAATCTAAAGGGCTGTGATGTTCATCCATCCATCCATTACGTTGTGGAAGTTATCACAGAACTATGACACTACAATGCTTATTGGACGTGAAATCCATCCATCCAACCCGTTATATCCTAACACAGGGTCACGGGGGTTTGCTGGAGCCAATGCCAGCCAACACGGGGCACAAGGCAGGAACAAATCCTGAGCAGGGTGCCAGCCCACCGTAGGGCACACTCACCCACTCACCAAGCACACACACCAGGGACAATTTAGGATCGCCAAAGCACCTAACCTGCATGTCTTTGGACTGTGGGAGGAAACCAGAGCACCCGGTTCTCACGGGGAGAACATGCAAACTCCACGCAGGGAGAACCTGGGAAGCCAACCCAGGTCTCCTTACTGCGAGGCAGCAGTGCTACCACTGCTCCACAATGCTGTCCACTATGACATTCTCACCTTCTAAATACTTAAATAGAGAGGAAGAGAAAATATACCAAATAAAGTTGCCAGCCAGTCTATATTTTATATGAAGCACTACTGAAGTGTTTCTCAAAGCAGTTTCTGGATTATTCTACAGTGTCAGAAGATTAATTTTGTCACTGCATAACCATTTGCAGGGATAACATAATGATGCAGTGGCTAGAACTTCCGCCTCATAGATTCAGCATCATTGGTTTGAATCTTATGCCCAGACACACGTTCTCCTTGTGTCTGTCTAGGTTTTTTCCGACATCCCCAAATATGTGCTTTTCAGATTGATTGGTGACTCTAAACTGGTCCTGTGAGTGTGAGTGGGGAATTTGGTGGGCTGTCATCCTGTCCAGGGCTGTTAAATACCTTGCAGGCAATATTGCTGGCACAGGCTCTGATGTCTGGCAACTCTGAATTGGCTGAACCATTACGGAATGTATTTACAGGTTGAGACGCAGCTACTCAAAGACCCCAACGCATATCTGACAGAATTGCAGTTGCAAAGCGTTTGTGCTATTAATTAGGTGCTTAATATCAAATGTCAGCTCATACATTAAATGGCATAAACACTCAATATTTTATCAAACCATGTTTATCTATTGTCAGACACAAGCACTTAGGAATCATCTTTAAAGGTCTGAAAAGGTAAGTGATCCCACTCCGAGCCATGAAGGGGCACCAACATTAATATGCTGTTCAGGTTTGGTGGCAGGATTGGCACTCCAGCCACAGTAAAAAAAAAAACCTTACACTGTTCCAATGTGTGGCTGCACTCAGGTTTCAATCTGGGTGGTTTGTTGTGTGGTGGGTATTTAGTGCTTACTTTATCAGCAGTTCAGAAGCTCAATGACTGGAGGACCCCTAAAGACATTTCCATATTATGGACCTCACCATAATAGCACATCAACAACCGGAAGTCAGCAATCAGAACATGGAGACCAGACAGCACACTAGTCTCTACTTTTTAAGTTTATTTGTTAGACCAGCTTTGCTGGCGTTATTTGAGCCTGCGTGTACTTGTTATTTTTGATTTTGCCTTTACTGTATGTTCAATTTCAGTTACACAAGGCTAGACGTTGTCATCCAGTTCCTCAACATTTTGCTCTTGATCCTTTGTCTTTCATTACAGTGGTGTAGTCAGCAGGATCTTTTGTTAAATATGTCAGAACCCTTGGATCTTACAGAGACGGGGCTTGGGGGAGAAATAGTGAGAGTGTCTTTAGTGGTCCTCTGGTCACTGAGTTTCTGAACTGTGGATAAAGTAGAAGAGTTTGTTTGCATTAGCACCCCCTCATGGCATGGGTTGGAGTTACATAACTTTTCAGAGCCTTGAAGGTGATTCCCAAACTCTTGTGTCTGCCAATATAATAATAATAATAATAATAATAATACATTTTATTTATATAGAGCCTTTCTCATACTTCAAGCACTTCACAGAAATTCAGAAAGTACAACAGGGCATATACAACATCAGATACAAATAATATCTGCATAGAACACTAACTAAAGATAAATAGAGGATATAGAAAGCATTGAAATAGAATAAAAGACTATAAACCAGAACAGAAAAACAAAATATACTAATAACTACTAAAAACCCTGAGCAAATGACATAATTTATAATATAAATACAAATCATCCTGAGTACATTAACATGAGTATAAACTGAAAGAAGAGTCAGAGTCAGGATAAGTTAAACGCCTTCCTGTGTTAAGTTGTCTCTTAAAAGAATGAAATGAATCAGATGATCTTTTTAATTTAGGGAGGTTTTCCAAAAGCTGGGTGCTACAGAGCTGAAGTCTGTCACTCAAAGAGCACAGGTTAGTTTGGGTTGCAGTGAGATTGCCAGATTCAGTGGACCTTAGCCTGGAGAACAGGGGTACAGTGATGGAGGAGGTTACTGATGTAATCTGATGTAAGGCTTTGTAGGTTATTAATAAAATTTGATACTCAATCCTGTGAGACCCAGGGAACCAGGTAGAGCAATATGGGTGACGTGCTCGCTGCTGCAGGTCTTGCAGAGTTTTGAATCAACTGGAGCTGTGATAAACAATTAGAAGGGACATCTGCCAGCAGGGTAGTAACAAAAGCATGGACAAGTTTCTCAGCAACAGAAAAGGAGATGAATGAGTTAACGCTGGATATGTTATGGAGGAGTAAGTAAGAAAGTTTCTTAATGTTAATTATGTGGGTGGAATAAAAAAGGGAGGAATCAAAAATGACAAGTTTCCTAGCAGAAGAAGAAGGGCTGATGAGATCATCACCAAGAGTGATTGAAAAGGAGCTCATTTTCTTAAACTGAGCCTTAGTGGTAATTAGTATGACTTTAGTTTTGTTGTATATTCAATGAAGGTTTTAATTTCACTGAGGCAAGTTGTGAGCTGAGCAAATTCTGATGAACATTCACTTTTAACATAGAAATAGATTTGAATATCACCTGTATAAAAATAATAACTCAGACCAATACTATAAATAAAATAGCCAAGTGGAAACAAGTAGATACAGAATAGGTGAGGGCTGAGGGCAGAGTCTTGAGGGTCTCGTTGTATGACTAACATTGACCTGGATTTGCTTTTACCTAGACTAACAAATTCTTCTGTAGTTCAGGTGCCATATATATAAAAATTTGTTACTGTTTAAGTAATTAGACTTCGCATACTTCACAAGTATTGTTTCCCTGGAAAAAAAGATCACTGAAAAATGCAGTGGTAGAATTGCTGCCTCTGGAATCTGGGCATCCAAGGTTCAAAGCCCATGCTCTACTGTTGTCTGTGTGGTATTTTCAGTTCTTCCTGGGTTTGCATGGGTTTTTACTGGGGGTGATGGTCTTTTTCCTAATGACATGCCTGTTGGGTTAACTAATAATTATGAATTTGACTTTGTGAAAGTGGGCCCTGACTCTTAGCTTATGCCCTGTGCTGCCAGGGTAGTTTCCAGACCCCATATGACCCCGCATTGGTTTGAGAATGTTTTTTGTTAATGAGAAAAACATTTACTTTATTGGACTTTGCAATATCCATCCATCCATCCATTATCCAACCCACTATATCCTAACACAGGGTCACGGGGGTCTGCTGGAGCCAATCCCAGCCAACACAGGGCGCAAGGCAGGAAACAAAACCTGGGCAGGGCGCCAGCCCACCGCAGACTTTGCAATATGTATTGCAATATGCAATTTTTGTATATATAAATATAAATATATAATATAAATATAACAAAGAGGCCAATGTGAAAATAAATACTTTGCTCTGAAATTTCCGCTTTAGAGCTCATTTGGTATCTTGACCTCCAATTCACTTTTTAAAACTGTGTTTGATTTTTTTTTCTCCTCTGCTGGAATAAACTAATTATTGGGTAGAATCCCTCCAGGGCAAGGATTAGTTATTCTGGGTGTTAGGTAAACTATTGTCTCTTATTTAGATTAGTGGTTTGTGTGAGCTTTCATTTCCATTGTCAGTCTCATGGTATGAGCCTCGGATGGATTTAAATCAAATTTCAAAACACATTCTCAGAATGGGGAACTGCCAGTATTCTTTAATTAGTGGCAACTCCACACTCTTCTGAACAATGAATGATAAAGGGAAGAAAAGAAACAATCAGGACAGGCCATTTGGATTAATAACCACGCTAGCGTGCGAGTAGTTGTTTTGACTTGGTGTGCAGTCTCATGCGGAAAGTATTGCGTGTTACCAGTGAAAATATAAATTAAACAAAAAATGAAATAAATAAAAGAAGGCAAGTGTCATGAATTAAACAGCTGCAGAAATGAGCACTGGTTTGTGGTCCATGCCTTGCATGCTAATGTCTGCCAAACTGATTTTTTGAAGGTGTGGGACCTTGGTGGCTATGGTTAAACACAGAGCCAAACCACTGATCTCCAGATTTCCTTTCTGGCATCAAGAGTTGCAATATGACATGTTGTTTAAATGTCAGGAAATTCAGAAGCACAATCATTTTCTGACTTTTATACAGTTGTCTCATTTCCTAATGCAGTTCCTGACAGGAACTGAACTTGGAATTTCCAAGTATATTCTAAACACTCAATTTAAATGTATGTCATTTATTATGAATAAAAATACTTCAGTTGCCTATGCAACTTTAGACACAAATTAAAGGAAAAGCTTAATGTGTTTTTTTTTTATCTGTGTTAAAAGTGAAAGATATTTAAGCACATTAGAGTATAAATGGACTAAAGTTAGCATAAAGGCCACTGTGAACATTTTGACTTAAAGTATAAGGCAGCAAAAACATTCATAAAAGATATTCTAAAAGAAGGTCATTAAGTCATCTGCAACCATGATAGTGTGTCTAGTTTCTAATTTACATTTACAAAGTCAAAATGTTGACCGAGTGGTGTGGGAGCTCCAGAGTTTTTGGTTTGAATGTACTGTCTGTATGGTTTGTATGTTCTCCCCATTTCTGATGTTTCTCTGTATAGTTTTTCTAATGCATCCCTAAGATCAAAGGTGGGTTAAGTTCATTGGCAACTTTAAAATAGCCTGGTGTATAAGTGTGAGTAGCCCTGCTCTGGACTTGAACCTGGTTCAGGGTTGGTTCCTGCCTTGGGTCAATTGCTCCAGGCTAAGCTTCAGCCACCCAAAAATCTGAAGTGGATTTTATGGGTTTGACAATTGATGAATGGATGAATGTTTAATGTTAATGGCCAGTCTAAATATTAAAATGAAGTGTTAGTGTGCACTGATCATAGTCATGGTAGTATTTTGAATATCCACATACTCATATGTAGGAGCATATTTTTGCTCTATATGTATAGTACATGGCGGCACGGTGGCGCAGTGGGTAGCGCTGCTGCCTCGCAGTTAGGAGACCCAGGTTCACTTCCCGGTCCTCCCTGTGAGGAGTTTGCATGTTCTCCCCGTGTCTGCGTGGGTTTCCTCCGGGTACTCTGGTTTCCTCCCACAGTCCAAAGACATGCAGGTTAGGTGCATTGGTGATTCTAAATTGTGCTTGGTGTGTGTGTATGTGCGCACCCTGCAGTGGGCTGGCACCCTGCCCAGGGTTTGTTTCCTGCCTTGCACCGTATGTTGCCTGGGATTGGCTCCAGCAGACCCCCGTGACCCTGTACAGGGTGGTGCAGATCCAGATCGTCTGGATGACTGATTTATGCGGGGACGATTCCAGTTCGGTGCAAAGACGATTCTTCATGTCGTCAGTTTGCACACTTCTTGATGGTCTGGGATTTTTCGGGTGATTTTCTATGTAATAAACTATGAAAATTGCATAATTACATCTGGACCACCCTATAGTTAGGATATAGAGGGCTGGATAATGGATGAATGGACAAACCTACATAATAGCCACATATTGTTAGTCAACATGAAGTACTTTGTAATGCTACTTTAGTTTATTATTACTGTCCATTCAGTAGTTAACTGCAATGCAGCAAACTTTAAGCAACACATTATGAATGAAATATTCAAAAACGGTACCAGTTGTTGTTTGATCATAGTAGCACCACAAACTACTATGGACACTTCCCATTGATGGACAACAACCACAAGAATCCACAATTACTAGCATGAGGATTAGGATTTATGTGGATTCATGAAAATAAAAACCAACTGTAGCAAGGTTGTTAAGAGATCTAAATTCAACTGCCATGGAAAAGTAAGTTCTTCACCAACAGAGCCAATTTCTGTCATTGGATTTAGCCCTCCAAGTTAAACCGACTTGCATAGGTAGATACAAATAAGGAGGTTTCTCCTTGTTTTTCATAGTCAGAATTAGAAAGAAAGCGTGTCTGAGATGTAGTCATACAATCAAGGCTGATAACAAGGAAAGGAAATTTTCAAATAAGACAGAATTCTAAAATTAAAATATCAATTCAAAAACGATAAAGTGAAACAGAAGATGAGTATCAAGGAACAATGACATTTGGAGAAAATGCAACAGCTGAGAAAGCACTTCAAGAAAGGTCTAGGCATGAATGAAGCACATGCAAGGTGGTGCATTACAATTTACTAACTGAATTCAAGGCCAATAATAAATAAAGAAAGAACCAGAAATCGAAGAAATTGCTAACAAAATAACTCTAAAAGAAGCAAGTAAGGGTGACTTGAACATAGGGTCAAAGCATCTGCAAGTGAATACAGAAAGCACGTTGCAAATCTACTGGTTTATTTTCTTTCATGGTTGTGAGCTACAGGCAGGCAGGCATTTTGACAGTTTTCTTTGTTTTAGACATGGTGTCACGACAACAAAGCTGCCCAACCTAAAAATTCAACAAAATGGTGATATAAATAAAAATAACCATAAAAAATAATGTTTTGAAAATGAACAAATTTAATAAAATAAGGTACAAACATGAAAACTAGAGTATTCAAAACTCCCAAAGTATTCCAGACTACTGGCTCATATAATATCATATAATATAATATATATAAGCGACTTGCTCTCCTGATGATTAGCTCAGTAATTTCCACTGATTCTTTAATGGCAGGAGAATTTTTTTGACCCCACCTTTTATGTGTAGAAGTGTAAAAAGGACTATGACTCCGTGAATTTAAGCCTTAAGGCTCTTAATCTTAGGCATGCTCTAGTTTGTCTGTCACATTTCAATTATAAATCATAGTTTCTAATCATAAACACTTTGAACAAAGCCAAACAATTGTTTTTTATGAAACTTTCCTCCTAATTGGAGGCACAGTTGTTGTGAACTAGCACTCTGCCCCATTACATATGTACTTCACATGTACGCATTTGTCCTGACTTGAAAACCAACTGATCAGTATACGCATTTATCTTATAATGTCTCCTAAATGATTACATCAAGCCAGTGTTTCTCAACCTTTAAGTATTTGCGACCCCAGTTTTCATAACAGTTTAAATCGCGCCCCCCCTAACATTTTTTTGAAATGTAGATGCATATTTTATTATACCGACTTAACTTTTATCGACATTTATCTCACTCTATATTTATTGTTCTAGTATCAGAATGTAGTTTAAGTTAATTTGTTTTGGTTTCAACAGATGTTTTTTTCATATTTTTGATTGTTATTTTCTTTTTTTCACATCTTTGCACCCTCCTTTTTGTTACTTCGCGCCCCCCTAGGGGGGCCTGCCCCACAGGTTGAGAATCACTGCATTAAGCACAACCCTCGTTTATTAATCTGGTGAAAAAAAACGATTTTAGATGACTGGGTTACTTATTATTAAAACTTTCCTTAGCTGCTTTACGTTTGTAATATAACTCTTTGGCTAAGATTGATTCATGACAGATTTCAGAGAGGAATGCATGCAAGTAGTTTGATTGGATTTGTCTGGCTTTCCTTTCATTTATGTTATTTAATGAGGGCTTAGTTGAAGGGCCTGTTGTGCACAAGGCGGTACTTCATTGTTTAATGTTTTTGTTAACATGACAGTAGATAGAAGCTTGCTTGACTTATGTAGGATAGTCATGTAATTCAGAGGCATCTTAATTGTGTAGTGAAGGGGCAAACATTGTGATCTGGAATGTGGGAGGCTTGGGTCATGCTCTGAAAACAGTGCAGTTTCTAACTAACCTGATATCTTTTAAAATGGAGATGCTGTAGTATTTAATGAGGAAGTGCATTCTAAAAGCTACACTTGGGCAAAACTCTATATTAATTTCATTGTATTCATAAAAATGCTCTCTTTCATTAGATCCTGATGATTGATTTTTTTCTAAGTTATTAGTGTTTTAAAATTAGAAACAATAACATTGCCCACTGTATACTGTACATATAGTTTCTCTTCATTCAAAAATTAACATTTGGTACTGCTATAATATTTGTGTACCTATAGTCCAAAAAATGCTTAGTTTGTATTAATTTATTTACTGTATGTTCTAATGTTCTAAAAGGACAAGGGGGATGCTACAGAAAGAAAATTATTTTTTTTATTCTTAAGTCAAATTGAATTAGATTGTTAGCTAAATTCTTACACTAGACACAGGAAAAACACAATTATAAAAGATGTGATTCTGATCAGTGTGTTTTCCAAAAATGATCAATATTAGTGAATAACAAATGAGATAGTGAATGACGCACACTCTTAAAAGTAAAGGTGCCAGAGTGGTTCTTCAAAGCGATGCCATAGGGGAACCATTTTTTGGTTCCCAAAAGATACATCCAAATGAAGATTCCAGAAATAACCTTTATTTATTAATATCCAAAACGTGCTCCATATAATAAATAGCTATGAACAGCTGGAAAGAGACCTGTGAAATACCAATGGGTCATGATTTTAAAGAGACTCTTGTTGCATACAATAATACAGGATTAGTCCAAGTATTCTTATTCTGTTACTGTCCTGCTATGTAGCCTATAATACATTCAAAATTTTAGATTTTTTGTACATATTAGGATGATTTTCAAAGCACAAAGAACAATTTTATATACAAAGAACTCTTCCCAGAATAAAATGGTGATTTGTCAAGCAATAGTTTTAAAAGGAACTACACAACCCTGTAAAGAACTATATTGTGCCATTAAAGAACCAGAATTTTTAAGAGTATAGGTGAAGAATAAGTGAGGTTTACGTGTGTTTCCCAAAGCCCTCATTATTGAACAATATAATGAATGAGTTTAAAGTACTTCTTGGTTGGGCTCCTCCCCAGCGTCCATGTCAGAAAAGCAGACTGTTGATAATAGGAGCATCTATCCCACGTAGTTTAGTTATCAAATACATATTGTATTGTCATACCAGACATGTGCAAATGTTAAAAGTAAAAAAAAAAAAAAAAAAAAAAGAAAAATCGGTTAACATGAAAAAAGCACAACACAAGGAAAATAAAAGTTAATCTAATAGGTAAAAAAGGGGTCTATAAAAAGGGCTCAAAACGTAATATGGTTTCTTTGTAAAAAAAAAAACAATGACGAGAAGTGATTGGGAAAAAAACAACACCTCACAACAGAGAAGTTAAAACAACTTATATAGGAGGGAACAAAAAAAAATGAAGATTTTTTTTTTTTCACGGCTTGTAGAAGCCCCTGAAGACTTGTGTGTCCACCAGAATTGCATCTTCCACCTCCCCCGGAGTGAGCTATACAACAGCGCATGTGTTTTGGTATGTGGCGTTATAGCTCTCCCCAGCCACGATTTGGGGATTCAACACTGTAATTGGCAGGTATTTGTGAAAAGGATACTCATTGTCTCCAAGCCACCAGAAAAATGCAGCATTCTTTGCCATCAGACACACTCCAGAGTTGAACCAGATGTACTCATCATGTGTATCGCCAGGCCGCTTGGCTAATAGGTTTTTAAAAAGTCCCTGATATTTGTTTGTTCATCTGGACATTTAGCACCGAGAACCCTTATCGACAGGTATGGTTAGGATTCAAGAGGCTGGGAGTGTGAATGAGAATGAGCATTCTATCCACAGCACCTGGAATGTCAGGTATTCCTGTAATGGCATAAAAACTAGTATGTGTCATGCATGCATGTGAGGAGCCCAAATCTGCAGGTTCCTCACACAAACTTTGTGCAGACTCATTAGAAACAGCCTGATATTGGAGTATGGGCAAATCCAGCCTCATTCCTCTAGTAGGTGGTAGCCTACTGGACATAAGCTAGTTCTTTAGAGTAGCAACAACAAGTCTGTGGTCAGAATTCTCTCTCATTAAGAACAACATCAAAAAAAAAACAAGTGGATTGGATCACCTGTTGATCTACAAATGAGATTAAGTACTACTTTAGTTACAAAGGGTGAAGGGAAAGTCATAATAATAAATAATAACTTCAATGCAGCCACTGGCACTGATAGGGCTGGCTGTGAGGATTGTCTCAGTCCCCAAGGGTCTGGTGACCGTGGTGAAAGTGGCTCCATGTTCCTTGACTTTGTAAAAGGTCAGGAGCTAAGAAACGCTGGATCCTGGTTCCAGCGCCCAGAACACTTTGTTGGACTTGGTACTCCAATACTGGTGGTGTGGTGAAGGAGATTGATCACATCCTTGTGTGCAGATGCTGGAGGCTCTTGCAAAACTACAGGGTCTACAGAAGTGCCCAGTTTGTGAATTCTGACCACAGACTTGTTGTTGCTACTCTTAGGATCGAGCTTAGGTCCAGTAGGTTACCACCTACTAAGAAAATTAGCCTGGACTTGGCCAGACTCCAAGACTAGGCTGTTTTGAATGGGTTTGCATGCAGTTTGTGTGAGGAACTTGCAGATTTGGGTGCAACTGCTGATCCTAATGTGATGTGGGAGACCTTCCGTGACAAGACCCTGAAGGTTGCTGAGGGTTGTGTTGGTGTTACCGGTGTTCCCTGAATGAGGTGTTTAATCTCGCAGGGCACCCTGGATATCATCGAGAGGAGTTGCAGCGCATGGCTCAATGGCAACTCTGGTCTGTACCGGGAACTGAGAAGGACAGCTGTGAGGGCTATGAGGGCAAGTGACACATCATCTGTGGTCTAGCGACCCACATCCTGCTTACAGAGGAATCAGACCATTACACACATCTGAATCTGTTCCTCGGAGGGTCGCAGTCAGGGTGGCTGATGGAACGGTCCTTACGGATAACACTGTAGTTGTGACCTGCTGGGCTTGCTACTTTGAGCAGTTGTTCAAAGCTGATCCTCTGGCTAAGGCATTGGATATCTCTGGGTCCACGGTTCTTGAGGCTGATCCTCCAATTAGCCGTGAACCACCCAATCTCACTGAGATTGCACAGGTGGTGAACCAGCTGAGGGGAGGAAAGGCTGCAGGGATCTGTGGTATTCGGGGTGAACTTCTTCAGGCTGTTGGTAAGGCTGTCCTCCTGGCATTGCAAGCAATCTTTGCTTCAATTTGGGAGACTGACATCATCCCAACTGACTAGAAAACGGGACTCGTCGTCCCTATCTTGAAAGGGAAGGATGATTGATTGGATTGCAGCAACTACAGGGGGACAACACTGCTCTTGGTGCCAGGTAAGGTCCTTGCTAGGGTCGTCCTCAATAGGATCCGTGATCACTTGCTCACTTACCAGCGACTGGAACAGTCTGGTTTTACACTTAAGAAGTCTACCATCGACTGCATCCTGGCACTGAGGGTTCTCATGGAGCGCTAATGCGAATATCAGTAGAGTTTCTTTGCAGCCTTTGTCAATTTTCGTACAGCCTTTGACTCAGTTGATCAAGCTGCTCTGTGGGACATCCTGACAGTTTGTGGGATCCCCTTGAGGTTGCTGGATATCATGGCCGGCCTGTACACTGGTACTGTAGGTGCTGTGCAGAGTGGAGGCAGAACCTCTGTGTTTTTCCCAGTTGATTCTGGGGTTCGTCAGGGGTTTGTTCTTGCTCCTACTGTTCAGAGCAAGATGACCAAACCTGCAATGGGTAAGCCTACAACAAGAACACACCTCACCAATGGTAATCTTTAAAGCTACTCAGTATCCAAATTTTTGAACAGGTGATTGTAAACTACGGTTCCTTCAGCAGGGTGCCACGTGTTAGCAGAGAAGTTTAGAATCAGACAAAGTCAAACCACCACAGCTGCACTTGCTGACTTCATAAAGAGTATCCTAACTAAACACATGTGTTTCGCTGTATTATTTTTAAATTAAGAACATAGCACTGAACTACTGTTATTTTACTATTCAAACCCACAGGGTCATAAAATTGTCTTTTATGATACCCATCACAGCAAAATGTTAAAGATATCCAAGAATTTTTATGGCTCAGCCTTTTCTTCATAAACAAAACATTATACAGGAATGGCATTTTAAATAAAATCCAATTTAAATAAAATGCATTTGTAATAAACAAATTCTGTTGACACTAGAATTTTTACAATGCTTTTTTTTATATAAACATTTTTTATTGAACGTCAATAAAAAAGTGGGAGCATCCACATTTAAAAAAAAATTGCCAGATATATTCCCTTCAAAACAGCTTTCATAAAAAAGGACTAAATGATTGTAGATTTTAATAATAATTTAATTAAGTTTGCACATTCAATTGATGTTGAAAAGGCTTATAGTATTTTTCTCCAAGTACATTTTATATATGCTTACTGAATGGCCACTTGTTTAGGTATGTCTAACTAATTGAGAGATGGTCCTTATTTGCCCTTAAAAAAATTGAATTTTACAGGTCATCAATTCAATAATGTTTAAGAATTAGAGGTGGGGGAAGACTTGCCGAAGTTGACTAAAATGTATTTCAGAACTGTGACAAATTAGCTGTCATTATTATACTGACTCACAAGAGACAGTAAGAGAAAAAAATGGAGATGATTGGGAGATGCAAGTCAAAAAAGGACAAATGTCGGAACCAGGACTTCAGCATGTACTTTTTCAGCAAAGCCAAAAGCACGATCAAAAATTCAAAGATAAAATAAACAGGAGCAGAGATTTAAAAAAAGTAAGTCTTAAAGTAGAGATTCAATGTTTTATCCATCAAACTCTGTCACTCTGGAAATGTATAGGATGACCTTCATTGATTGATGTCAGTGATGAGCAGCCCCTGCAGAATTCTGGGAAGGATGACCATGGAAATGACTGAAACATTAATCTAAAATGTTGGTGTTCACAGGAAAAACAAAATGGCATTGTGATAAAATGCAAAAAAATGATAAACTTTCTTAACATTTTTTAAACACAAAAATGAATCTCAGCTTCTGAATCTTTGAGTCTAAGGCCAGGTTTATACGTCATGCGACGCGACACGTGTTCCAGTGGACGCGCCTTCTACGCAAGCATTGTACTGTTTATACTTGCCTGCATGCTTTACGTAAATCTGGAAGATTCCACCAGGTGGCATTGCGAAATATCATCACGGTGAGAACAGGTTTGGCTTCGCTGTGTTGTGAATTGCCTGAGACACCCATTAAATTTTGAGGGCACATTGCTGCAGTATCTCTGAAAAGGATGTTTAATGATTAAATCTATCAATCTAGGGATGCGCCCATTCTGGCAAACATCGGGCATGAGACAGAAACAATCCCTGGATGGGGCATCAGCTCATCGCAAGGTGAACACAAGCATACGCATACCCTAGCGTCATTTTAGTGTCACCAAATCCCCAAGCCTTCATGTCTTTGGAAGTAAACTGGAGCACACTGTGTAAACCCACCAGGGAATCATGCAAACTCCTGGCAGGGAACACCAGGGACGTGACTCCCTGTGAGGCAGACCGTGCTGCCACAACATATGTAATTATTAACAGTATTCATTATTTAAATGAAGTTAACGACTTATCTGTAAAATGCAACATACATACTTTAATGCATTTCATCATGAAAGTGATATCAAGTATAAATCTAAGGATTCTCAATGTACAGAGAGCTGGAATATCATAAATGTAATGAGTTTTGTGTGGCGATTGTTGCTGTCAGTTCAGGAGAAAGCCCCAGCAGCAAGTAGCGATTAACAGCTGGGTTGGTTTTAAGATGATGTTTACGATGGTCTACTTTAATTATAAAGTAAACTACGAGGTTAAAGTGGACATTTCGAGATTAAAGCCAAATATCCACTTTAATCACAAAATACACCTTTTCACTGTGTCCTTAATTTTTTTCTCTGTGGCTCAAATACACCGCCGTACATTCTGATGCTGTTGTGAAGGTGCAAAAAAAAAAAAAAAAAGGCGGCACAGAAGATGGTATGTGAGATCTTTAAAATGTATTGTTTCATTACGATGGGGAATATGTGATGCTTGAATATAAAAGCACCACGAATGCATTTGTATGTCAGCATTTTGCTTCACCACATCGAACCATTCATCAAACAACGATGCAGGCACATCGATACCAGAGGATCCTCAAAGCGGCGTTATGTCACATGTAGATAGTAAACGTCACATTCCAACTTTTATCACTCTGCACACCCCCTACCCGTCTTTTTGCTGGTACTGCAACTTGCACACGCAGCACATTAATTTCTGAGGACGTGTCAAATGAACGCTGGGAACGTGAGGCAGCCATGATGTGTGCACGTGTGCGTTCTGAGTGTGAAGTATAAGCAAGCCCTAAAACATCAGAAACAATGTATAGAATTGTAGCAGAAATGTGCACAATATATTTTTAAAGTTACAGATCATACCAATTACATCTCTAATCCCAGTAACTCATTCAATCACATTCTACCTCTTCCCACAGATGTTGAGTTGTGTTGAAATCTGGTGACTACATTTTTGATAGTCAAGGTACCAAAGTGGTTCTTTAGAGCAATGCCATCGGAGAACCATTTTTCGTTCCCAAAAGAACCATTCACATGAAGGCTCCAGAAAGAACCTTTACTTATTTAGATTCACAACGAGCGCGATACATCACAATGAATAGATGGTAACGGATTTGTCAGATACCAGTGAGTTCATGATTTTAAGTTTAGGTTCTCTTGATCTGTCAGGAACCTTCTAGGTATACTACTACATATTACAGATTTCTGTTTTGTATGCATATTAGAAACCTTTTCAGAATCCAAAGCACCAATTTCATATCCAAAGAACTGCTCCCAGAGTGATATGGTTCTTTGCCAAACAGTGGTTCTACAAGAAACCACACACACCAGTAAATTATGATTAAGGAACCAACATCTGTAAAGAGGCCTCCCTGTCATGTTCTTGGGATCACTCCAGGACTTTCCTTGCTCTGTGGTATTGAGCATTAACCTATTGCAAAATCCCATTCACGGTGGCCTCCATAAAAGGATGCACCTGATAGGAAACAATGTTCAGATAAATTCTGGCATTCAAATATTGTGGCTTTTTTTTTTTTTACCAAGGAATCCAATGTGTTCCACAAAAACACAATCCATACCATTACAAACCAGGACTGATCAGGGATGTGTTTCACCAAAACAATGACACAAACTGGTGTCCCTACAACAGGAAAGAATCTTTAAAACTGGAATGTTGTTAGAACTAAATTATGTCATCCCGAACATAACCAAACAACATGTAAATAGATAAAAAGCTAATTTCAAGGAAATAAAATATGGAAAAAGTATCCAAAATGCACTTTAATAAATTTAAACAACTGTAGATCCTGATAAATATAGAAGCCTACATTCTTAAAAATAATGGTTTTACAATGACACTATGCTAGGATGGGTGGTTCCTCTCACAGAACCATTTCTTAACAAAGAACAGTTTTATGAAATGAGCTCTTTGGACTTTGAAAAGGTTCCTAATATTTGAACAGAACAAAAATCTTTAATGTGTAGTAGGCTACCTAGCAGGATATGAACAGATCAAGAAAATCTGAACATGAATATGCTATTGTATTCATGTTTATTTATTGAGTCTGTTACAAAATCAAATAAACTAAAGTACATTCTCAAAACTTCTTGTGGATGGTTCTTTTTGGAACCAAAAATCATTCCCCTATGGCATCGATCTGAAGAACCACACTTTTATTTTTAAGAGTGTACCTAACACAGCCTATGGTAAGAGTTTTCATGATTCCAAATGATTTCTTGTTTGTGTCACTACTGTAGGTCTTGTTGATGGGCACCAGTTGCTTATGGTAGACAGGCTGGTTGGGAGCATGCGCTGACAGCACCACAGGCTTTCCTTAAACTCTTAACTAAAGCATCAAGTTAGAGACTTCTATGAAGTGTTTTTAGACAAATGTATTCCTTGATGTAATGTTTTTAAGCCATGTTGCAATTTATTGATAGACAACTCTATTTTATAAGTGACATCTAATTTCATATCTGCATTTACTAAAATAGATAGATAGATAGATAGATAGATAGATAGATAGATAGATAGATAGATAGATAGA
>JANRMT010062806.1:37140195-37178149 GCA_026402145.1 Polypterus bichir lapradei | reverse complement strand
GGTGACAGGGCCTTCAGCTGTATAGCGCCCAGACTCTGGAATGACCTACCGAAATTAATCAGGTCAGCTGACTCCATGAATTCTTTTAAAAAACAACTCAAAACTCATCTGTTCAGGAAGGCTTTTAGCTCTACTTGACTTCATTCCCCTTCTCTCAGTTTACCTCTCTGTCAAGATGCTCATGTAACCTGTATGTGTGTGCTAGACCATCAATTCTGTTGTCTGTTAGGCTTTCTCTGAATTTACTGTCTTAATCTTCTTTATTTATTTATTTGGTTTGTACTATGCTATATACTGTATACCCTGCTGTTCTTTCTTATATTCTGTAAGTGCCTTGAGCATGGGAAAGGTGCTATATAAATAAAATGTATTATTATTTATTGTGTTTAGTGCACACAGTTTTATTAAATGGTGCTTGGCACCACTGCCACCTGACCAACATACCTGATGCCACAAAGGATGAAGGGCACTGTCACTGTGATGATAACCCACAGCATCCAGTTTTCTAAATCTTCCATTATATATAGATAATACTGAATAATTATCACATTTAATTACTGTGGAATGAGTAGAGCTGCAAGGACTTTTGGAGGTTTATTTTTTCCAGCATCTGTGCTGTTTGTCATTTGTTTCTCTTTCGTTCCTGACCATCAAAGTATATGTTATCAAATTAGACTCTGACTTACCATTACAACCATAAAAGACTTAAGCATGACCTAAATTAAAATTTTATTTTCCTTCACCTCCTCTAGTAAATCTTATTTGTTTTTGTAATTGTGATTTTTCTTCTAATATTTGTAAAGCACTTTGATCCACACCTTTGTGTGAAACAAATGAAATAGAATTCTGATTTAATTTACCAGTAAAATTAAGGTAAAGACCTCAAAAATCAAACTTTGGGGTAGTTATTCTAGTTTTGTCATCTGAAACATGTCTTCATTATAATCTGTAATGAGGTTTTTAAAATACTTAAGACACAAACCATTCCTTTCTTCAGGATTTCGTGTTGCTGTGATCTCTCGTGATGGAAACAGACTTGAAAAACTGAAGAACTTTGTCCCGGCTTCTACCAGAGATAACCTTTACACACTAGTGGGAAATGTTGGTAAGATGTTGATATTGTGAAATCCATTCCTGTAGGCATATTGTTTTCTTTTTCTACAGAAAACCAACTTTTCTTTTCTATTCTTTCTATGTTCCTAGGTACTGAAGAAGGCGCTGAAGCTGCTAAAGCCAGTCTCCTGAAAAGTGTAGGAAAGGTGACAGACATTGTATCATCATTGGGCTTCAGCTGGTGGCAGGGTGGACCACCTCATACTCAGACTCTCAAAGAGCTGAATCATGTAAGTATTAATGTATCATCATTGCCCTGCAGTGTACAGCATCACATGCTATTTTGTAAAGTAGAATTCAAAGAAAAGCAATTCAGAACAAGAAATATATGGGGTAAATTGCAAGGTGGCAACATATTTTGAAGATTTTTTGAAATAAAAAAAAAACTTATAGGACATGGATATCATTTTTGGGAAAGGAAGATTTCAAATGTTTGACTACTAATACTTGCTAATCATGGAGCAAGGTGTACTTTGTTGACATGCAAGTAAGAATTTCACTGTATTCTCAAGCTTAACAAAAACTTGAATTTGAAGTAGACTGAAAAGCAGAGTTAGCAGTACATGAGATCTGAACCATTTCTAAACTAACACTCCGTGACCTCACGGTTTTGAAGTGGATTGAGAAGATGTGAACTGCAGCAATAAAATCTAGAGGACATGAAAGCACAATGGAACATTTCTGCATCACAGGAGCTGATGGTATAGGTGGTAGAGAGAAGTCATGATGTGACTTGCAAAATTCAAAGTACTGCTGAGTAACACTTGAAGACTCATGATTAGACCTGATCAAAAACATTTGCAGAAACCATGTACTGGACATTTTTAGGGCAAGAGTTACTCATGCCTAAAGTATGATGTGGTACAGTGTGTCAGGGGTGTGTCTCAAATAAGAGAGGAGCAGGATGTTGTTTTAAAATAGTCAAATGTTTGTTGTTTGTGGGAAAAAATAGGCTTTAATAGATTGCACTTTTTTGGGCTTCTTTTATAAGAACAACATGGTAATTTGGGCTATTTTTTAGCCCCTCCACCACATTTTTCACGTTTTTCATTCATCTGGCACCTCTTCCCCTGCTATTTTCACTTGTATATGTAGTTTACTGTTGTAAAATCTCCCAGGGGGACTCTCTCATCAAATGTTATGGTGGTGTTATGATTCTTTTTGTTGTCTAATTTTTATATGCATGTTTAAGCCTTTTTTATTAATGGCTAATGCCCATTATTTAATTTTTCAGGCACTGGCTCTGATGTTTGCATTCATTTTTATTGTTGACATTGTTTTCAGTTATTAGAAAATATATTGCATAATTTTCATTGTTATTTTGTTTTTCGCTGGGCACCCGACCTGAGAAATGCCTTGATTTAGGTGGTCCACTGAACACCCAATAGAATTGCATGTTTATGTCACATGATTTACACAGTGGAAACTATGTTTAGAGCCCTGAGCATGTGTCCACAATTGCATGTGCTTGACACCCCCCACAGCTCTAATCTGGATAATCTCTGTATATATATATATATATACTCAGCAAAAAAAGAAACATCCCCTGACTTTCAACTGTTTTTACTTTCAGTAGACTTAATGTGTAAATATTTGTATGAACACTAAAAGAGTCAACACCATAAGACATAAACTAAAAATGTTTCACAATGTGTCCCTGAATGAAGGGAGGCTCAAAATCAAAAGTACCAGTCAGTATCTGGTGTGGCCACTGCAGTGCATTTCCTCCTCATGGACTGGACCAGATTTGTCAGTTCTTGCTGTGAGAGGTTACCCCACTCTTCCACCAAGGCACCTGCAAGTTCCTGGACATTTCTGGGGGGAATGGCCCTAGCCCTCACCCTGCGATCCAACAGGTCCCAGACGTGCTCAATGGGATTGAGATCTGGGCTCTTCGCTGGCCATGGCAGAACACTGACATTGCTGTCATGCAGAAACTCTCGCACTTTTTGCCACTCCTGTCTGGTCCAGCGAAGGTGGGTTTGTGCCCATAGGCGGCGTTGTTGCTGGTGATGTCTGGTAAGGACCTGCCTTACAACAGGCCTGCAAGCCCTCAGTCCAGCCTCTCTCAGCCTATTGCGGACAGTCTGAGCACTGATGGAGGGATTGTGTGTTCCTGGTGTGACTCGGGCAGTTGTTGTGGCCATCCTGTACCTGTCACGCAGGTGTGATATTCGGATGTACCGATCCTGTGCAGGTGTTGTTACACGTGGTCTTCCACTGCGAGGATGATCAGCTGTCCTTCCTGTCTCCCTGTAGCGCTGTCTTAGGCGTCTCACAGTGTGGACATGGCAATTTATTGCCCTAGCCACATCAGCAGTCCTCATGCCTCCCTGCAGCATGCCTAATGCACGTTCACGCAGATGAGCAGGGACCCTGGGCATCTTTCTTTGGGTGTTTTTCACAGTCGGCAGACAAGTCTCTTTAGTGTCCTGCGTTTTTAGAACTGTGACCTTAAATGCCTACTTTCTGTAAGCTGTTAAGGTCTTAATGACCATTCCACAGGTGCATGTTAATTAATTGATTATGGTTAATTGAACATGCATGGAAAACATTGTTTAAACAATTTACAATGAAGATCTGTAAAGTTATTTGGATTTTTAAAACATTATTGTTGAAATACACAGTCCTGAAAAAGGGACGTTTCTTTTTTTGCTGAGTATATATATAATCCAACGTTTGTCCGTCTGTATGTCTGTCTGCTTTTCACGAGAGAACTACTTAACAGATATAGATTTTTTTTTTTATAATTTGCATGAACAATCCAGCTGATTTTGTAACTTCTTTCACTACGCTATATATCATAGTTCGCTTGCGGTACCGATTTACTTGCATGAATCCATGAGACACGCAGCGGGCCGAGGGGAGGGGGGTGGTGCCTCTGGCTGTACCTTGCCTCCGCTTAGCTAGCAAACAAGAGTACAAATTAACAGATTTAGATAGGTTCTGTAATTTCCCAGAACATTCCGGTTGATTTTGAGACTTCTCTCATCACACAAAGCATCATAGTTTGCTTGCAGGAGCGATATATTTGTGTTAATCCGAGACAGAGGCTGCAGGCCAAAGGGAGGAGGAAGCGTGATGTCAGGAGTGGGGAGCCGGGCAGGGCCCTTCTCACTGTCCTGTTTCACCACTACGCAGGCAGGGGACAGCTAGTAGTATATATGTGAAAGACTGCAACTACAACCAAACAAAGATAGATAATTAAATCAAAGAAGAAGACTAATTGTTACAGTGTTTAAATTATGACATGGCCCAATCCAGGTGGTAGTGCTGCCAAACAGGGCTCCGCAAACATCCAGGCGCCCCCTGGTGGCGGCCACAGGCCCCAGCTGGGTTGAGCTTCTATGCTTCAAACCTGTGGCCCCGCTGTAAGACATGGGACTGCCCACTAGTGTTCCGGTGGAGATAATGTCCCAAATAAGCTCTCTCCCCCAGTCCTTCCACCATCGAGGCATCCCAGCCAGGTAAGGGCCCCGGCCATCCTCCACACCAGTTATATGAAACAGCCCTGTAGATCATAGCAAAGGAGAGAATTAAAACAAAACTGAGTGACATTATGAACAATGCTGCACACACTAACACTGAGGGCTTTCAGCCAACAAATTATTCAGCAGAAGTGTGTCAAGAAACGCTACTGGGACTCCTTTATACCAATAGCAATATGCCTGCATAATGCCTTATTGTGACTGCCACTGCCAAGTCAGAAGTTTTCTTGTCTTCTTTTTACATTTTTCTCCATTTTTGTCATTCTGGTGTGTGTTCAGACCACAGAGTGTCTGTATATGTACTGTATATATGTATTTTCTATCTATTTATGTATTTATTTTTTTAAAGAGTAGAATGTCTATAAAAGGTGCAGCACGGTGGCCCAGTGGTAGCGCTGCTGCCTCGCATTTAGGAGACCTGGGTTCACTTCCTGTGGAGTTTGCATGTTCTCCCTGTGTCTGCGTGGGTTTCCTCCCACGGTCCAAAGACATGCA
Organism: Polypterus bichir lapradei; assembly: GCA_026402145.1. Classification (NCBI taxonomy): domain Eukaryota; kingdom Metazoa; phylum Chordata; class Cladistia; order Polypteriformes; family Polypteridae; genus Polypterus; species Polypterus bichir. Next base: position 37,173,053 of record JANRMT010062806.1, on the reverse strand, counting down.
GGTTAGGTGCATTGGCGATCCTAAATTGTCCCTAGTGTGTGTTTGGTGTGTGGGTGTGTGTGTTTATGCCCTGTGGTGGGCTGGCACCCTGCCCGGGGTTTGTTTCCTGCCTTGCGCCCTGTGTTGGCTGGGATTTGCTCTAGCAGACCCCCGTGACCCTGTAGTTAGGATATAATGGGTTGGATAATGGATGGATAGATGGAACTTCTATGAAAAGCCAGTTTTCTCAAATTGGACATTTTGGTCTTTCAGCCAATGAATTATTCAGCAAAAGTGTGTGAAGAAACACTACTAGAGCTCCTTTTTACCAACAACAATAAATCTGCATATGCCTCACTATGACTGTGACAGTCTAGTCAGAAGTGTTCCTTCTTTTTAAATTTTCTTCCTTTTTATTCTGGTGTTGTGTTCAGATCAGAGTATGTGTGTATAAATGTATTTATCTATCTATTTATGCATCTATTTATTTAAATAATTATTGTAAAAAGCCAGATTTTCTATCTATCTATCTATCTATCTATCTATCTATCTATCTATCTATCTATCTATCTATCTACAATATCTTTGTCTTAAGACTCTGTACTTCGTATTCTTATTTTGACTTACTCTGAACTTGCTAACAACTCCTGCTTTGTTTTTTGACTTTATTATTTCCTTCCTGATTCATTGTGCTTCCTACTGTCTGCTTGGAGGAGCAGAATATATGCTAGTGCAAAAGGAAAGGCATCTCCAAAAGGCACTATGCCATCTACAGAAGCCCTTGGAAGTAAAAGAGCTGCTGTGAAGGCTGAAAGACCAGGAGAAGGCACCCAAAACTATTGTTTAACAATTCAGCTGGATAGACTGAGTAGCCTTCTTTGATCTATACATTTAACACTCTTTTTATTTCGCTTCAATTTCAAGAAATATCACTTTTTAAAAATTTCAATATATTTTTCAGGTCTTGGAAACTCTTCTCCTAAGCACATTTACATCCTGGAAAGCCTTTTTCCCACTTGTGAAAGATAACCCAAATGGAACATACACATTCATAACTGGTAAGTGCTGTCCTTGCAAGCTGCATGCACACTTAGGATTTCATGTATAAATCAGGGCTGGGAGCTGGCAGTAGCTACTAAAGTATTAGATAATATGAACTGTTGCCTGGCTTCTGAGCAATAACCAGTTTTTGCATGCAGACTCTGCTTAGCGCTTTCAATGCCACTCCCAATTCACAATTTAGTTCAGATAACAGAGGAATAGACTTCCCTAGGCCTTGGAGGATCCATCTTGCACTGGGGACTGATATTGTGGTGATGGTAAGATCGTTAATGAAAACCCTAATAACAGAATCCTATAAATAAAATATCTGTTTAGTTTTAATGTAGTCATTTGCTATAGATATTTGTTTAACAGTATGATTTGGTGGCACAGCGGCCAGTGTTCATACCTCGTATCTTTGGGGACTCTGATTGAGGGTGGAAAAAGGGAAAAGATGTTATTTACTTCATAGCTCATGAAAAAGTAAAGATATTTTGTTAACTGAGAAGTATTACTGATATATTTGCGCTATTCAGTGTCTTAAACAGGTAATCATATGCAGTTAAGCATGTTCACTGATACCAGTTGGTCCACAATTGTGTGGATCATGTAAACCACATTCATACTGTAGCGCTGCATAGTAGGAATATTAGCTCTGGGCTACCACTCTGCCTATGTTACAACATGTGTACTAAACTTACTAAACTTTAACCTGATAAAAATTGAATGTTTACCTAGAACTTTTGTTCAGTTCTTGTTACTAGACAGCAAGCTATACACATGCCTAAACTTTCTGTTAAAAGCTGTCATTAGACAACTGAAGCACACATGTACATGATGTTAGCAGCAGCAGCAGCAGGCAATGCCTTTGTAAATTAACATAATAAATTGCAAAATAATTTTGAGTGGGGGGAATTCCTAGTTAGATCTTTCAACTGGAACTGCCTCATTAAGTCTAATTTCCAACGTAGAAGCTCTGGGCTGGTCTTTTAAGTTCGAGTTTCTCCGACTTTAGATCATGGCATCAGTCCAAAATGGTGACTTACACTGCGAATGATAGTGAAAGCTGGAGCATTATACTGTTCGTTAACACTTCTGTCTATTTATGTCTCATTAAATCAGTTGTACACACAGTACTGTCTAACTTTTATTGGTGTACATGCTACAAAAATGTTTGAATGCTTAAAATTGTGTATAATACATTGTTATCAACTGCTATGTATTCTGATAGATAAACACATCAAAGATTTTCCAGGTGGCATCCATATTGGTTTTTCAAATGTTTTACTGGAATGCAATTAACTCAGGTGCTCCGACAACCAATGTTTGAGGTAAATAGAACACAGCATAAGCTTCCATAGGTTTCTTGGTAGAAGTTATAACCTTGGGAAAATTACCAAATGATTTTGTCATACAATAGCTTTGGCATGCCCTCTATAATTCATTATTTTTCTATAAATTGTTTCACATGGTTAAGCACTGTCATTCAAGGCAACTAATAACAAGCAGAAACTGAATGTTCAGATACCTATCATCCCCCCTTCTCTCTGAGCTTTTTCTTATTTATTGTATTAGTTTAGTTTATTAGTGCCAGTTAGAAGTATTTTTAGAATGTACTTTTAGCACATTCATCCTATATGAAATTATTATGTTGTTTTGTTTTATTGATTCGTTTGCTTTGTGATTATGTATAACACTCATCTTATTATTTCGGCAACCTCCTTTAGTTACCTTTTATGACATTCAGGAGGGACAGTAACCTTATTTTAAGCCAATGCCACAGTGGTTCTTGGGGATCCACCTTCTAGCCTGGGTGAACATTAAAAACGTCCATTAAATCTTATGACGATGCATTCTTTTTAAATATTTGGTTAAGCCATGGGAGTTGCTGTGCCATGTTCATGCATGCATTTGCCAGTGTATGGCATTAGCATTAAATGAATGATTCACAATGTTTCTCATTCAAATTTTGGTTAGCTTAAAGAGAACCTCAGCATAAAAGCATCTAGTAATAAAAATAAATAAACAATAAAATATTTAAAACTTTGATCTTGCTATGCTTCTAGTTATGACTTTGGTTTCAAGCATTTTTAAGATTTTAGTATTTATGAATTGACTCTTGTCCTTACCAGTTTCTGTCAATATTTTCCAAAATAAAACTGAATCTCCTCACGCACCGATCATTTAGGTGTAGTCAGCACATACACATATCTTGCTAAATGTGCTCTTTTTTGCCATAACCAAATTCTCACTTGCCTGGACAATGTCTAATTTGCAGGTTCCCATAAAATTCATTTATGGCTGCAAGGCAAGTTGAATCAATATACATTTTTTTATGTTAATAATGAGGTATCTCAAAGGTGTCTTTTGTGTTTTGCTCAAGGATGGAAATAGAAATGTGAAAATTACTGTCTCCAGAACCGGGATGTGATTAAGACTACTATGTCAAAGCAAGGATGGTCAAAACTAAGAGATCTAAAGAGACAAAAAAAATCCATGAACCAAAAATTCAAAGACAAGAAAACTACCAAATCCTTGAATTGATTCTGAAATAAGCAAGTTATTTAGATTTTTAACTGAGGATATGCTGCTGTCATTTCTGACCTGAGCTTCGGCCCATTTCAATTGCCTTGCGGGCGAGCTGTGAACTTGAGAAAGGTCACATGATGAGCACTCAGGATCTGAAGGCTACCTTACATCTACAACATCTGTGAATGTAAGAGACACTGAGGAATGTAAAGTAGGATATATTAAATGTTCCTGTACTCAGCTGATAGCACTGAGATCAACGGAGCAATCTCTCACTGTATTGGATGGACAAGTTGTCTGAGGATGGCAAGGGTGGAGATCTGAGCGAGGATAAATGTAAGGTGCAAACAACTCAAAATGATTCAAAATTAGCCAGCCTCAACTGCTTTTAAGTTGAAAGATCTATGACATTGTATGCCAAGTTAAGGTATTGTGGTATTTTGGGTATTGTGGAGAATCAGCTTAAAATTCCTGTTTCAGATGCTATTTAATGCTGGACAAGTTTACTTCTGATTGAATTAAACAGGCGAGGAAAAAGCAGGAAGGGGTCTGGAGACTTATGTGAATAAAATACATTAAAAAAGTGAGTACATTATAATTAAAACTGAAATGCATGATCCATACTTTGAACTGAATTTTCGTGTTCCATACCTTGAAATGAAGTCTGAGTATGTCCATGTTATCAACTAAGAGAGGGTTGCATCATCTTGTTGATGCTTATTTTTAAACACAACAACAGAAATGACTCACTCCATTATGAACACTCTAATGATGCGTCATTCTGAAAACTGGTGTCTTCAACCAGGGATGGAACAGACTTCTAAATGGCATGTCCCTTTTGTGGACACAGCAAGCCGGACCTATAGTTTTCAAATATTAATACTTTTAAGTGTAAGCCTGTGGTACATCTGGACAAGTCTCGCCATCTTACTGCTACCTACAAGCTTGTTATTGACAGCAGCAGCCACTCTTGATTATCCAAGCCAGAAGTACAATTACTATGTGTGTTTTGGGGAGTGGGGGTTTGTTGTTTGCTTGTGTGTGTGTGTTTATACTTATATATATATATATATATATATATATATATATATATATATATATATTGTGGCAGATGACTAGGGATCCTTCCCCACCGGGATGCCTGGAAGAAGGACGGACCGGGAGAGGGGCAATATCTTTCCCTGGGCATAAGAGGGAACCCCCCCTGGATTTCATCAGGGCCACGGAAATGGAGCTTTGTTTTAATTCTCTCCTTTGCTATGATCTACAGGGCTGTGTCATATAACTGGGGTGGAGGATGGCCAGGGCCCTTACCTGGCTGGGATGCCTCGATGGTGGAAGGACCAGGGGAGAGAGCTTATTTGGGACATTATCTCCACCGGAACGCTAGTGGGCAGTCCCATGTCTTACAGCGGGGCCACAGGTTTGAAGCATAGAAGCTCAACCCTGTGGGGACCCGTGGCCACCATCAGGGGGCGCCTAGATGGTCCTAGAGCCCTGGAGGACAGCACTTCTGCCACACCAGGAAGTGCTGCTGAACCAGGAACTGTGTATGCCCGGAGTGCTTCTGGATGCAAGGGCAGCACTTCCGCCACACTAGGAAGTACTGCTGGAAGACCATCACCGAGCACCTGGAGCACATCCGGGGCAGGATAAAAGGGGCCATCTCACTCCATTCGAAGACCCGGAGTCGGGTGGAAGAGGACGGAGCTTACAAGAGAGGAGTGGAGGCGGCCTGAGAAAGAGAAAGAACTGAGTAGAGTGTGGTATTTTTGTGTCCTGTGTTGGTGTTGTGTGGTCTGTAAATAAAAAGTGCGTGTTTTGTACATTTGGAGTCCATGTCTGTCTGTGCCGAGGTTGATCTTTCACAATGGCGTCCACTCTTCAAATGGAGTGTGGCGGCCCCTTTTATCCTGCCCCGGATGTGCTCCAGGTAATCGGTGATGGTCTTCTGGCAGCACTTCCTAGTGTGGCAGAAGTGCTGCCCTTGCACCCAGAAGCACTCCGGGCATACAGGAACTGTCCTGGTCTGGCAACACTTCCTGGTGTAGCAGAAGTGCTGTCCTCCAGGGCTCTAGGACCGCCCAGGCGCCCCTTGATGGTGGCCACGGGTCCCCATAGGGTTGAGCTTCCCAGCTCCATTTCCATGGCCCTGATGGAATCCAGGGAGGCTGACCTATTACGCCCAAGGAAAGATAGTGCCCCTCTTCTGGTCTGTCCTTCTTCCAGGTGTCCCGGTGGGGCAGGATCCCTAGTTGTCTGCCACAATATATATATATATATATATATATATATATATATATATATATATATATTTTTTTTTTTTTTTTTCATCCCTTGCGCTTCTGTAAAGTTTTAATTTCTCCTTAAGGATAATTAAAGTATATCTAAGCCACCAAGATTTGTGGCTGAATCCAGAAACGTGGTCAATAAAAGTAACACAATGCCATCTTTATAGAGGTGGGATACAATGACCTAATACAACATGTGACCCTCGTGTTGTATGAGTTGTAATGGACTTAGTGACTGCAAACAATATGACCGTACCCCTGCAAAAATGCAAAAATGGAAGTAGCTGTTATCAGAATCATGAAACAACATGGTGGTGGGGAAATGTCACAAAGATGAGGAGAAAAATTATTGGAAGTTCAGAACAGAAATTAAGTTACAAGACATATGCATACTCCAAAACCCCAAAGTCATAACACTAGGGTGCTTGTGGAAACATACATAATGGCAAGCAGTGTGGTGTAGTGCTTAAGGCTTTGGATTTAAATACTGAGGATGTGGGTTCAAATCTCTTTACTGACACAGTAAGCCAGTTACTTGACCTGCCTGTGCTCCAATTGGGAAAAAAACAAAAGAAATGTAAGCAATTGCATCATAAATATTTTAAGTTGCCTTGGATAAAGGCGTCAGCCAAATAAGTAATTGCATTTGATGAGAAACTCTTAGGAACATGGCTTTTTATAAGGAATGTGGAACTCAGTCGTGGAGCTGAAAGTTGAGAATGTATTGATCAACTGACGAAAACACTATGCCAGATTATACTGTTGTGTATGTGTGGTGGAAATTATTAATTGTTATCTTAACACCAGCAAATGTCAGATGATTAGTGATGCATAATTACCAATATTATTACAGTGAAACAAACTGAAAATCAATAGACAGTCCATAGGTGATTTCATGAAATTCTTAATTCATCCAAGCAATAGAAAAATCTGTGTGCCGCAGTTTAAGGTTTTCCTGTGCTCATAAAACCTCTTAGATATTAACTAAACAAACGGGCTTGATGGACTGAATAGTCTCCTCGCATTTGCCTAATTTCTTTTTTTTTTTTTTTTTTTTTTTTAAATTTTTATTGATTTTAATCAGAAACAGAAAAGATTCCATACAGTCAAGTCACCCTTAACATATCAAAGCAAAATTCAACCCCCAGTCAAGAGAAAGAGAGAAAAGCCAGCAACTGAAACTAGTCTGTGAAAAGAACAAGAAAGGGAGGGCTTATTCTAAAATGTTATTGATTTGATCCTGCCATATTTTTTAAAAATGTTTTGAACAGATTCTCTAAGTGAGAATTTGATTTTTTCCAATTTCAAGTAGTATAAAACATCAGTTACCCACTGACTTAAAATTGGGGGGGTTGGGATTTTTCCAGTTGAGCAATTACTGTAAGTTTACATGCCAATAGTGAGGTAAAGGCAGTTACACTTTGTTTGTCCTCTGCACTTTAAGCTGGGAGTACACCAAACACAGCTCTTAGTGGATTAGGAGTGATTTTGACACTGAAACTGTCTGATAGGCATGCAAAGATTTTTGTCCAAAATGTTATTTTGGTGCACACCCAGGACATGTGGCCCAGTGAAGTTGGAGCTGGATTGCAATGTTCACGTGTTGGATCTTGCCCTGGAAACATTTTGGACAATTTTATATGTGATTAATGTGCCTTAACCTTCCTCTAGTTTTCCTCCACAGTTGAAAGATACGTTGTTAGATCAGCTTGCAACTGTAAGTGGGTCAGGAGTGAGTATGTAATCTCTAGATGGTCTTGCAAGGCTTCTTCCTAACTTCACATGACCCTGGATGTTAATCAGTCAATACAGAAAGCATGGATAGCTGAAGATATTTATAATCTTGTAATGTAAACTAGTAGTATATTAAAGTAAACCCCTGTCTAACATGACAGGTGTGAAAAAGTGACACCAGCATTCAAAAGTTAATGAGCTTTATTGGTGTTTCTTTTGCACTGGCACGTTGCAAACAGCTGTTGAATGAGCTAAAGAATGAGAGTCACGCATATTTAAAAGTCAGAAAACTTGCAGGTACGGTATTTTTTAACAGTCTACATGCTGTCCCTGTTTTGTTTTTCAGGGGGTGCAGGTGAGCGATTGCTTATGCCTGGGACTGGATTTCTCACATTGGGAGCAGCAGGCAGTTTAGCTTTCTGCCAGGTTGTGAGGAGCGAATACCCTGATATACCCTGCAAAGTGAATGAGGTTAGTCATTCTGATACTTATATTTCCATCTTCTTTTCAGTTTCAATGAGGAATATATTTGATACAAAGAGAACTCTAAATGCACTGTTCTTATATTATAGTGCATACAGCAATTATATTTCTTTGTTTATATATTTATAGTGGAAGGTTGCTTAGTCTTCAAGATGTTTTCAGGGATGTAAGCGGCACCCAGGTGATCCACATGAGTGATTCATATGCTGCTCTAGGAAGAAAGATAGTGTCTCAAGGAGGTTTGTCCTACAGGGAAAGTGGTAGAATAGAAGTGGCTTACTTGAGACAGAAAAGAATAGAGAGGGGTATGGGGGAGCAAGTTGGCTGTATTTCCTCTCTTGAATAAGACAGAAAAGTTTTATTAGGTTTCATGAGAAGGACTGGGAGATAGAGACAAGATCAAAATAAAGTACCAAAGACTAAATCAACCTGCAATCAAATCCTGAACACTACCTGAAAATCAAAGTTCAAAATACAAAGCCGAGTTTCTATAACCAGAAAACACCAAACAAATGAATTGCATGTAATGCTCTTTGAACCCAATCTCTGGTGAAATGGGATCATGCATGATAACGTAAATACTCTTGTGTTGATGACGTCACCGGTCATGGAAGAGGAGATACATCGCCTTAACAATAGGTATGCTATAACTCTAAAATGGCAGAGCCTATATGAAAACAAAATAGTGTTGTGACATAATGTGAAAAAAATTCAATTTTGAAATTTTACTGACTCAGAGTGAGATTGAATATATTTAATGAATAGGACTGGGGGATTTAAGTAGTCAAAACAAGCTGAGGTCAAAGCTAGAAATCAAATGATCAGAAGGACTAAACAATTTGCAAACTAGAAATGAAAGACCATATACAGAAGAAAAGAACTGAAATATCAGGAGGACAGACAAAGCATTTTTCATGCACGCATTTTATAGTTTATATTCATCAATCTTGTATACTGAATAACTGTCCAATGCGCTGATGATGTCACAAGTGTTGCAGTTGTCAGAGAATTCTGTCAGACAATCACCATTTCAATATCAGATGCTGAAGCTCCAGAACAACAGTATCCAAAACAAATTAAAGATGGTGTCTTAGTATAATGGTAGTGATATTGAACTTTTTTCTGCCACTGCGCCCCCTACTCTCCCTCAAATGGGAATCTAATATAATATTTCATATCCTTGACCCTTAACCCCCTCAGATAGACATATAATTTGTCCATATATATTCAAGGGAACATACAAAAAAGTAATAAAATGCCACAGACATTATCATAAATGGTAACTCGTGGAATTATAATAAAATCAGAAATTAATTAAAATGGTAAAAAAAAACACTAGAAAGGATTAAAACTTTGTCCCAAAAGTCCATAGATGTTCATATTATTAAAGAGTCTGTCCTTTGTAATCCAACAAAGGTGCTCTTTAAAATTATGCACCTTCAAGACACAACACTTGTCTTTTCATTGGGGTGCATTTTCATTTTGTACAGTAGGTGGTACTTTACTTTCGTGTTCTGGCAGCATGATGTTTTGGTGTGTCTACACCCTTTCTTTCTCATACCTACACTGTTTTTAATATTTATAGCTCTGTGTCATCTGTCTCTCTCAAAAGATGCACATTATCAGCATCAGGCCAATATAGTTGCTCTTATAACCCGGATTGAAGACCATTAAATAAGTAATATTAGTCAAAAATCGGACATCTGAGAATTTACCCATGGTCTTTGTACCTGTCAATCTGAAGTTATTTTAAGCTAATTATGACATACAAGTTAAAGACCAAAATTTTAAATCCTCTTTTTCACATCTTCTTACAAGCATATACACACTGGTTAGTTTATGTGTGTTTAAACATACACATTATTAAAAAGAATAACACTTGTTTTTAATATTTGCTTTATTTTGCCATACTTTCCTAGAATTCTTTATTAGTATGCCTCCCATAATTCAACACTGTTGTTATTCCCTCCATTTTGTTTGGTTGCTGGTTCAAAGAAGAACAGATCTCAAGGGCCCTTTTTCTCCTCTTCAAAAGTGGTCTCAACCTTAGTACACAATGTCTTCTAAAACTTTACTTTTCTTGCTGGCTCGTGCACCTGGTTTTCATTAACAGTTCATTTGCTCTGTCTCATGTAGTAAGTTACCCTCAGCAGTTTCTCCCCCATCCCATCTCCTGACAGCATGGTGTCATTAGTCCTTGTGATCTGTGAGCTTTTCTATCACCTGCATATCAGGACTACCAGTCACGGGCCTGCATTTGCTTTGGTCAATTTTTTTTGCTAAACTCATGTTTAAATAATCACAATGTCCTGATTTTGCAGGAAAAACAGATAACTAGTTACTAGAGCAAAGCAGGTGAAAGCAAAAGGGAAAACAAATGAAAATAAAAATAAAGTGAAGAGATTGAAACCCAGACGAGAAGCAAAATACACAGTCAAATATCAGGCAATAAGTCGAAAACCAGGCAAGACTTGAAAAGTAATCACACAAGGAGTAAAAAATGTAAATAAGGTTTTTATCTACAGATTGGATAAGGTTAGAGCAAAAGATTGACCTTTTATGTCATCTGCTTATTAATTCAATAGCCTATTGGAAGTACTTCTGGGTCCAACAGTACCCTCTGGCAGCACCCCCAGAACCTGACAAGACTGCCTTATGGGATTCCAGTTCCCTGCATGACTGTCCACACAGTTAACGTTGTCCAGGGAGGCTGCCACCTAGTGTGTTGGGGGGAGTATGTAGCCCTGCCAGGTTGTTACCCCCATCCTTCCATCCTACTGGCCTCATGGCTGGGTAAAGGTCTTTGGTCCATCCCTGCTGGGAAACCATCATACACACCTGCATTTTGGCTTCTTTTACGAGTCTTCTGGCAGGACTGACAGGGAACATCTTGCCCTTCTTTGTGTACACTCATTGTCAGGTAAGGGACCAAAACCCATCCTGATTGGGACACCAGCACATGCGTGTCATCCATCACAATCCATGATTCTGTTAAAATCAGGTAATTTAACAAGTAATAAGATAATCAAGACAAATTGCTTTCAGTTTAAAAACAATATTTTCTTCAGATTACATACTCTTGCTTTTCCTAGTTTGCTATCACAGTTTAATTTATATGTTTGCCCATATGAAACAATAACTGTCATTTAACAGTTACCTGCAAATTTATTAATAATACATGCAATAATAACAGAACTATAATAATAAATTGTAACAATATAGGCACTTTTTAGGAAGTGCTTTGTGAGGCATAGGTTTCTGATTCTGGAAAACATGTACCAAAAATAAGATATATCTAGCAATATTTCAGCATTATATGATGAAACTCTATTAAGTTATAGCACAGACACCTAAGAGCATATTCTATACAATAAAATAAAAATGCATAACAAGGCAAGGGCATGCAATTAAAATAAAACCTTTCCTGTTAGCAGCACGTCTTTGAATATTTTTAATATTGTAGGAGAATTAAACTAGTTTAACATTAAATCACCAGATACATCTCTGTTGTTTAATTTTCCATAGAAACCAAAAACAAAAAGCTAATCAACAAATACCCTTTGTCTAATTGTTGGGAAGAGGAGTGCCTTCACACACTCTCAGACACCCATAAGGTCAGGATTTGAATCCACACCTAGCTGGGCACAATGCCAGTCTGACTTCTGCATTTTAAATCCAAAGTTATTAGTCTGAAAGATTCTGGTAGAGAGAAGGTGTTTGTATTTCTTTAGGTATTGAATTCAGTAGCTGCAGCTGTCAGAGTGTACAAAGTAGAGTGCTTGCTGAACTTGGAATTTACACTGCAGAACTATTTGTGACATCAGCCAGAATTTAAAACAAACATCTGTTCCTAATCCAAAATCTTCCTGTTACAGTATGTTACAGTATTTGGTTGTTTCATTTATATACAGTATATATATATATGACTTTACGAAGGTCATGAGCTTACTGAAAAGCTAGTCAGAGTGATAAATGCATGATTGCTTCTTTTGTGTGTGTATATATAGTTACATATACTGTATATAGGTTTATGGGTCATTATTGTCACTTGTATAGAGTACAGTGAAATTCTTACTCGCATGTGCTAATAAACATGCAACACATTGCCACTCTCCAGCACCATGATTAGTAAGCATCTTACACTGAAATGCCTGTCATCCTTATCCAGTGATTTAAGTATAATAAAAGAAGAGACAGTACTCTAAAAGATTTGGTTTCTTTAGGTAATGGCTGGTGGGGTCTCCCTGGTACATATGTAAGTTACAAGATAAATGGATTTTAGGCTTAAAGACTGTCCGTCTTGTACATATTTCAGCCTGGAGAAGGATAGATTATAGGTCAGAGACATGGATGGAGGAATGGGGTCCCCCTCATTACATTTCCCAGAAGACAAGAGATGGTTAATATGTGTGACACTGTAGTAAAAAGGTTGTGAGTATACAATTCCTGCAGGAAAATTGTCTTCTGATTCTTTTGTGGCTTTGGGTCAGCGAGACCTATTCCTGTCAGAGTTTCCTGCAGTTTCCAAATTTCCCTTGATGATGTAGGAAGCTAAAACCTTGGTTTTCCTTACAGTTTTTCTAAAGGAAAGATCTATAAATTTGTGTGTTATAATGGTCCGTCTATATTTCATTCATATAATTCTGATAGCAATATACAGCTTAATGTAGTCCAAATAATACTTCACAGGGTTTAGCAACTTAGCTTTTCGCAGTACTGCTTTTATATATATAGAGGCTTTGTAAGTAATCAGCAAATGTTGGGACACCTGCAGGAACTGTTTACATCCCTTTTAAGGCTTAGTTCACGTCCATTGCTGAAGAAACGCTGTAAGTTGTTAACTTGAATCCTGAAAAAAAAACTTTTTGCATGAATCTTTCAATTACACTATTTTTCAGTTTTTGATATGTAATTTTTACTATAACTTTTTCAGTTTACCACTTACTTTGTACCATTTCAGGTTATTCACTGGTCCTGAATTTCTTAGTTTTCAATAAAAACTGGAAAAATGTGGGTGTTATAAGTCTTTTGACCAGTAGTCTATACAGTTGTGCTCATAAGTTTACATACCCTGGCAGAATTTGTAAGATATGTAGCATACTTTAAATAAAAGATGACCAATCAGGCAAAAGACATTTCATTTAGCTTTAATGGAATCCAAATTAAACATAAGGCATCACAGAATAACACAACCATTAAACAAAACATAGTAAGTAATAAGGAAAATAATGAGATGGTCCTTATTCAAAGGTTTGCATGCCCTTAGTTCTTATTGTTTATTGCCCCCTTTAGCATCAGTGACGGCATTCAGTCTTTTGTGGTAGTTGTGGATTAGGCCTTTGATTTTCTCAGGTGGTAGAACTGCCCATTTTTGGCAAAAAAGCCTCCAGGTCCTACGAATCCTTGGGTTGCCTTGTATAAACTGCATGCTTGAGATCTCCCCAATGGAACTGAGGTCAAGAGACTGTGATGGTCACTCCAGCACCTTCACTTTTTTTCTGCTATAGCCACTGAAGGATCAACTTAGCCTTGTGTTTTGGATTATTGTCATGTTGGAAGATCCAAGAGCGTCCTATGCACAGCTTCCAGACTGATGAATGCAAGTTGCCCTCCAATATTTTTCGGTAACATACTGCATTCATCTTGCCATCAATTTTCACTATGTTACCTGTGTCACTGTAGCTTACACACCCCCAGAACATCAGAGATCCACCTCCATGCTTCACAGTGGGGATGGTGTACTTTTTGTTATGGGCCTTGTTGCATCCTCTCTAAACATAGCGTTTATGGTTGTGACCATAAAGTTCAATTTTGGTCTCATCATTCCAAAGGACTTTGTTCCAGAAGTTCTGAGGCTTGTCTAAATGCTGTTTAGCATATTTTACATGGGCTATTTTGTGGCATTGGCATAGTAAAGGCTTTTTTTTCTTGTAACTCATCTGTGCAGCCCATTTTTGTTCAAGTTCCTCCTTATTATGCATCTTGAAACAGCAACACCACTTGTTTGCAGAGAAGCCTGTATGTCAGCTGAAGTGCATTGTGGGTTTTTCTTGGTAGTTTGACAAATGATCCTTCCATTTGTGGCTGAAATCTCGGCTGATCTACCTGACCATGACCTGGTAACATCAGAACCCCCTACTTTCCACTTTTCTTAACAGAGTTTGAACACTACTTACAGGCATTTTCAGATCTCCGGATATCTTTTTATATCCTTATCCCGCTCTTTTGACAGTTATTTTGCTTTCTCCATTGCTTGGTATCCAGCAAAGCCAGTGCAGCTCTGCATGAATTTAAATTGTTTGTTTATACACAGACATTGATTATAATCAAAGAGGTTACAGGTATGGACACTTTCCCTTAATTACCTTTAATCTGAACCTGTGTGTGTCAACTTGTGTGTATTTTATCAGCCCCAACATATGTAAACATTTAATCAAGCCCATTTGGGTGATTTCAGTTATCATTATGATTTAACAAGGGCACACATAATTATGTGAGAATCAATTGCCTTGCCTGAGAACACTCACTAATTGAATGGAAATCTTTCTGCACAATTAGTTATATTTTCCAAAATTTTCACAAATTCTACCAGGGTATGTAAACTTATCTTGATCAATCAGAGGTATTTTGGTGATGCAAGTGGGGTCTACACAATATTATGGAGGTGGTTTCAATGTTGTGTCTAGCTGGTATATATAATATATATTTTATAATAATAGTTGATATATATACAGTATGTGTGCATAAAGCATATGACTATATGCAATCATATATACACAATCTCACATATAAATTATAAACACTGTGTATATTAATATATAAAAATGTATAATGTTGTATTCATTTTCTTTATTGTCTGTTTTATTGTATTATGTGCACATGACATTGTACATGAACTTAAACACAGACTTGAACTTTAAGATACAGGTAGTAGGTTTTTGCTTAATCAGGACTAAAAACCCAACAAGTGGAAAACTATTAAAGATTTTTAAGAAGCAAACTCCACCTTCACACAATGTTAGGATGCTGTGTTTATGCTACTAATGTCAGTTACAACAATAACTTGTTGTTTTTTTCATTTTTTTAGATCAAGATAAATATGGGAGTGGCCATGCCAGAAAGGATGGGCCCAGGGTACGTCAGCCATCTGGATGTTGGAGAGGCTGTCGCTTCAGTGGTGGAGCGGAGGAGCAGTTCCCACAAAGTGTTCTGTGTTAGCTCTCCTGCTGACCTCAAAACAATCATTCTGGAAGGAAAAGTCTAAAGATTCCATGGAAGACTATGCCTTGAAGAACAAGTAGTAAAAGCACTTATATAAACACATACACCTTACCTTTTAGAGCAGTTAGAATAGAACTGTAGTGAGCAACAGTAATCTTCAGCATTACTAGATGACCCGCTATACAGTATGTTCACCTTCTGTATCAACTTTTAGTCGCATTTTACTTCAATATACACATACCTGGTCTAGTTGGAAAGGTACATGTTTATTCATTAGATGTAATTTAGAATGAGATGCTTACCTGAACTCTCAGAGCTAATGGCCAAATCAGGGGTGGTCTGAAAATTTCAGTGGAAGTGATTATATAATGTAAGCCTAAAATATGGTCAAAACCACAAAGACTGAAAAATGGTTGACAGTATCTTGATTTTGTAGGAAGCTGCTGTCTGCTGTAAGATACTAGATATTTAAACAAATTAATAAATGATACGGCCTTCTAAACAAATAAGACCAAGATGGTCTAAAGAGGGACGTTTCACATGATATGTATTAATTACCAGTGTTTAAACCACCATAATGTTTGGGTTACATGAGAAAACACTACCTCACTTGTATTGAGAATAAAAAAAACGTGTTTATGCAATCTTCAAAATCAGGCAAAGAATCAATTCTATAGGCAGAACCAACTGACACACTTAAACAGAATTCTAGTAATATATATCTGAAGCACACATCATCCTCCGATCATTTCAATATCTGTTTCCCTAAATAGTTTTGAATGAAGCCCAAGAAGAATTTTGGTTTATTTTAAAAGTGCCAAAATAGTAGCATTTAAAATGAGATTTGGAAGTGCTGAGTGGTCTTCTGGTAAAGAAAATGTGAAAAAATCCAATGTAAAAGGGGTAGCAAAATCTTAGTATTCAGTTGTGTTCTAACATTTATGTGAAAGCAAAAGAAGAACAGTGTTTGCATTGTACGAGTTTCACCTTAATGCTCCTGATACTTTAGAGTAGTGTGTCTGTTGCCTGCTTTTTACACTCCAAATAATCTTCACCTTTCTTGCATGTTATATTAGTCTGAAAGCGACTTTTCACTGGATGCTGTGTGATGTGCGGCCATTCACATTGGGCTTAACCTGCGTACAAACAAAAGATGGTAATGGTGCATGCTCACAGTCAGAAACATTACTTTTTCCTTCAGTTTTATTTTCCTGGTTGTGCATGCAGTGCAGTAGCAAGGAACATGCTTAGAAACTGCATGGAATGCGTAATATGTTGAATTTTATTATCAAACAAATCTATTTTTAAAAGCACTTTCACTTAACAAAACAAGCATATTCTTTCTTTTTTATGCTATATCAGCATATTATGTTTATTTAATTATTAAATATTTATTAGTGAGATTCCACACTGTCCTCCAAACTTTACAGGTCATAATGTCACTGTACACCCCATTGCATGATAAGATCTCATCAAGGCCTCTATTCTTCCATTTTCTAATTCTCATTGTTCCACAATTGGACCACAGTGAACCCGTTATACTTTTTACCGTAAATTATCACAGAACAAACAGACATACATGCCAGCACTCACTCATATTGAACTACAAATCATCCATTATCCAACACGCTATATCCTAACACAGGGTCACGGGGGTCTGCTGGAGCCAATCCCAGCCAACACAGGGCGCAAAGCAGGAAACAAACCCTGGGCAGGGCGCCAGCCCACCGCAGGGCGCACACACACACTCCCACACACAAAGCACACACTAGGGACAATTTAGACTAGTCAATGCACCTAACCTGCATGTCTTTGGACTATGGAAGGAAACCAGAGTACCCGGAAGAAACCCACACAGACACGGGGAGAACATGCAAACTCCATGCAGGGTGGACCCGGGAAGCGCAACCACAAATCATATCTTATATGTTTATGATGAGACAGGAGGCATATAGTAAGAAACAGGAGAAAACCAGTGTAGACATGCACAGAATACGTAAAGTCCATACTGATTCTGATGGGGTTGGGCGCTAATGTTTTCCTCTCTCCAGGGTTTGCTGTACAGCAAAATTTCATCCATTTCATCTCTTTCATTTCTGTAATGGGAATTGACAAAGAGGCTCCAGAATTAAAGAAGGTAAAAGTGAAGGGGAGTCCAGTAAATATTGAAAATGCCACTCGTAATCAACCTGTAACGTCTCCTTCAACAGTACGCTCATTGGAAAGCCAACTTAAGAGCTATGACTTTAATATTTCACTTTTAGAAAACTTTAGGCTGAAACAGCTCAAAAAGCAAGTTACATTTAAAAATATTTTGCACTGTGTTGCTTTGCATCCTCACAACATTCATTCTTTCTTATCAGCAATAGAACTTCACTTTTTGGTGTGAATTCTAAATTTAAACTAACGAGACTCCTACAGTGTCCAACCCGCTATATTCTAACACAGGGTCATGGGGGCCTGCTGGAGCAAATCCCAGCCAACACAGGGCACAAGGCAGGAAACAAACCCCTGGGCAGGGTGCCAGCCAACTGCAGGACACACACACACACCCACACACCAGGGACAATTTAGGATCGCCAATGCACCTAACCACTGTCCTTTCCTCCTCTTCTCCTTTTTTTCTGCTTTTTGCTTCCAGAGATGTCTGTCCCCATCATGATTTATGAAAATGGTGCTGATTGCATTTAACATTACTAAAAAAAAAGTACCATTCATCACAGGCACTCCGTGCTGCCCACAGTGACAATGTTTCCGCAGAAAAATCAGAAGTTACCACTTCATTTCATTGTATGAATTCTAATTGATAATCAAGGTAGTTTGTGAATGCTATGAAACTCGTATGTGGAAAACCTGGATTGTCTTTCTCTTTTCTGAATTGCCCATTGATGATGTTCTTCAAATGATTTGTTGCACGTATCATTCTGTGTTTTATCTTTCAAGAATGTCTACTTGCTAGGTGTCAGTCTTGTAAAATGAGAAAAAAGAGAGCAATGCTTTGTCTTGAGCCTGGCATTCAATGTCCTCTTACAAAAATGTGAAAGCACTATATATGCATAAAACCACTTTCCTCCCAGCGGACCAATTTTGATGAATTTTCGTACACTTAATCTTTGCAGAGATTTGTCTGGAAATGTTAGTTTTCACTGAGATATACAGTACACTGTATAACTTTATGAAATTTTAAAGGCATCTGGCCATAAAAACATACCGAAACCTATAAAACATGAACCACATAAGAAGTGGGAAAGTATAAAAATGAAGAAGATGGAGAAGAAGTACAGAGAAATGTTCCATGCAACATCAATTACTACTTAGCTTCCTCTTTTCTAATCCACCTTGTGCGTGAATTACTTGCATACTGTATGTCCGTCTTTTACGTGTTTGATAGCCACTCCTGACGAGAAAACAAATCTCCAATACAAATAATTGAAATGTCAGCAGAACCACCTCACCTTTTTACACGGACTTAAACAGAGATTTTAACTCTCCATCAGGTGCTAATTTCAAATATATTACGCTTAAGAAATATGAACTACAACTAGCAAGTAGAGTCTCCACATCCAACAGCTAACAGTAGGGCATCGATTCATGCGATTTTTACATCTATAAAGCTTTTTCAGTTACCACAATCTATCTGGACCCCAGTGTTAAACTATAGAATATAGTAAAATGCTATTGGAATATTTTTATATACAGTACTAATACATGTTTTGTCATGTGGTGAGTGTGGCAACACGCGATAATTAGTCCATGCTCCCACTAATACATATAATTACATTTTATTCTGTTATTTCTGAATATATCTTTTGATGAAGTAAATTAACAAAAAATAAAAGTACTCCAAGTTATAAAACAGTTAAATAAGTCCGTGAAATGCACTGGAATCTCACACCAGGCATACTTTGTTTCTGCATTCATTCACCATTGCCTGGTCATTTTGGATTATAATTTTAAAAATGTTGGATTTTCCCTTTGACATTTGTTTTAATGATGTTTGTTCTGAAACTCATCCATTCACCGCATTTCAATCTTTTGTTCCTGAGGCATGTCTGAATTTTGATTCACACCCTGATAATTCGGAGCAGAGTCCAATCGTGGCAAAGAGCACAACTTGAGGTGACGAGTTTCCTATTGGTGACTCTCCCAGATGTTTGGATGGGGCAGGTTTTCAGGATTTAAGGCAGCTACGACATCTTGTATGTGTGTCAATGGAACCAAGTAAATGGGAACAGAGGAAAAGAATTCAGAAAATAATACAGCAGATGAAATATAGAGATCAATCAAAAAATTTTTTCACTGGATAACAAATTCTTACAATAATCAGTGAGGCGAAGATGTATTATATTAAGCTGATTAAAACATGAAACTGTATCTTCTATGAGAAATGATGTAACAGCATCAATGATTTAAAAAAATATTGTCATTAGGAACAGACCTATTTTGTATTTCTGTAACAGCATTAAAAATGTTAATTTGAAAACCAATAATAGAAAGTCAATCTAGTGGCCTTGCTGTTACAACGCTATTTATGTTTCATTTAATTGCCACTGTCTTGTCACTTGACCTCTACTTTGGTTCAGTGTAAAATTTTGCATATAAAATGAATCTGAAAGGAAGCTCAGTATTGTTGATTTCATGCAAAATATTCCTAAAGACATTTTTTATACTGTGTGAAATTGTTACTGTCATTTACATCTGAAATGCCACATGTGACATCAGAGTTTCTGGAGTTACCATTTGTGAGGAGTCATTCGGTTTATAAGCAGTTTGGGTGAAAAGTCTGGTAAGAATGTGAAAGTGTTGTTGATTTGCAACATGATCAAAAGAAAAAGCAATTTAGATGTGCTCAGTTATTTTCATTAAAAAAAAAACAAAGGAAATGCATTCAGTTTGTACCAGAGTTGGAGTGCACGTGTTGCTGGAAAGATCTTCATCTTTGTGCTATTTTTTTTTTCCTGATCGTTCTACAGAATAAATCTCATTGAGTTTGCGGCGCATTTATGGTAAACCACAGATTCAATTTAGAAACATATAAATGAATAAAACATAAGTAAACAAAAACTTGAAGAGATAGTGATATATTTTCAAAACATGTTGATACTGGTATAATTTTTAAAATGTAAAAATATACATCTGGGTGGAGCTGCAGTGCACAAATTCCTTTTGAACTAAGATGAGTCAATTCTGATGCTGGACCACATGTGGGTTCCCGCTACTTGTTATAATTTATTCTTTCTTGTGATTTTATTATAGAGGGCAGACCATTCAGTTGTAATTCCTCCTAAGTCTGTTTAAGTGTGCTTTGCATTGCCATATGTGCAAATGTGGAAGAGACGACTAGCAGATGCACTTCACTGATTTCTGGTGGTGACCCCAATGTCTGCTTTTATTTGTATTCAGTAAAAAAGCATTTGCTTGGTGTTGACAACAAAATAAAGGTTTGGTTGTTAATGTTATGATTTTGTTCAACACCCACAATACTTAGAAACACATTTCAATGCCATCCATGCTATTATAGGCTTTCTCTCTGCTGTACCTTCATCAGAAAATGATTGTCTCAGTTTATGTTATTGTTTTTTTGTCTGTTAGCATGTTTTAATAAATTTTGTTTGAATTGAAACTAACACTATGTGCCTTTTTATTAAAACCAGAAGTTCACAATGTAAAGATTTACTTTAGATGTCTAGAAAACTGGAGCTGAGAATGCAGCAAGAGAAGATCACACTATGTGTGATGAACTGGCTTTCTGTCCAGAGCTGGCAGCCCTGGCACCACCAGTCTATAGGGAAAGTCTGAGTTATCCATAACCATGATATGGATGGATATCTGTCTGCCCCTGGTTTCTGAAAATACAGTCATTATAGGATATAGGGCTAGACTTATTTCATAAAGTTTAATGTATTGTCAATTATGCCAATTTTTACATTAAATATATAATTCACTATTTTGTGTTGGAGTGAATTCACATGTAACCTGTGACCACCAATGGACTTGCATCCCAGTCCACTTCTGTCCTAACCATTAATCCATCAATTACCAGATTAATTTAATTGAGTTCAGGATAATGGGGGTACCGAAAAGGCTGCCATTCCACCTATACCCACACTCATTCATTTTAGCCCACATTTGCTTTACATGTATGTCTTTGGACTGTTGGTGAAAAACTGCCGTACCTGATGAAAAATTCACATAGAAACAGACAGAACTTACAAACAACATGGACAGGATTCAAAGCCCGTCTATTAGTGCAGTGACGCAGCACCCCAAACCATAGGTCCACCATATCACTCCTTCCCACGGGTCTCTAAAGGAAAAAGCTCTTTCAGAAAATGAATACTGTATATGGATTGTGGCAGACGACCAGTGAACCAGCCCTGCCGGGACGCCTAGAAGAAGGATGGACCAGGAGAGCGGCACTACTATTCCCTGGGCGCCTGGATGGTACTAGAGCCCTGGAGGACAGTGCTTCTGCCACACCAGGAAGTGCTGCTGAACCAGGGATATTGTACACCCGGAGTGCTTCTGGGTTCAAGGGCTGCACTTCCACCACACTGGGGAGTGCTGCCAGAAGTTCATCATCAGGCACCTGGAGCACATCCGGGGCGTTATAAAAGGGGCCACCTTACTCTTTTCGGGGAGTCAGATTTGGGTGGAAGAGGACGGAGCTTGCGAGAGAGGAGAGGAGGTGGCCGAAGGACCAAGGACTGAGCAATCATGTAAATAGTGTAAATAGTGTGGAATAAACGTGTGTGTTGTGGACATTTTGGTGTCGTGTCTGTCTGTGGTCGGGCTATCTTTTACAGGATGCATATCTGATACCGTATTACTGAATGACAGACTAAAATGGCTATGATGCTCAGCATTGCTGCCTCACAGTCCCAGGTGGCTGCTCTCTTTCCCAGTCACTGTCACTTCCCTTGTCTACTAGAGCTTCCTCCAACATCCCAAAGACATGCATTGTAAGGTAATTCTCTAATCTAAACTGTCTCTTCATAGATGACAGTAGATGCATATGTGATTGTGCCCTACAATAATGTGGCATCCCAATTTATTGTTTCCTGCCTTGTGTCCAACAGTACTGCGTTAGGCTTCTGCTCCTCAAACTCCTGCAATGGAAACGTTGGATTCAGTAAGTAATTGTGATGGGCTAGTAGACTGTATTTGGGTCACAGAATGCCAAGAAAATTATTAATGTATGCATCCAACTACTTATCAAACTCATATAATCCAATTCAGGGTCTTGGGAAGATATCCTGTATTCCTGCGAAAGCTAGAAATCAAACGTAGATGGGGTGCTGGACATATTTACACATAAACTGAAACAGGGCCAGCTTAAAGTCACAAACTAACATCCTTATTTTGGGATGTGAGAGGAAAACTGGAGAACCTTTAGAAAATCAAACAAAGACACAGGGAAAATGCCACACAAATGTGTCTTGGATTTGAATCATTTCTCCTGAAGCTGAAAGGTAACAAACTATGAAGATATCATGAATTATCATATACATACATTAAACTAACTTTACATAAAAAATGGACTCTCCACCTAAAGATACAATGCAGTATAATTATTGAAAACTTTACACTACAGTCTAATGAATAATTAAGGTAAACTTGCAATAGAAACCATTCATGTCGAGAGTCCTCTTTTTTCTAGTCAGTGTTTGTTGGCTTTTGGGACTTGTCCTGATGGGATGATAGATGGATTCTTGCTTCCTTCCTTTTGCTAAAGTCATAAATAGACGAATGAGAGGTAAATAAGCAGCAGAAGGCAGTGCTTACTTCCCCTTGACTCTTTTGATATGCTGAATGTGAAAGTCATGCTGTTCCGATTAAGGCTTTTGCGGAAAGAGGCGACATCCACAGAGAGAGAGCATTGCGTGCTAACTGCCTTCTCAAGGTACCACAGAGCTGAGTCAGTCTGGGTCCGGTCCAAGCCATTGAGGCGTGTGGCTTTCACAGCATGCTGGCTCACAGTGTCTTTTCATATGCAAAAAAAAAAAAAGAAAAAAGAAAAAGTCTCCCAAGTTCAGCACATTTATAAATCAGGGCGTTTACAGGAGTTTAAAAGGCATCAATAACTTTTCACAAATAAATTGACTAGAAACACATGCACCTGAAATGACTGTGCTATGCAGACTGCTAATTTGGAACTTTATAATGTGTCAATAGGTATGAGTCTGAGTTATGATTAATGGCTTCTTTGAACTCCTTTCCAAGTATCCATTCTTCATGTGATTTGTGTATTTTCTACTTTGCTTACCTTAGTGTGGAGTCTTTGTTTGACCGCACAGTAATGAATGAATGGTTTGAGTCTCATGCTCATTCTTTTCCTTGCAGTCACCGCAGGAAATATTTGCAACTTTAAACACATTAAGAACATGTTTTTAGCTCAAAGAAAAGACCAGAATCAATAGAACACAACAAATAAACACTCAGTAATGATATGTGGCACTTGGTGCCACTGCCCAACTGGCCAGTTGTTTTGCCTGCCTAAGGTAAAGTCATCTCTGATGGAGGATTGCAGGAATCGTCTTTCATCGGATTGGCTGGCGCAGCACTGACTCAGCTGTCGCATGGCCAATAAGGCGAGGCAGCTTGATGGCCAAGGTCTCCAGGACTCTGAACAAATCCAAATCCTATCATCTACTGTTGAATTCTGCTCTGTACTTGTAATATTTCTGTTGCACTATTATATTGTGTTGAGGATTACTTGTGGTCTGTTTTGTGTATTGTATTGTATTTACCTCCTTTTTTTGACATCCACTGCATGCCCATCCTATATGGAAAGGGGGTCTCTCTTTGAACTGCCTTTCAAGGTTTCTTCCATTTTTTTCCCCACAAGGGGTTTTTTTTGGGAGTTTTCCTTGTTGTCTTAGAGAGTCAAGGCTGGGGGACTGTCAAAAGGAACGGCACTTCTTGTGTGATTTGGTGCTATATAAAAAAAAATTGTATTGTATTGCATTGTATATGTGACATGCCAAAGCTGAGGACATAAGAACTAGCAGGGAGTAATGCTAATTTATCATTGTTCTACTACACTTTATCCTATCTATTTGAGTTTAAACATGTTAATTACTAGTGAAGATCAATGCACCAAAGCAAATTTGTTGAGTTCGCCATTGACCTTGGCTGGCAAATTTTCCATGAAAAACTGCTGTGTGGTCAGCTTAGACAAACTATTTTTTCCCAGTGCCCCATGATGCTCTCTGAGGTTAGCATGACATCACAGAACTGTAGCAGCATATTGGATGTGGTACCTGGCTGATATGTGTTTCCATGTGCAGAAGTTTCATATATGTGTATTGAAAGCATTTTTCACCTCACCCTCTACCCAATCTACTTCACACATACAGGAATATTTTTTGCTATATACACGCATGAATGATGCCTGAGCAGTATTCTGACCGAATCTGCACCCTGCATGTGTTTAAACAAATAGTGGTATTTTCATTTGAGTGGTACATTAGCTGACCATAATTAGAATATTATGAAAATACTTGTTCTGCATAGCATCTGTTTTATCTTGGTAGAGTAATATATTGCTCTACTTTCCCCTTTGTATTATTAAGATGTAGCCTCTGTCAGAATGCCTAATTCCACAGACTTACCACTGTTTATAAGGTATTATTGTAAATAACTTCTCCCCACCATCCCTTCTATATTTATAACCTCAGGCAATTAGGTGTAGTAAAAAGACAAGCAGGAGTTAATTACACATAAAATAATGTATTATTGATAATATTAATAAATAATAACAACATGCACAGTACATTTGAATATTGGCAACCATACAACCTGATTAAATGGTGATGTGTAGTTCAGGCGGCACACAGACTTGTTTGTTACTTAATGTCTCTAGTTAAGGCATCATTAGTGCTCAGCTTTCTTCAGAACAGGCCGCAAGCCTGGCCAATATAGCTGCTGAGCTGTGCTCTTCATTGTGTTGTCTTCATCATCAGAGGTTAATAAGAGATGCTTCTTTCGGATGTTAGTAAGAGAGAGATTGTGAGGTTAAGCAAGTACATTTATAGATGTTCTGTCCAACCCCTAGAGCCAATAGGACATCGTGGTACTTAAAAGCTTCTGATCCAAGCCAATTCCAAACAGCCACCAAGCCATATGTTAACGTAACCTGGCTTTCTCGCGGGGCTTGAAAGACTTTAGCAGAGAAACACTCGCCAAACTGGTTTAAGGCACATCCCCCAAATCCTGTCATAAAATTCAAAGAGACTCAGTTGTAAAAGGGGGGGGGGGGGGCAAACACAAATGCCTCTCACCAAAATAACACTAAATTACATTGCTTTGTGTAAATTACAAATAAAGACATACAAAATATTTATCAAGTTATATGCAAAATCTCACATCGCAACAGCATCATTGTATGTTTTGAGTTTACTGCAAAATTAAGCATGTTATGCTCCTCGCTACTGCATGTAGCGCAGATCAGGTATTGACAGGGACAGCCACCCAAGTATAAAACGCTGACCTTCGCATCACAGACACTGTTGGTGTTAGTTAGTTGTAGTGATAGGAACTTGGGAGACACAGAGAGAGATAAAGGACTCAGATTATATTATTATGTGAACCCAGATTATAATTTTATACTGGGGGAAACGGTGGCACAGTGTTTATCACTGCTGCCTCACAACTCAGATCTAATTTTTGCCGACAATAATCAGTCCTGCACAGTTGGCAGATGCTTCCCTAGCCCTCTGGGACACTTAAAAGTCCATTTGTCCATTATAATCCGACTCAATATATTGATTTTAATGTGTTTTGCTGAGTTCGGCAACATTCCCAAACATTTCAGTGTTCAGCGGGGTTCGTTCATCACTAATGATTATACATGGACCCCCCAATGCTTATACACTCTATATGCTAGCATTTTTCATCAATCTGAGTATTCGAAACATTAACCTTAGTGCTCACTTCTCGCAGTCACTGCAGAAATTTATTTTATAGTTGCACAGGATTACAGGCCTTTTGTATGGGGTCCTGAATCAAACTATTATCCTGGGCAAAGAAGGATCACTTATGGTCCCAGAACTCAGAAAGATATCAAAGAGGAACAAAGTATTATGAAAAAGTGTTGTCTCAAAAATAAAGCATAAATTATAAAGCCCCTTCTGGTCTGCACATTATAAAGGCAGATTGACGACAGAGGATGTTGATTTTATTTTGAATTTTATATCTGAGCCTGAATCCTATATCGCAAACATCCAACTAAGAGGACTATTTTCTGTTTAAACCTGAGCATTGAAGTGTTTAATTTTCCTTGCTTTTTCTACAGTACATCTTTTGCTCTAATTAAACAGAGCTTTGTTGTCCTAAGCTTCCTACCTTGTCCTGCACCATCATTTCACTGTGCTACAACATGAATGCAGAGGAAAGGAAAGAGATAGCAAATATTTTTTACATTTTTCTATTACCTGTCAGTGACAAGTACTGTTGCCAATAGGATCATAAAATATTAAGTAGTGAGTATTTATTGTGACTGAAAATGAAAGAAAAGTTTCACACTGGTATTTGCAATGGCTCACTTTGCATCTTTAACTCAACTACCTCCAGCTCTGTCTCCTACTTTCTGGTCAGTGCCACCGTCTGCAACCCACATAACATAACTGGTCTCACTACCGTCCTGTAGACCTTCCCTTTCACTCTTTCTGACACCCGTCTGTCACAAATTACTCCTGACACTCTTCTCCACCCATTCCACCCTGTCTGCACTCTCTTTTTCACCTCTCTTCCACAATCCCCATTACTCTGTACTGTTGATCCCAAGTATTTCGCCAACTCTACTCCTTTCATCCTCACCATTCCACTGACCTCCCTCTCATTTACACAAATATATCCTTTCATGTTCCTGTTCATTCCTCTCCTCTCTAGAGCATATCTCCACCTCTCCAGGGTCTCCTCAACCTGCTCCCTACTATTTCTACAGATCACAATGTCATCAGCAAACATCATAGTCCAAGGGGACTCCTGTCTAAACTCGTCTGTCAGCCTGTCCATCACCATTGCAAATAAGAAAGGGCTCAGAGCTGATCCCTCATGTAATCCCACCTCCACATTGAATGCATCCATCGCTCCTACCGCAGAACTCACCACTGTCACACTTCTCTTGTACATATAGTGTACAACTCTTACGTACTTCTCTGCCACTCCTGGCTTCCTCATACAATACCATAGCATACAGAGAAAGTATTATCGTGAAAAAAATTCCACTTCGAGATTTTGATGAATCTTGACGTTTTATACCTCCCCAAGTCTGAAAATACCATTTTTTGGGATTATGTCTGTGTGTAAACACGATAACTCAAAAACACAAGTAGATATATGGACAAAATTTGGCATGTGGTTGTTACACCAAAATTGTAGATCTCTATTAACTTTTGGGCCAAATCCATCAACTAAATGTGGTACTTTATCTGAACACATACTCAATTTTTTTTTATTCATGCAGGTGCAGAATCCAATTTAATCAACTTTACTTTTATAATAATTGATCAATATAGTATTAATTTGATTTGTTGTTGATGGTTCTTTAATCTACGTAATATAATCATTGTCTTGTGGTTTACTCCTCAAATATCCATCCCCATATCTGAGTTCATGAGAAAGTCGAGGGGAAACCACTCCCGATTTTTGAAAATAATATGGCACTGATCGTGAGACTGACTAGGTCATATTACAAGATCAGCATATTATTGCTAACCAATCACTTTTGCTTTAAAAATTTCATTTAACAACGAAGAGATACAAACCTTGTAAAATTCCTGAGCTGGCAATGTCTCTACTGAACTACAGGTAGGTAGGCAAAGAGAGTCTGCCAAGTGATGAAAAGCTAAACATACTAATGTGTTTTGCATTTATGCTATATTTATTAATTTATCTTTTTATTTAATATTCATCATTATTAATAGCAGATATTGTGAAAAGAAACCAATAACAGAATTATGTTTTAAAATATTTGTCCCCATTTTTTCAATGTTTCTCTCTCTCTCAAAACAGTTCATATTCTTTTTGTTTGTAACATCAGCCATATCATACATATTGCATACCAGGGATTTTTCCTGCCTTGCATCCATACCTGCCTGGGTAGGCTCCAGGTTCCTGCGATCCTGCTCTGGATAAACAGGTATAGATAATGTATATATTGTTCTTAATCTCAGATGCTGAATCTGTCCTTTTGTGTCTGTCCATACTCTTATTACCTGCTCTTGCTCTGCTCATTATGGGTTTACTGTTCTTATGGTGGGCTATTCAAGTCTCACTGCCCTAACCGTGACACTACATGCTTGTTTTTCTTTGTTGGTGGGGTGCACACTGATTCAAGCCTAAGAGCCTTGTTCTTCCTAAGCCCCCCGTGATTTTCATGGTCACACCTGTCACAACGCAGTAGATTCTGTTTTCTGATTTTAGATCTTTTCAGGCCTGCAGGTGGCAAAATTCTGTCTATAAATTGTTTGTGCCTGAGATGGAATCAGAGATCAATATGGCTGGTAGAAAACAACGAAGCCCAGTATTTGAGATTTTTGAATGCAATACTGAAGGCATTGATATGTTGTGTGCTGTAGACATTTAGAGTAAATAAACCCTCACACATTAAAATTCACCTAAATTTCATTACAAATGGGCCCATTTTGGGCAATAAAAGGAAAAGAAAACAGTGCCAACAGTCAGTGCAGATTTCCATCCATCCATCCATTATCCAACCCGCTATATCCTAACTACTGGGTCACGGGGGTCTGCTGGTGCCAATCCCAGCCAACACAGGGCACAAGGCAGGAAACAAACCCCGGGCAGGGCGCCAGCCCACGGCAGGGCACACACACACCCACACACCCACACACCAAGCACACACACTAGGGACAGTTTTGGATTGCCAATCCACCTAACCTGGAGTACCCAGAGGAAACACACACAGACACAGGGAGAACATTCAAACTCCATGCAGGGAGGACCCGGGAAGCAAACCGAGGTCTCCTAACTGTGAGGCAGCAGCGCTACCACTGATTCACCGTGCCGCCCCAGCGCAGATTTGTTCAGCATATACGACATAGAAAATATTTTAAAAATTATAAAATTGTGTGAAATTGTTCATATTCAGTATCTGGTTTTGATTATGCAAAACCAAATAGTAAACTGTGTGGTGTAGTGTAGTAAGCTTCCACTAACATTAAGCTCATATTAAATCCAAACTCGTTAAGTGCATAGTTCTGTCTCATTGTGACAAAAAAACTAAACTCCATTGTAGCTCTTTAGCCATACTATAATTACTAAAACTAAAACTGAAACTGAAACTATCCATTCATTATCCAACCCGCTATATCCTAGCGGGATAGGGTCACGGGGGTCTGCTGGAGCCAATCCCAGCCAACACAGGGTGCAAGGCAGGAAACAAACCCCAGGCAGGGCGCCAGCCCACCCCAGGACACACACACACAAGGGACAATTTAAGATCACCAGTGCACCTAACCTGCATGTCTTTGGACTGTGGGAGGAAACCAAAGCACCTGGCTGAAACCAGCGCAGACACGGGGAGAACATTCAAAGTCCACGCAGGGAGGACCCGGAAAGTGAACCCAGCTCTCCTTACTGCGAGGCAGCAACGCTACCACTGAGCCACTGTGGCGCCCAAAACTGACACTAATATATATAAAAATAAAATAGAAATCTTTGTAAAATAAAAACTAAACTAAAACTAAAAATGCACGATGAAGGAAAACTAAAACTAAACTGAATTTCGAAGCAAGGTCAGAAAAAATATAGAAATAAAAACTAACATACAAAGGCAAAACTATAATAACCTTGTTGGTAACTCTGAATGGGTCTAAGTGTGGTTAGAAATGGATAAATAGAATACAGGTTATCATTTTTCATTGTTAAAGAGCTCTTCTCTCAAAACATGAGTAGGATGAAGTTAAAAAAACAATTTAGGCAGATGAAGAATAACATTAGAGAAACATAAAGATGTAAGCAATCCACCAGGGCAGTTTTGTGAAATTACCTGTTTGCTTTTGTAAGAGATGCGTCATCGATCTCAGTATTTAAATCCAGCCTGACGAATTTAGCATAACTTAGTTTAGCATTGCCTGATTAGAGGTGTTGCTTAGCTGTTCCAATTGCAGCTCTGTATGTGAGTCATTAGTGTTACAAAAGTGTAAGTATTACAGTAAGGAGGAACTGTTACTGAACCCTCTGTATTCTGTTTGTCTTCTTGGGGTTCTGTTGGTACCACTGTTGTCCTGCCAATCTGTTCTGCACATGGAAGGAATCAATAGAGATATTAGGTGATGATTTATTAAAATAGGATATCATCTTCTTTTGATTTCCATTACATTAGTCCATTATGCGCTTACCAAGTTAAGGGCCTTGTTCAAGGGCTCAACAGCGTAAGATCCTTTGAGCAAAGCCATTAACTTGAAAATTGCTCCAGAGGCAGTGCACAATGGTGGAGCCTGCACTCTAACTTTCAATGGTTGTGCAAAATGGCAGTTTCCCCTCAGGGATTAATGAAGAATATCAAATCAAAATAATTAAAAAATAGGAGAATGTCAGGAGGGTACAGGGTCACGGGGTTCTGCTGGAGCCAATCCCAGCCAACATAGGGCTCAAGGCAGGAAACAAACCCCGGGCAGGGCGCCAGCCCACCGCAGCTCTGTAAATGATGTATGACATAATTATTGCTGTCATTGCATTTTAGCTGAAAATTTATGATAGTGATGAGCACAGTGCAAATAATAAACTGATCAGAGATATACTGTATGCTTTTGGGGCACAACAAAAACAAACCCATGATTCACAGTAAGGAACAAAGCTGAGATCAAGGCACACAAGCCAGTGCAAGGAAGGAAGAAAAAATCAAACTTGGCTTTGTTCTTCTCATACCAGTAGAGATGAAAGAAGAGGGGCTGAGCTTGGCATCACAGTTCCTATAGAAACAAGGGGACAAGAAGGGTGTTGTCCCTGCAGTGTAAGCCAAAATCTAATTTACATTTATATGTTTTGACTAATAGACAAAGCAAATATTTCATGGTTAAATTAAGAGATAGTAAAAAAAAAATAATCCTGTTCCCTCACGTTCAATATTACATTTGTATAATAACATATTGCCTAAGTGAATTTCCATTTCAAGAATCCTTTCTTATATAAATCCTAACAGTAGAATTCAGACAAATACAACAGTTCTAAATTAATTCACAGAAAATATCATTTAGCCGAGTTTGTTTACATTTAAAAACGTACTCCATAGTTTGCATTTGCAGAGAGCTGCCTCTTGCGATCTCATTGCATCAGGATCAGGGAGTAAAAGTAAAAAATCAAAGTTCTTCCCCTAACGTTTGAAGATTTCTTCAGGGATGTCATCAGCACCTGGAGCTTTGTTGCCCTTCATCTGCTTGATGGCTGTTGACTTCTCAGCAAGGACTGGAGGGATTTCTACCTCTTCTCTGACTAGGTGCTGTAGGCTGGAGCTAGAAACACTCTTACCAAAAGAGTCTTAATTTACAGTAGGAGGTCTTCAAAATGATCATTCCAACACACATTCGTGGCTTTCTTTTTATTCCTAAAATAAACAATATTTATATTGAATATAGTTGATATTGACAATATACCTGTATATAATAACATTCTGTGATCAACTTTGCTTTTTAATATGACATGTAATCGAAATATCTCCTTTGCCTATTATGACAATTATTTGCCATTTAATACTCTAAACTCCTGTTTTGTAAGACATGTATTCTGAGTAGGGGATATCGCAGTTAACACTGCTGTCCCACAGTTGAAGGAACCGGGCTTGGACTACTGGATCAGTCCTTGTCTTAGCAGAGTCAACAAATCTCCATTGTGTCTGAGGGCTTTCTCTGAATCATCTAGTTCATCTGACATTCCAGAGATGTACAGATTAGGTTTATTATATAGCTTATAGCAATGAGTAATATGAATAAAAATAATAATTGGAGAACAAGATCAAAAGACTAAGAATGAAGTATCTTTTTAATTAAGTTATTTGATTAGCTTACAGATACTTAGACATACGTTGAGAGGAGAGAGATACATGTAAATCTGTTGGCAATATCCAGTTTATATATTCTGTAAATATGGTGAAAACAAGTGAACAGAAGAACAAAAAGTGGGGGGCACCAGGGCTAAACCCATTTAATGTCCAGGTGAAAAGATTTGAAAAAATAAGCATTTAAAGAAGAAAAAACTGGAAGTGAACTAAACACTTTCACTTTCATTTGTTTATCTATTGCCCTGGAGACACACGACTAAAAAGTGACATCCTGCTTGTTGTGGACCATTTTGAGTACAGACAACTCCCTAGCACTTCCATTAACCTAGCGTGTATCTTTCTTTGAAGTTTTACAATCCTCTCATTGAAACAAAGAAGGACATACTTTGAGATATCCAGAGTTTCTTGTCCTTTCCTCTGCTATCTTCCCTGTGCTCCCGATCTCATGAGCAGCCAAGCCAAATAGTGACAGAGTTTTAATATATAGAAGAAGAAATAATCATATTTATTTCACAATATGCACACACACACATATATATATATATATATATATA
>JANRMT010062806.1:37112610-37125822 GCA_026402145.1 Polypterus bichir lapradei | reverse complement strand
TATATATATATATATATATATATATTGTAATGGATGGCCGGGACACCTCTTTGACACTTGGTTTGTAGTAATTGCCATGGGCTACACCCTACTTCCCCCAAAACACTTGGTGGCAGCCCCTCGGGTTGCATTGGGGCCACAGGCATGGGACTTTAGAGCTCAGTCTTGTTGGACTTTGTGGCCACCACCAGGGGGAGCTATACGGCTTAACGAGCCTGTGTGGACTGGAAAGCAGCCACACCCAGATGTGCAGGCTGAATTAGGTTAATTATCACCTAAAACACTTCCAGGTGGGCTATATAAGGAGCCAGCAGCCACCACTCTGAGAGCCAGAGTCAGGAGGAGGGGGACAACGCTTGATGGGAGGAGTAGTGGTGAAGACCAGTGTGTTTTGTTTTGTTGTATTTACGTTGTGCTTTTGGGACTGTGTTTTGCCAGTGGGACATGGGGAAGACATGCCACACAGGTGAAGACAATAAATATGTGTTATTTTTACACATGCCTCCCTGTCTCTTTGTGCCGGGTCGAGTGCCTATATAGCACCTTTTCACTATATATATACTAGGGGGTTCCCCCCGCTCACTTCACTCTCCAACCCCACTGCTCACTTCGCTCGTCAGCTACTTTGCGTCTGTGCCGCTCACATTGTGAAGAGGGGGGCTGAACGCGCCCCAAGGAGACGCGGTTGCTCCTCCGAAACTCACTCTTAAATGGTGATACAATGAGAAACAAATACAGTTTTATTTTACTTCCTCTTTGCTCGATCAGCTGCTGGCTTGCTGCTGCTGCCGTGCCACATGATCTGCATCTTGCGCAGTGCTTCGAACATTTAAAAGCCTGTACAACAGCTGTCCTACTCTTTATCTTTTATCTCCAGCCCCAGGTGTGGTTAAATCTTTTGGCACAAAGTCCCATCTCGGGAGACGTGAGTTTTCGATATTTTTTAGTTTGCAATTAAAAATGGAATAAGAATCTGAAAATCTAACAGCATGACATTAAAGTTCAATAAATTCTGAAAAGAATTATACCAAATATATATATGTAGGTTTTAAAATAAATCACTGTTGCACTTTTAGGCTTAGGATTTTATATATATATATATATATATATATGATTGGCTAAGACTGTAACCTACTGTAACCAAGATTTTCATCCTTGGGGGTACCTTTGTTTTTTTTTTTTTCCTTTTTACTACAATTTGAATGACAGTGCCACCTGGTGGCTCAGACCAAGTGCAACACCGAAGCAGACTAGTCTTGCTTAAGCCACACATATCATATACAGTCTGGAGAAAACCATGAGTGAATTTTGCTTAAAAGTAGGTGGGAACAATTAGAGCGTCACATTTCTAAACAAATTCAATGGCTCACAAAGGCAGCGCTCAAAGTATGGGTGGCGATTTTAAACTGCAAAGATCAGAGGTGCTCTTGTTAACTTGGTCTGACGGAGTGCAAGCTTCTGATTATGATGAACCTTGTACAGTCAAAACATCTCATGGGGATGGGTTGAACTTGAGTCGATTCTGGCTAACAAACCTTCAGGAACAAACATTGGACAGGGCACCAGTCCAACACAGAGCAAACACACACACACACACAAACACATACACACAGGACAATTTGGCTTGTGGGAGAAAACCAGAGTACCTGGAGGAAACTCACACAGACACAGGGAAAACAAGCATGCGCTACCACTGCACAACTGTGCTGCCCTTAAAAGTAAACATAACCTGTTTTAAAAATATGCATAACCTGATGGAAGAGAAAAACCATTTTGTAGCATCAGATTATACATTGGCTCTCAATGGTACCAAAGGACAAGTGGTAAACGTGAACGATATGTTGTTCTAGGTGTTGTGTGTACTCTCTATTGTTCAGCATTATGATGACAGTGGAGGAGGCGATTTGAGTTTGAAAGAATTAGCAGTTATGCTTGTGAGAATATGAACTGAAAAATAGCTTTTGAGGTAAATGATGCGTCACACTGTGTCAAAAGGACTGCTGTTAAGAGAGCTGAGGATGAAGAGCCACATGAGATGCAGATGTCAGTACTTAAAACACTCAAATCAACAAATCTGCCTGAGAACACCAGTAGATGCACAGATGAGGCTGCATAACGTCTACCTTCTGACTGCACATTCAAATGAATAACTGAAGAAATTCTAGCATTACTGTCTTACTGGAAAAGCAAACATGCCATGACAAAACAGCTACAGCGTTTTAACATGTTGTTATCCACAGACTACAATGATTAAGTTATTTACCACAGTGATTTAAGCAATTTCCTTTGGGATTAATAAAGTTTTTCTGATTCTGATTATCTAAACTGTGTTTGTTGCTGTTATATCATATAGTGGAATAGTTAAAATGACAGAAAGATATCACTGCAACAGAGGCATTTCTCAAATATGTGGAGCCCAGTAGCTGCAGATGGTCTATGTGTGTGTGTGTGTCTGTCCATTCCCACTGTCTCAGCACTCATTACAACGTGCAAATTAATTAATAAGCTTCAGTTATCTTGTGCTACGGAGCTCCTGGAAGGATAACAGCTATTTATGCTTTTTATTTTCTCTCAGTGTCAAGTCTTTTGTTCAGTACCTTTTGCTCTCTCCCTGAAACCCTGGCACAGAATGGAGAAATTAGCGCCGGCTGTTTCATGAAGAAGCCCAGTGGGTGCAGCCTTTGCAGCACAGGATTTCACTGCTATTCATTACGCACTTTTTAACGTATTGTCCCCAGATGTGTGTTATTGTTTGAGAATCATGTCTGACTGCTTGAAACTAGAAAAGTATATAGCCAGACTAGCTGTCAAACAGACCAGGGCTTCAAAATGCCTACCTGTGCATCGCTGGGTCCTGCTTCTAGGTTGACAAAATGACCCACTGTAATATTGCAGAAGATAGGTAGTCCTCAGTAGTCCAAATATGAGGCTTGGTTGGCACAACTGCTGAACGCCAAGTTCTTAGGCTATTTACTTAGTCCTGTTTAATCCGGTGCAGAGTCACTGCAGGGTCTGGATGTACCCTGCAGCATTGGATGCAAGGGTGGATATCAAGAACAGGATGGTAGTCCTTCCATGGAGACATGCACATTCACAAGAGGAGATACAATTTAGAGTTATCAGTCAACTACACATGCACATCTTTGGAAACAAAATTATACAATGAAAAACTATGCAGACATCAGCAAGAACATGTAAGACCTAGTGAATAAGGGCCCTTGGGATGTTTCACAACTGGCTGTCTGTCAATGGCAAACACAGTCTCACTATACATCAGTGACAGCAGGTCCTGAGTCTAAGGCAGTAGTCCAGTTGAAATGTCACCTCCTGTAGCATTACTTTTGTATAATACTTGCACTAGTTTTCATAGTAGATTTGCCTTCAAAACTTCAACACTACAGTATGTCTAAAAAATAACAATTAGATTATACAAATTAAAAAAATATAACCTACTCTACCTACTACCCAAAGATATACATAGTACCTTAAGTTCACTCAGCAGTGTAAATTTGAAAGGTTTGAGTGAGGGGCCAGAACATAGTCCAAGGTCCAGTAATGAAATTCATCGAAGGGTACCCTGAGATTCAACAATTAGCTTATGTGGGTCTGAAAATGGATAAATGGGTAGAATAGAGCTTTTTGATCTATCCACAAACAAGTAATCACTCAAAACAAAGGGTCCTGAGGAATTAAAGCTTTCCCTAGCAGCTTACAGAATAAGACAGAAAACAATTTTGGAAGGGGCCCCAATAAATCAAATGGGCAAACCCACTCATACCAGGTAAATTTACCATTACAAACTGACACAAAAATATGCATATTCACTTTGTATTCCTTCCATATCTGACTACTTAGTGCTTTTTGTAGCATTTCTGTGCCCTGTGTACCATTATTTTTTACTTTACTAAAATGGATTTTATCCTCCAAAAGGAAAGCTTTATTTTCAAATAGAAATTAGGGTTATTCTTCAAACCCGCTATGGCTCATTCACAATTTAGGATTGAAGCATGAGCTCTGCTGGCATAGACGTGCTACAGACCAAGCCAACCAACAATTTAACAAACTGGAGTTTTAAGCCACGTTTTTAAGTGTTAACAGTTATCAAGATAATTGCCTTTCAGTGAATGTGTTGTGTTTAAGCCACGGAACTGACTTTTGTTTATTTATAATTCTTTAATTATTGCTAATATTGTAATGAGTTTATTTTAAATCATTTTTTTGTCAGATTTGTTTATTATGTAGTTTGTATGTGCTTATATTTAATCTACCATATCCCTTGTGCTTTGCGGGTGGTTCCCCAAGAGACGTGGCCACCTGTCTATCACATTGCAGTACTGATTTTAGTCGTATAAAGTGTGGTAGCCGGCCCAGACACAGACAGGCGGACAGCGATGGTTCAACCCACACACGTTTATTACACATTATTTATATTTATAGGTGCCACACAAAACCCCAAAACTCCCCCAAAGTCCAGGCCCTCACACATTGCCTCTTCGTACTTCAGGCCGCCTCCACTCCTCTCCTCCAAGACTTTGTCCTCTGCACTCCCGACTCCAGCCAACGAACGGAGGGAGGTGGCCCCTTTTATACACATCCAGATGTGCTCCAGGTGCCTCCCTATTAGCTTCTGCTGGCACTCCCCATTGTGGCGCAAGTGCCGGCTGTGCACCCAGAAGGTGTCCCTGGTCATCTTCCCCCCAGCACTTCCGGGTGTGGCGGAAGTGCTGAGGACCAGGGCTCTCCAGGCATTGGGGCTTCTATGCTCTGTTCCCGTGGTCCCCAAAGCCACCAGGGCGGTCGCACCCTCGAGGTCTGGAGGAGGCGTAATCCCTCCTCCGGCCCTTCCGGGCATCCCAGCTGGGTGCCACCCCCAGCCACTTGGCACAAAAGGTTGATGGGAAATGCAGTCCCAAAGGTACATTGAATGCACTTATAGTTAGTGAGCTTGTTAATTCTTTGTGTTTACTAGCTCTTCAATCTTTTTGCTTGTGTTTTTGGAATTCTGATTTCTGAAGTGTTTTGGGGTTTCTTTGCTTAGAATTACCTTGTTGGCAAATCATTTTGCCTCCTGTTTTGCAATTTGAAATTTAATGTTAATAAAGTCAGACAATTTTTTGTCTTGAGCTGTACTAGAAGGTGTCTGATGGTGTTTACCTTCCTGTTGGTGCATTTTGAATATACTGTGTGACATTTCAAAGCATACGTTTCATCTGTGTGAGTTAAATGCATTTTAGTTTTGTGTAGACCAAAGCTAACCACTCATCGGAATCTAGATTGCCTTTCGGTGTACCTCTTCTGGGCTGGCTAGTGGGAGTCATGTCTGCTCCCTGGCTATATTTGAAGACCTCACTCCTTTTTGTCATTTGTGTGCTGCAGCAATCATGACAGAATGTACCACCTAACAAAATGAAAAACCATGGACTCGAGCTTGGTCCAAACTTAGCTATAATATCAACTGAAGTATTAGAGATGGTGGACAGACTTTTTCAGAAATATACAGTAGTATTGCTCTGGATAAAAGGGTACCCGTACCTCCAACCATGTGCAATAGATTATGAATAAATTAGTGGATGCCTCATCTTTTTTGGCTAAGGCGGTAGATTCGGAGGAGGATGAAACACGGTAATACCTGGTGGAAAGTTACACTCTAAGTGCCATTGAGGCCCATCAGAAAACTAGTCTTGTTGTGATTGCAGTGGTAAATAAATGGCAAAAAAGTGTGAAGTCTTCAAATTCAACAATGGATTCTACTGAATCGTTTGTCTTCACAGCCTTTACAGAGAGAGGGGCAGTTCCTAAATGGAGACAAACAGTTGGTGCTGCATCTTGGGGTTCTGCCCATAAAGAACATGAAGCATAAATTTAAAGAGATAGTACACCAATACATACTTTACCTTGATACATGACAGTTATTTCTGTTAGTTTCACTTATCATTTGTTATTTCTGTTAAATGTATCTCCGTGGCCTGTGTTTTGTGGGTGGAGCCCCAGGAGGCGGGGTTTCACCTGATATTTTGACTGCTGGGTCCGCCTTCCGGCTATTTATTCCAGTCAAAAGTGAGAGCCAGCAGCTGAGTATTAAAATTGTTTGGAGTTCTGTAAGTATTATGTTTTATTGCTTGGATTTTCCATTTTTTCAATCATTTCTGCTTTGCCCCTAGATTTTTCACTTTGGGTAAGTGTTTTGAGACTTGTTTGCTTCGAATTGTCTTTAAGGCACATCCTTTTTGCTAGTTTTAAACATTTTCTTTATTTCTACACATAAACTATAAAAATTACATTTTGGTATTCTCTTTACAAACCAGAGTTTTCACAATTTTATCTCCCTTGTAAGGCATTTTTGGATATTTTGCAACTCTCATAGTCTTTTTGAATTTTTAAGCTAGCTTCACATTTTTGGGGCCTGCTAGCCAGGAAACTAGCAATTAGCAGTTGGAGAAAGCTCGATCAGGACAGGCCTCTTCTGGCTGTTATATTTCAGTCAGGGTTCATCCCCTAACTGGGATTCAAATCTTTGATTTTTTATAATTTTTTGTTTATATTAATTAATTATTTGCGTTATTCTTTGTTTTTTATTTGGTTTATGCATGTAAACCTTATATGCTTTGTGTTTTGTGGGTGGTTACCCAAGAGGTGGGGCCACCTTCCATCAAAACAAGGTACTGACCACCTCCCTGTAAAGGCAGAGGGCATCCCACAGCACCTTGCAGTTCATTTGAATGCACTTACGAGTTTGTGGTGAGTTATTGTGTTTCTTCTGTGCTTTATATTACTAGAGTTTTTGAGCTGCTTTGTTTTTTTTAATTCAGCATTGAATTTCTGTATTGGGACCTTGCTGCTTTTAGAATTGCATCTTGCAGGCATTGTATGCCTTTTGTAGTCTTTGGAGCTTCACGGTATAACAAAGCTTTAATTTTAAATAAATCTTAGTCAGTCAGTCAGTCATTTTCCAACCCGCTACATCCTAACTACAGGGTCATGTGGGTCTGCTGGAGCCAATCCCAGCCAACACGGTGCGCAAGGCAAGAAGCAAACCCCGGGCAGGGCGTCAACCCACTGCAGGGCACACCCACACACCAAGCACACCCACTGGACAATTTAGGATCGCCAATGCACCTAACCTGCATGTCTTTGGACTGTGGGAGGAAACCGGAGCACCCGGAGGAAACCCACGCAGACATGGGAAGAACATGCAAACTTCATGCAGGGAGGACCCGGGAAGCAAACCCAGGTCTCCTTACTGCGAGGCAGCAGCGCTACCCACTGCGCCACCGTACCACCCAATAAATCTTTTATTTTATAACTATTCTGCTTTTGCCCTTATATCTACCAGGGATGTGATGGCAAATCCCCC
Organism: Polypterus bichir lapradei; assembly: GCA_026402145.1. Lineage (NCBI taxonomy): Eukaryota > Metazoa > Chordata > Cladistia > Polypteriformes > Polypteridae > Polypterus > Polypterus bichir. The sequence continues at coordinate 37,118,468 of JANRMT010062806.1, read as the reverse complement.
ACAGTTGGCATAACACTGTTGGCATAACACTCCACATTCAGAACACTGGGAAGGTTGTTGTAAGTTGTGACCTGCCTTTTTTGGAGCATTTTGGAGGCCTCCCAAAATTGTTGCCATGTCTGGGACTTCCCATCACAACAGCCTCTTTGTTTTTGTACTTTTCAATACGAATATCACCGTAGCGTTCATTTTTTACCTTCAGCAGCAATATTGTTGTTAATGATGGCCTCCTGTTATAGGAAGTGCATCGTGTGATGCCATTATTCCACCAGTATTTAAGATGGCTCTTGTTGTCTATGTTTCTGGTATTTGTAACATAATTTAGCTAGTAAAAATATATTATAGAGTCAGGACTTTGTTGTATGTCACCACTTTGTTTTTGCTTTGGTGTTATGTAGAACAGTCTCTTTTTGGCATCCAACATTTGCCCATTACACGTTTCTCTTTGACAAGTTTGACACAAAAAGAAGAACCCACAATTGTCTGTGAAATAACTTGAAACTGACAAAAGTATTTGGCACACACCATTGTTTCTCCCATCTTTAACAAAAAGCTGACTTTGCTGTAGAGTTTCATTCAACAGAACATTTCAAATAATAAAACAAATATAAATGACATGGACAAAAATGAATGGACCCTTAACCTAATAGTTTGTTGCTTAACCTTTATAAGCAATCACTGCAGACAAGTGCTGCCAATGAGACTTCTGCACCCATCAACAGGTAGTTTGACCCACTCTTTCTGAGCAAACTGCTCCTGCTGTGTCAGGTTGGAAGGGGGCCTTCTCCAGTCTGCATGTTTCAGTTCTTGCCATAGATGTTTGATTGGATTCATATCAGGACTCAAAGAAGGCCACCACAGAATAGTCCAATGTTTTGTTCTTAGTCATTCTTGGGTGCTCTTAGCTGTGTGTTTTGGGTCATTATCATGTTGGAGGATCCATGACCTGTTACTGAGATAGAGCTTTCTGACACTGGGTAGTACATTTCACTCCAAAGTGTCTTTGATATTCTTGAGATTTCATTGTCTCAAGCAGCCCCAAAACATAACCAAGCCTCCTCCATGATGGAGGAGGTCATAGAGCTGATGTGACTTGCCAAAATGCTCCAGTTTTGTATCATCTGTCCAAAGGACATTCTTCCAGAAGCATTGCAGCTTGTCAATATGCGTTTTTATGTCTTTCTTTCAGTAGTGGAGTCCTCCTGGGTCTTCTTCCATTGAACCCACTGTCACCCAAAAAGGACAGATGGTGCGATCAGAAACTGATGGACCTTGACCTTGAAATTCAACTTGTATCTCTTTGGAAGTTGTCCTAGACTTTTTTCCTACAATTCTCACTATCCTTCTGCTCATTCCGGGGTTGGTTTTCCTCTTGCAGCTGCATCCACGGAGGTTGGATAAAGTCCTAGGGACATTAAACTTCTTAATAACATTTGTAGCTGTTGACACAGGAACTGCTGGGAGATCGTCCTAAAACCTTTGCCTTTGACATGCTTGTCTGTAATATTTTTTCTGATCTCCAAAGACAGCTCTTTCCTTTGCTTTCTCTGGTCCATGTTCAGTATGGGACACACAATAATAACAAACAGCAGAGTTACTACTTTTCTCCATTTAAATAAGCTGAATCACTGAGTGCACAATTGGACACATCTGTGATACTAAAGAAAACAGTTAGTTTGAAAAATTGCTCTAATCAAATTATTTATGATATTTTCTAGGGTTACCATCAAATGTTGCCAGGCCATTTTAAAAGATCTTTGTAGAATAAGCCATACTTGATCTATTTTCACACTTGCTTTACTTGACTTGATGACATATCAAAGGCATTCAGGTATACATGGGACAACTGCTATTAATTTAATCACTGTTCAGGAGGCATACAGCACTTTTTCTATGAGCCGTACAACAAATTTGTCCAAGTCTGTACATCCCTTGATCCTGTATAGTGTTGGAACACACATTCATTTTTCATTAAAAGGTCAAATCAGAGGATTAGAAGCACATACCTAACAGAAACACAACACACAGTTTCCCGATTTCATGCACGATCTTACGTTATGCCCCTATCTTACAACTGGAGGCAGAATGTTAACATTTAGTTGAGATTCACTTCTCCATGCTGACCTAGGTATTGCAGAATAAAAAGCACAAAGTAAAATCTGTCATGTACCATTGGTCACCTGAAATTAGATGTATGCATTTTAAGGACTTGGTAAGGAGCTGATGCTTGAAAATTATGTACTAATATGTAAAACAACAAGATCGAGAAAAGGTGGACTTTCATTTTCACATTACTGTATCCGTTTAGATTTGTTGTTTTTTAACCACAGATTATAAATTGGGATGCTAATTATTTAAAAGAAAGACAAGCCCATTAGTCCAGGGAATAAGACCAAGTCTTGGCACTGAAAGTAATTAATCAGTTGAGTACCTGAAAATGAAAGGCCAAGTGATCTTATATCAAATTATGTTTTATGTACTGTAGGTTTGCAGCTATCTCAGCAGACAGAAGGCTTTCAATGCCAAAGAGTAGCACCTCCAAAAAAGCACCAGAGGCTGTTTTTTCCAATCTGGATAGGCAGTCAGCCAGTTGATTTCAAACTAACCAAGCACTGAACTTTTAATTTAAGCCAAATGTGCCTCAATTATTTTATTTTCAAACTGCTCCAACAATATGAGCAAAACAGAACAGTCTTGGCTTGCTATAAAGAGATGTAAGGTCATAAATCCTCAAGCATGGTTTTGCATTCAGAGAAAATGAAGGAATAGCAGCAGCAAACAGAATTAATAGGACTGCACATTCTACGTAATTGAATGAAGTACGTCTGTAAGTGCGACCAGGTGTATTATTCAGGTTTGAAAACTGTCTTGCACCCATCTTTGTTATAGAATTATCCAGTCATGGACACCAAGCATGGGCTGGTTCAAGGACCCTTACCTGACCTGGAGGCCAGTTTAACGGGAGGACAGCGAGAGACCACTCACATGGACTATTTGCTCCCATAAAGATGCTGTGTAGTTTAATAAGTGACATCGTACAAGAAGCTTAAGTCCACTTTTGCTTAGTAGTTCTGGATCTCAGACACTACATGCCAGGGCGCGGTTTTGGCAAAACACACACCACCACATTCATATTTAGTTGAAGGGCCACAAGGTTTCGTTACAAGAAATAGAAAGCTTCTATATCTATTGCCTGAAATGATTTAAGATTTGGAAACAACTGAGGTGTTCTGCAAGGAGACTGAGACCACAATGCCACCACCAGTACATCCATCTCCATCACAAACTTCACTATTTGTCACCAGAACCCAGAGTGGCAGAGCTGTGATTAAGACACGGAGTCTGATTTTATAGTGATGAAGGAACATTCTGGTAAAGACAAGAATGGAAAGTTGTTATGTTAATTAGTGAACGTAACTGTTATACATAGTTTAAAATGCATGTTAATTTTGCTCTTGTTTTTCTGAGGGAGGGAGATGTGGTGTAATTTAATTATGCATCCATCCATTATCCAACCCTCTGAATCCAAACACAGGGTCTGCTGGAGCCAATCCCAGCCAACACAGGGCACGAACCAATCCTGGGCAGGGTGCCAACCCACCACAGGACACACACAAACACACCAAGGCCAATTTAGAATCCACCTAACCTGCATGTCTTTGGACTGTGGGAGGAAACCGGAGCGCCTGGAGGAAACCCACGCAGACACGGGGAGAACATGCAAACTCCACACAGGGAGGACCCAGGAAGTGAACCCAGGTCTCCTAACTGCGAGGCAGCAGTGCCACCGTGCCACCGTAATATAATTATTCATGACGTTATTGTTCTTATGGGGAGAGAGCACATGAAGCAAAAAGCATGTCTGAGACTAATCACATTTATGTAGAATAAAACAAGTTTGTTGCAGTAAAAACCTGCCAAAGTGATGAATTCTTAATGCTGAACACAATGCTCCTAATCACACAAGGGATGCCTCAATGGCCGTTAACAGGTCTAAGAACTCTCTAAGAAGACAATAAAATTCCAAAAATCCTTGTAGGAGAAAACAAAATGATAGAAATCTATTACTAAAGGGTTTCAAAATATTTTAATATTCGCTCAGGGATAACCAAGAACTCCATATTTATAGAGAACTTCCTGTGACTTCACATGTGTGACAGTCATGGTCATGTGATTACAGCAAACAGTGATGTGTAAATATGGGAAAAAAAGATGGTATTATAATAAAATAAATGACAGAATTAAATTTTAGTTGAATCCAAATCTTAAATAATTGAAAAATATGCACAAATATGTACATGTATATTACAGAATATCTTCTCACAAGGTACAACCTCTGGGTGAGTCCATCCAGAGCATTTTAAGTCACATGCTGCAACCCTAAGGTGAAACACATGAAATTGCTTGGCAAGGCAGACAATAAATTATAAGTCCAACACATAGTTAGAGAATAAGGGCCAATGTACAGTGGACTAAGTTTATGGGATGGCACTCTCAAGTGGATGTCCCGACAAGTGAGCCACACCTTCTGCCCCATTTAATATGAAAAAGGTGGTCTCCTTCTCTTATCAAAGTAGAACTTGTCAGAGGCTGCAGCTGTCAGCAAATGCTTCACTATTTCAGACCAGCTAAAATGGAATATTCCATAAATTCAGAAAGAGATGGCACATTAGAATCCGTGGAATCATATTACATGTTTTGAAAAAAAAAAACTCTGCCAAAGGTTAAACATCATACCAGTCAGACTGTAAAGAATTAATTGCATCTTAGGAATTTTCCCAAGTCCTGATTAGTTTAACGTGGATGTTAACCTTCAAACAGAAATGTGAAATAAACCCTGTGATCTGAAATAATAGAGTTTTGCAAACCAACTTAGAAAATAAAATAAATGGCAGAATTGGAATCTAGATGCATGAAAACCCCCCAAAATGAAAAAATACTGTATATGGACATATTTACATTAATTTTGCAATATGTTGCATTTTAATCTTTCTACTTGTTTTTCAAGAAGGTGTCCGCCTTTCATCATATATTACAGCTCCATAATACAAGCCCAGATATGCCTCTTTCAAATAGTTTGGCTTTTCATGAACTTGTATTTACTGGAGTGATGCCAGTTAGGTGCAGTTTTCAATCAGTGGGAGAGATTATAATTTGCTTAGGTAAGCACCACCACCTATAAATAATTTTGAGGTAATTACATAACAGTTACAGGTTGTGCTTAGTCAAGTGTGATTATTTTCTGACTACAGATGTCCAGAGGTATTCTAATTTTCACAAGATAAATGTGTGGAACAGAAATCTAAATGCTGGAAGCAGATCAGCTTCCTGAACTGAGTAAGGCTGAAGTCGCTTTATTCATTTGTTCCCTTGAAAGTTTAAAAAAGTACCTGTATCCAGCAGGGGAGTACAAGCTCCCTGGGAATTTGATCTTTTAGAACTTTGGTCATACTTCAGACAATATATCCCTCTCAGTTACAAGGACAGAGATATTAAGACAAGAAAATTATGGTAGAAAAGAAAGGACATATTGTATTCAACTACAACAGCAACAACAACATTTATTTATATAGCACATTTTCATACAAATGATATAGCTCAAAGTGTTTTACAGGATGAAGAAAGAGAAAAAATATATTAAAAAATAAAATTAGGCAATATTAATTAACATAGAATAAAAGTAAGGTCCAATGGCCAGGGAGGACAGAAAAAGCAAAAAATAAAACTCCAGATGGCTGGAGAAAAAAAATAAAATCTGCAGGGGTTCCAGGCCACAAGCCCCCTCTAGACATTCTACCTAACATACAGTGGTGTGAAAAACTATTTGCCCCCTTCCTGATTTATTATTCTTTTGCATG
>JANRMT010062806.1:37082367-37102610 GCA_026402145.1 Polypterus bichir lapradei | reverse complement strand
AGCAGGATGAATTCTGAAGTGTACAGGGCTATAATATCTGCTCAGATTCAGCCAAATGCTGCAAAACTAATAGGAAGACACTTCACAGTACAGATGGATAATGAGCCAAAACATACTGTGACAGCAAACCAAGTGTTTCTTAACACAAAGTAGTGGAATATTCTTCAAAGGCCAAGTCAATTAACCCATTTGGACATGCATTTCACTTGCTGAAGACAAACTGAAGGCAGAAAGTCCAATGAACAAGCAGAAACTGGAGGTAGCAGCAGTGAAGACCTGGCAAAGCATCACTAGGGTGGAAACGCAGCACTTGGAGAAGGCCATGGGTTTCAGACATCAGGCAGTCATTGACTGTAAAGGATTCAAGCAATATTTTTTGTAAACCACTTAAATTAAAGCTGAAAGTCTACACTTCAGTCACATGACTGCTTTCTTTCAAATGTATTGTGGGTGTTACAGAGCCAAAATTATGAAAATTGTGTCACTGTCCAATTGGACCTAACTGTTAGATTTAATGTGTGGCATCGGGTCCAGACTTGTTTCCTGCCTTGTGCCCAATGCTGTCAAGATACACCGCTGTCCTTTATTGGCTTATACCAGTGGTGTTAGTTGACCAAGTAAGGTCAGGTGCCAGGTGCAGGGAAAGGAATTTGGTGCTCTTGACGAATACCACTGCAGAGCCCTCGATGTGCAGTGGGGCGTGGACAGCATAGGCCTTCATGAAGTCAACAATTATCTCTTTTGTCTTATCCATGCTAAGAGACAGATTATTGCACTTGCACCAGTCCACCAATCTACATATTTCCACTCTGTATGTACAGTATATTAAAGTAGTCCTGTTTAGTACTTTGTTGCATATCTCATTCATATATGGAGCACTGCTGATCAACCTCATATATATACAATCAAGATATTGCTGAACTTCATTGGCTGGTAGAGCAGCCTTGCTCCTGACGCACCAAGACCTCGCCCCCTGCATTCAAGATTATCAAACTGCGCTTCAGAACTGAGAGTGCAAGATTTCGGGTGGCATTATAGCGCCTGTTCTCTGTATTATCACCATTACACCATTTAGGATGGAGTGGTAGCTCTGAGGTTAAGGATCTGCGCTGGTATCCTGAAGGTTGCTGGTTCGAATCCTTGTCACTACCAAAAGAAACCCTACTCTGCTGGGCCCTTGAGCAAGGCCCTTAACCTGTAATTGCTCCAGGGGTGTTGCACAATGGCTGACCCTGCACTCTGACTCCAAGGAGTATGTGAAAACTAACAAATTCCTAATATGGGAAATTGTATAAGGCGAAATGTAGAACAAGGCTTAAGGTGCCAGCATCTTAACAGATAGCCACTATTGCCTGGCACATGTAATGACATGATTGTTGTTATAACCCATATGAAAAACCAGTTGCTTTACCAATAAATCAGCCACTACATACAGCACCATCACGTCTGCCAATGCTACTTTATTGACCCAGACCACCGAGCCACAACATCTTCTTGGAAGCCAAGCACTTTGAGCTACTGTTTGTATGAAAATGTGCTATATAAATAAATGTTGTTGTTCTTGGCATCACAGAAGGCTTGTGCATTAATTGAATGTCACTGCCCACAGTTAACAAAACCTACTTTATTTTCACTAGGTGTCCTTAATGCAATAGAAGTATAGTAAAGTATTCCGCTTACATTATAAGAACTGGACACTGCTGCAAATTGCCTTTTTAATGTTGACGAAAACATTTTCTGTTTTATGTATGTGCACCCACACCATAAGGAAACTGGATGTAGCGCCTCATTGATGGGTTAATGGCTTTCAGCACAGCAAGCATGATGGAGTGAAGCTTGGCTGAGATATTCCTGACCTGTCAGCCAGTTCACTAAAAATGGACAACAAGTACTGTACATACCCGTGGATAAGTTCTCCCGCGGATAAGATGGGACTTGATTTTAACATTTAATTTCTGATATTTTATAATGTCGGTCGTATAAATTGAATGTGGAAAACTCACACTATTGGTCCAAGAGATTATGATATGCTAATGCCCACCTGAGACCTTTTTTTTTCTCTGTATTGTACCTAAGTGACCACACAGTAATACCCAACTATTCTGAAACAACGTTTGCACTGATTTGTGTTTCTTGTATCTCACATTCTCATAAACCTTCATCGTAAGAGCATCCCTTATCTACGATAGAATGTTTGATCAGAAGAAAATATGAAGCTGATTTTAAATTAAACATAATTGAAGTAGCAATAGAAATGGTAACTGCCTACTGCAATAAAATTTGATGCGTCTGAGAAACTGGTGCGAGATTGGAGGAGGCAAGAAGATGTAAAAAAAAAACTTTAAGTGTCGCATTTTTTGGGGGTTTGATTTTATTATCGATTTTTCGGTTAGACGTGAGTATATATGGTAGATGATATAAACTGTCAAAAAATTTAAAACGTTCTTCAGTGCAATTATGTAGCGTTGGCCCCATTTCAAAGGGAACTGAATTATCGTCTGTGTTTCTTATTTATCACTTCTGAGGTGTTATATGTTTGTCATGTCAACGCACATAATAATAATGGCTCGGTGATATGAATTATTATGCACGTGATTTAGCTGCATTCCCCTACTTGATCAAGGGTGTTGTCACTTTCCAGTTTCTCAAAATGTTGCGCACGCATGAGTCAGAGTTTCCGTAAATATATGCACGTTTGCAGATCTTTTATAAATCCCAAAGTTTGCATATGCACATTTCAGTCCTCTTTTTGTACATAAGCAAGCTTTATAAATGAGCCTTCTGAAAAGTGTTTCTGATCTGGTATTTGAGGTTTTTTCCTCATTATGGTGAGAATTCTTCTGTCAACAGCACTGGAAGTCTTTCTTGATCTAGCAGTCACTTTGTGATTACTAATCTCAACAGTACACCCTGTCTTATTAGTAACGTTCCACACAATTGATTTTGGGTATCCTTAAGGCTGATGTCTCTTCATGTTTTATGCTTGCCTCAGAATGGCTTCTTTGACTTTCATTGGCACAACTCTGGTCCTTGTTTTTAAAAAAGGCATCAACAGAATCCAAAGGTGATCAAAAGCCTAGAAGCAAGACTAGATGCTGAAAGTCTTATTATAGACTAATGAAGCAATTAAACACACCTTAGCAATCATAAATTCTTGTGAAGCTAAATGACTTAAAAATTATGGCGTCCTGAAAAGGGTAAGACTATGCATAGAAAAAGTGCTGTGCTGTGCTTTGCATGGTAAAATCAAAATGTATAAAATATACCCTTTAATAAAATCTCAGAATAAACACTTTATCAGTTTGTGAATTGTTGAAACTATGGAGCCCCAGAGAAAATCAAGGAAGAATGTGTCTTTGTCCCAAACATTATGGAGGACAGTGCATTAGGCTAGCTTATACTGTGAGAAGTGAATGAGCAGAATCTGCACATGGTCTACACATCAGATCATTTCCAGCCTCCCTCCTGGTACTTTTAAAGATCTGATACTCCAGGTGAGTACATCCTAAGAACCAATCCTACAAGTTTTCCTCCTGGAGAACAAATTTCTCCTCATTGGATGCAGAAAGTCCACTTTCATTGCAACCAAATAAAAAGCTAAATATTTGGAGCTAAGTAAACCAGGGCTTACGAAGATGAACATGGTCATAGTCATTCTGTACACTCAAGGCCCTACAATTGGATTAAGCAGGTCTGATAAATGGAAGGGTAATTGGATGGATGGATGTACAAGGCATTAAATATAATATGAACAAGACCTGAGATGTGATTCTCAGCCTCAAATGCTTTGCGTGTTCAGTTTCAATATTCTTCCCTTGGTTTTATCAGTTTACTCTCAGTGCCCATCGCATCAAAAGTCAGGTTGATTGGCGACTCTGAACCCTGCTGAGCTGTGTGTCAGTGCTTATTTGTACCCTGCAGTTGAAGAGAGCAGGCCCATCTAGGACCGGTTCCCAAGTAGTTCAACCCTAAATAGAATAGGCAAACAATTAAAAAAGATTGGTGGATAGAAATGATTTCCTCTTGACATAACATTACTTCTTTAATGGAAAACACACATCAATGCATCATTTTAATGAAAGTAACAAGCGTCTGCTTTAACAGAACACGCTGTAATTCCTAAGTAAGAAATTAAGGAACAGAAGTCTTTTCCCACAGAATTAAAGTAACATTCTGTTGAAACTAAGGCAAGCAGAAAATCGTTCAGATCTCATTCCCATTTTCCCCATTCCCTTCTGCTTGTCAAGTTTTTGGATATCACTCCTGGGAGGTCCCCTACATATTTAACAAGTGTATCAAGCCATCCTTGAGTTCTGTTAGACTTTTTGAGACTTTTCTTTTAGGAGCATTGGCCAGTGAGTTAGTAAATGAAAGTATACCGACAAAAGATTACAGTGTTTTTAGTCCAAATTCAGATTCTTCACATGCTTGCAGAAGAACAAACAATAAATAAAATAATAATAATTATTGAGTCAAGCAAAAGCTGTGGAATTTATAATACTCTGAGTTTTAATATGAGAATATCTAACTGAATCACGTCAGAAGTCAAATCTGGCAAATCCATGATATACCAGGAGAAATAATGCAAAAATACTCTGGGGCCACTATCTGAAATGACTGACAGTATTTCTTAAACCTAACCTATATAAACCCATAAGTCTCTTTTGTATATTATCTTGGAAATGGGCAAGGCAAAGGTTACTCTAGCATCATAAGACACAAGAAAAATCCACCCTTGAAGAAATATCAGCTCATCACGGTGTACATTCACTCAGATTTGGTCATTTTGGAGATGCCAGTCAGCCCCTAACACATGTTAAGAAACTCGAGCACCTCAGAAAAGTCACACACACACAGAAAGGAATTTTTAGCTGCACACAGACAGTCATTGGTCTGGGAATGGAACCCAAGGACCCAGAAGCTGTAAGGTAGAAACATTACACATTATGTGCAATCTTTTATTATTGTTTAATGTGAATGTTTTGCTAGATTATTTAGTGAAGAGTGTATTCAGGGCCAGTGCCACATTAAGGCAAATTAGGCATTCACCTAGGGCTCAGATCATAAGTGGGTGGGGGGGGATCTACTGGATTAGCTACCGAACACCTGGTTGGCACACTAATAAGCTTGGCATAGGACACAAAATAACACTGATTATATTATTTCTTTATTTTTATTGTGAACCTTTAACAAATGGCTGTCAGGCCCACACTGTCTGATTGTATCCCAAGAGATCTTTGGCTGTGCCAAGCAGTCTTTTGAAATGTACACCCTAAGCCTGGAAGCTCCATCTGGACAGAAAGAATAAGATGGTCCCCCATCTCACGCAGCTGACAGCTTTATTCAACTAAAGACAATAACATGAAACATGAAAAATTTATGATGACAATACTTTAATGCAGCAAAAACAAGCAGAAACTGCTGTGAAACAAAAATCAAAGTTGTAAGTTTTGCGATGGCTAATTTCTTTTTGTGTAATAAATACTATATTTCCTTGCTTTTTAATTCCTGTTGGGTTTTTGAATATGTGGAATTGATTTCTGTGATTCGGCTTTTTGGTGTAAGGTCATTTTTAGTTATTTTATGTCTTAGTGCAATGCCACCCTGGTTTTTAATGGGTGCTGCCATTTTTGTGTACATTTTGTATTCTTGTTACTATCACGTGTCAACCATGTTTTACAGCACATGATGTCACCATTGTGATGTTATGATGGTCAGGATTATTGACTTCCTGGATATATCAAATAAAAGTACTTGTGGTATAGCTGTGAGTCCATATAGTTCATTTAAGGCTTTGAATTTATAGTGTGTGCCTTCAATTTCTGATTGTTGATTTGTGTTTTGGATTTAGTAGTTTGGTTTTCTTTAACTTTGCTGACCAGATTTTTGACTTTGATTTTTGACCATGTTCATCTCATGGTGTAGTTTTTTTTGATTCTTTCTTGCTGTTTTTCCAACAATATAGAATGACAGGCAGCAATCAGAAAACCAGAAAGGACAAAACATCAAAACCCAAAATGCAAACCAAACGTGTAGTTTAAATCTTCTTTGTTCTTTTTACCTCTAAGTCTAGTGAACATTATTTGCTTCGAAAATACAGTAGAAACCAATTCTTGGATACCAAGTGCAGTAAACCACATCCTATATAGGCAGGGAGTGAAGATTCCATATATAATGTTGATGATAAGGAATTTATACAAAATTTGTTGGCATCCATTCCCAATCTGAACACTCATAAAGTTATAATGGCTGGGGATTTTAATTGTGTTATGAATCCACTTTTAGATAGGACCTCCTCCACAGGGGGAACGGCATCTAACACTGCAAAAATAATTACAAAGTTTATAACTGATCACAACTTATCAGACCCCTGGAGGTTTCTAAACCCAAATTCAAGAACATATTCTTTCTACTCACCAGTACATCATTGTTACTCAAGGATCGATTACTTCTTTATAGACAATAACTTCTTACCTAAGATTAAATCTTGCAAATACGATGCTATTGTTATTTCTGACCATGCACCTATGATCTTGGAGCTAAAATTACTAAGCCCCATGCACTCACCCCGCAGATGGCGCCTCAACCCGCTTCTATTAGCTGATGAGAATTGTACTGAATTTATATCCAAACAAATCAAATTCTTTCTAGAGACAAATACATCCCCCGAGATCTCTGCAGGGATACTCTGGGAAACTCTTAAGGCCTTCTTAAGAGGACAGATTATCTCATATCTTTCCCACAGAAATAAATCCGAGGCCAAGAAAGTAGCAGATATAAAAAGCGAAATTACTAAAATAGATGAAGAACATGCCAGACTACCAAGCGAGACTCTACATAGGAGAAGGCAGGCTCTACATTCGGAATTAAACCTCTTGACAACTAAAGAAACTGAACAACTAATTTACAAATCCAGACATCATTACTATGAACATGGGGAGAAAGCTAATAAGCTTTTAGCTCAACAAATTCACAAGCAAGAAGTGCGCAACGCAATCTCGGTAATCACTAGTACGAACGGAGATAAAATCGTCGAACACCAAAATATAATGCACACTTTCAGAGACTACTATAAATCCCTATATACTACTGAGTTTAAGGAAGACAATACACAATCTAATGCATTTCTGGATACATTACAGATACCACAAATAGACGCTTTTAGTGCGGAGGAACTTGATAAACCTCTGATGCTACCAGAATTACTAGATGCTATAAAATCACTCCAAGGCGGGAAAGCAGCAGGCCCTGATGGTTACCCTGCAGAATTTTACAAGAAATTCTCCGCTCAGCTAGCCCCCCTCTTATTAGCAACATTTACAGAAGCCAGAGATAACCAATCTCTTCCACAAACCTTTCGCCAAGCACTAATCACTGTCTTTCCAAAACAAAATAAGGACTTATTACAATGTGCATCATACAGACCAATTTCACTTCTGAATAACGACGTTAAAATACTCTCTAAAATCTTAGCCAGAAGGGTGGAGAAAGTGCTCCCCTCGGTAATATCACAAGACCAAACTGGATTTATTAGGGGCCGGCACTTATCTTCCAATCTTCGACGCCTGTTTAATGTAATATACTCACTAACTAAATCAAACACCCCAGAAATATTATTATCATTAGATGCAGAAAAAGCATTCGACATGATTGAATGGAAATACCTTTTTACTATATTGGAGAAGTTTGGGTTTGGCCCAAACATCTGTGCATGGATTAAATTACTGTATACTAACCCAGAAGCTTCAGTTTGCATCAACAACATTTACTCAGACTACTTTAAACTAGAACGTGGCACTAGACAAGGATGCCCCTTGTCACCGCTGCTGTTTGCGATTGCCATTGAACCACTGGCAATACATTGTCGAAATACTGATCAGATAAAGGGGATTAGCAGAGAAGGACTGGAACAGAAAATCTCATTATATGCAGATGACATGGTACTGTATATATCAGACCCAGAAAATTCTGTACCTGCAGTTTTAGCAGCACTCACAGAATTTCAAAAGATCTCTGGTCTCAGAATTAATCTGAATAAAAGTGTACTCTTTCCAGTGAACTCTCAAGCATATAATATTAGATTAGATACCCTACCTTTTATCATTGCAGAACAGTTTAAATACCTAGGGGTAAACATCACAAGTAAACATAAAGCTCTATATCAACAAAATTTCGCCGTTTGCATGGAAAAAATTAAACAAGACTTGCATAGATGGTCAACCCTTCATCTCACACTAGCTGGAAGAATTAACACTGTTAAGATGAATATTCTTCCTAAGCTCCTTTTTTTATTTCAAAACATCCCAATATACATTAATAAATCATTTTTTAGGCAATTAGATTCGACAATAACCTCATTTATTTGGAATTCAAAACATCCACGCATCAAAAGAGCGACCCTACAAAGACAAAAGGCAGAAGGCGGCATGGCTCTACCTAACTTCCAGTTTTATTACTGGGCAGCAAATATACAGGCGATAAGAACCTGGACACAAATAGAAGAACATACACAGGCTTGGTCCGCAATAGAATTAAATTCCTGCAGTACTTCTTTGTATTCCTTGCTCTGTGCTCCAATAAACACACGTTATCGGCAATACACTAATAACCCAATTGTGCTCCACTCACTTAGAATCTGGAACCAATGTAGAAAGTATTTTAAGACGGAGAAGCTTCTATCTGTGGCACCCCTGCAAGAGAACCACCTCTTTCAACCCTCACAAACATATGCAGTTTTTAATATTTGGAAAAAATTTGGAATTAACTTGCTTAGAGATCTTTATATAGACAACGTCTTTGCATCCTATGAGCAATTACATTCCAAATTTAACATTCCAGCTACACATTTCTTTCACTATCTTCAAATCAGAAACTTTGTTAAACAAAACCTTCCAGATTTTCCTCATCTTGCACCCTCATCCATGCTGGAAAAAATATTGCTCAATCTCAAGGATTTAGACTCCATCTCTACAATATATAAAATCATTTTACAATCCCTCCCTTTTAAAGATCCAAGAGGACACTGGGAAAAAGATCTTTCAATTAATATATCAGAAAAGGAGTGGAAAGTAGCAATGCAGAGAATTCACTCGAGCTCCATATGCGCAAAGCATACAATTATACAACTCAAAATTATATATCGAGCACATCTGTCTCGACTAAAACTCTCCAAAATGTTCCCAGGGCATGATCCAACCTGCGAACGTTGTAACCAAGTCCCAGCCTCACTAGGTCACATGTTCTGGTCCTGCACCAAATTAACATTATTCTGGACAAACATTTTTAATTACCTTTCAGAAAGCCTTGGACTTACAATCCCTCCAAACCCATTAACAGCTGTGTTTGGTGTTCTTCCAGATGGGTTTAAAGCGGAGGAAGACAAACAAATTGTGATTGCATTCACTACACTTTTGGCACGTAGACTTATTCTCATAAACTGGAAGAACCCAAACTCTCCTCTTTTAAGTCAGTGGGAAACCGATGTGTTATATTATTTGAAGTTGGAAAAAATCAAATACTCAGTCAGAGGATCCGTACAGACTTTTTTCAAAACATGGCAGGATCTAATCAGTAATATTTTAAAATAAGTTCAAAAGGCACAGAGAATTTATTAACTTAGGTATGTCTCCAAGCCTTAAATTTAACGCCGTTTGGCTTGCTCTCTCTCTCAGGGGTGGGGATCGATCTGTTCTTAATTTTTCTCTTTGTAAAAACTTGATTGCTTTGTATGGATTGTAATAAAATTAATAAAAAAAAAAAAAAAAAAAAAGAAGATTCCATATATCACATCACCTCCATGGTGGCATCCGCACAAAAAGAATCATTCAAAATGTTATTTTGTTAGGTCAAAGTTATAAACTGTACTAAAGTTGCAAAAACAGAAGGAATAGAATCCAAAGATGCTAAAATGTTAATTCATTATAAAAAAAAACTTTGATAGCAAAATATAATTCAGAGGATTAGGATGAGGAGTTAAATAAAACTGAATTATTCCAAATGAGCATAAGCCAAAAGGGTAATCGAGGAAATAAGAAGGCAGCCAGGCCAAACAGAAGGCATAGGTATATAGAAATGACAGAATCCAAAATACATCCACAAAAATATACAAGCAAAAACAGAAGTCACAAAGCAAAAAAACTCTACCACTCTGCATATCTCTTACATAGGTCATGAAGACTCATACTTGGAACACCTTCAAAGTGCTGCCATAACGGTATTGCAATAAAGTGAGATGGGCAGAGTTAAATCAGGCAGCAGAGGAAGGGAGGAACCACAGGCCTGTTCCTGACCATAGACTCTAAGGCAAGGTTTCTTTAAACAGCATGATAACCTAACAAGAGTGGATTGAATGTTATAAAATTAGTTCCCTTGGAGACTTATGATTCAAAATCTTCATCAAAATCTTCATCTCACTACATCCTCTACTCCTCTTTTTTCTTGGCCCCTGCACCACTTCTTGCATGACATCTAAGCACTAAGTGTTTTCCTATTCTGGTAGTTACCATGTCTCTATTCATCATCAGGTAGTTATTTCTGGAGCTTATGGTTATTTGAAATATGCAGTGGGTAGCAGGGTGCTGCCCCCTGCTGATAGCTCTCCACATTAACACTGCTATCCACTTTACAGATACATCATGCAGAGAACAACGAACATTGTTAAATGCCTTTATTACTTTTTGAACAATTGTCTAACATGACAGTAAGATCAACCTGAAGAATAAAAAGATGTTTATAAAAGTAGCTTTCTAAGTAGTTAATTTATATTCTGTATCAAATGTACAGTATATTCTGTAGTTTGAGCAACTATTGCTTTCATTACTTGCTTTCAACGTTGCTTTGTATTACTACATTTACTTTAGCAAGTTAGTAACTTCCTCATTTTTATTAAATAAAGTAATCTGTTATGCTATGGAGATTACATTGGTGGTCTTCCTATTGTAATGCACAATGGTGTGGTTTCCCATTGTGTATCATATACAGATAGTGGGTGGCTCTCCTTCCTTATGTTACTAGCTTCCTGAGAGTTATCGATGTAAACTTTGTACGTTGTCCCTGGAACTCCAGGATACTCTTCTCACAACACAACACAAGTGGGCTAGATTAAGTGGTGACTTTAAACTGACCCTATGTGGCCGAGGGTGAGTGAGCAGGCTGTGTGATGATCCAAAGTTGGATTAGGCTTTTGAGAATGTTATGTTATGTTATGTTATGTTATGTTATGTTATGTTATGTCATGTTATGTTATGTTATGTTATGTTATGTTATGTTATGTTATGTTATGTTATGTTATGTTATGTTATACACATACCAACAGGTTACAAGTCTAGCAAATGCATTATAAATAATAAATTACAGAATTCCATGATTGAATTTGGTTTACTGCCCTTGCAAGCATAGGGTGTTGTACCGTGTTAGCCATTATGGATGCAATGAGAAGTCAAACAAAATGACACTTTTTATTGGGTAACTGAACTGATTACAGGGGATCTGAGCTGCCTTAAAAGTGTACAGATTGCAATCGGTTCAGTTAGCCAATAAAAGGTGTCATTTTGCTTGACTTGTCATTGCACTTGTAACAAAGATCATTAACGGTTTCCGGAAAGAGTGGCACAACAAAAGTGAGAATACATGTGGTATTTGATAGCAAAGTACAGAAAAGTGTGAAGAAAAACATGGGGATGTAATGGATATTGATCTTCCTAGGGAACCAAAAGCTTACAACCAAAAGTATCATGCAGTAGCCTGAATATATAAAAAGAAATTGTTATGTTAGCTCAAAGGTTGTTTGTCGCAGCAGTAGCACTGGTGGATCTTCCCAGTGTGGAGTTTACATTTTGTCACTGTGTCTACCTGGGTTTTCTCTGGGTGGTCTGGTTACCTTCCACAGTTCAAAGAGATGCAGGTTAGGTGGATTGGTATCATTCACTTGGCCCTGGTGTGTGGGTATAGTATATGTGTGGGTGGGCTCACCCTGCAATGTACTGGTGCCCGGTCCAGGGATCATTCCTTTTGCATTCTGTGTTTACTGGGTTAGGTTCCTGCCCCCGCTTGTGACCTTGCCCAGGATTAAGTGGGTTAAAAAATGACATAACAACTCAAAGGTAAGACTTCCATCTAATTGAAAGTATTGATGCCATTATTTTCCAAAATGTGACTGAGGCATGTAATAGAAGTGAAAACCTTTACGAACTTTGTAAAGAAACTGGAAAAGATATTGTGACAACTCAGCTGGTCGATGGATTGAGTGGATGCCTCTCATGTGCCAATCTTGTCAATACTCTTAAATCTGAATTTGGTTTAATTGCTAATTGTGTTCCCTCTTGAAGAAGCCTGGGTAACTTTCTAAAGAATAAAGGGTAAACATTTCAGGGTCCAGAGATGCAACATTAATAGAGACTTATTTTCATCAGTGATGCTTCACCTGATATTGATCCAATAAGTATGAATCCTTATAGAATTAACATTTTTTAATCTGTTAAATTTGATGATATACAATGATTTGTGAATGGCAGACAAAAATGCACTTAAGTACAAATGTCCATATTGAAACATTATATTAAACACTACAATTTTTATAACCCTAGGTTAACTTCTAAGTGGATTATGAATGAATACATAGATAGATAGATAGATAGATAGATAGATAGATAGATAGATAGATAGATAGATAGGTTACACAATTCTTATCTTACCTGGTTCAAGAAGGGAGACACCACAGAAGGATATTTTGGCGTGCTGTATAAATATTTGAACAGGAAGGCATCAGAAAATGTAGCCCTACATATGGTGAAAAGCCCTGCTCTGTTTTATCCAGCAGTAAATGTAATCAGTTGAAGCTCCTGCATGCATTTCATGTTGTTAGTTCTGTTATTTGTGTACTTGCTGTATTCATTACAACAGCAAATTTTGATGGTGAAGCTCCATATTTGTATAAGACCTGACATGTCAGAGATTCATGGATCCATATCCCTTTGCTAGTGCTTCTGTAAAACACAGAGTTTAGCAAATGGTGGAAAAATGGTGTATGTCTGGTTCTGTGAGTAAAACCAAAAAATTATTCCATCTGTGCCAGAGGGGTTGTTGAAGACATTTTGTTCAAAAGGAATGAAGTCTTCATAAGCCATCTCAGCAGTTATCCAAATAGGTCTGAAGTCCACTTGCAACCGACCTTTGTGTTACTGCTGGTGGAGATCACTTTCAGTTTAGCCTTTAAAATGGTCAGTAATACTCTTCAATAACATCTTCTAATAAAAATAACACAAAATAAGTGTAATATAAGAATTGTTACTCATTTATTATTAATAAAGCTCTTAATGACATTGACACAAAGATGCAGCTACTATTATGTGCGCCACACTGTAGAATTTCTGACTGTAAAAGTCAGATCCTCTTGTAGTCGGCCATGGCTGCCACCCAAACTCTAAGAATGGCCTTCAATAAACAAAAGCAATGAGTTCACTGACAGATCATCATGATTTAAATAACAATATTTTTCCCACAAATTTTCCCTAGAATTGCTTTCTTTTAATTTTAAAACGTTTTAATGAAAAATTGTGATGGTTTCCTGCTTGACTTACTTTGAAAGTACATATTTCCCGTGCTAACATTAACAAATATTCATGTTATTTGTCTTTAATCATAACAATAACACAGACACATTACTGTGCACCCTGTGAAAGTGAGCACCTTGGAGGGTTACACTGAGCTGGAAGCAAGCTAGACGGCACTGTTTCTCACTGATTAGTGCTGCAGTGTGACAGATCCAGACATCTTCCAGGTAGATCATTCTCCCCATGTCTGTGTACATTTTCTCCAGGTTTTTCTTACAAACACATGGAGGTCAGGGTGACTGCTGACTCAAAATTGCTCTTTATAAATACCTGTGGGTGCATGTGTGAAGGAGCCTTAAAACCAGAGCTACCCAACATACCCATGATAGAGTAGGTGCTGGCTTTCTTCAATCTTAGATGGAATGATGGATAGATTGATTTGTGAAAGCAAGCCAGTTAATGTGTAAGCTGTAATCATGACCAGTGTCACAAATGTGCACTTGGGGATTGCCTTCAGGGCTTGATAAAGGCAAGCAATATCACCCTGAACCCAAAGGATGTGTTGTCACTAACTGTCCTGTCTCTTCTACCTGCAGCTCCAATAAGCCAGACAAGGCCACATCCCTTCTAGTCAGGATGCTAAAAAAAGGGACATGTCCGAAAGGAGGTGCCTGAGCCTGGTAGAGTATGGAGCTCCTGCATGACCTAACTGTTTATTCTTAATTCTGTGTTAAGTGTCTGAGCTGGCCTGTTTACTGTTGTGCCTTGTGCACTTAAATCTTTTTCTTGGGTTGCTTGGTTGGCACAAGTGTTCCCTGTGGACTCCTTGCATCGAGTGGACGATTACACCATGCACAGAATAGCACACACAAATACAGTATCATGCAAAAGGTTTGGGGTTCCATGCCATACAATCTCAAGCAAAGCAAATTACTATATGACTGAGTAGTCACTTGAGACCGAGTTCAAGGCATGTCTCTCATAACAAAGAAAAGTGGCTGGTCTTATAGTCAGAGAGGGGGCTGTAGGCAGAAGTGAGGTCAGGAACAGGGCAGGAACTGGAAGTGGAGTCTGCTTGAGAACTGTGATTATAGTTAAGCAGGCTTCCCTTCTGAGGATCTACAAAAGAAGGAGAAAAGGTGTTAGTGCGCTCTGTCAACCCCTGGCCCAGTATACCACATTTAGTCAAGTCCAATGACTGCCTCCCATGTCACATGTGTGACAGTGTTCAGAACTTTAGAAACAGCCCTTTTGTACATACTGAGTCATTGTGAGGCAGACTTTTACTTGAACAGCAACTTCCTTTACATAATTAGCCGTATTTAACTCATCGCAGCGTTGGTTTTAAATGTTGTACCTACATGTTTGTATGTATTACTTCTGACGTTTCAATGATTGTTGTGATGTTTCATGTAACATTTAACCAAAGTTTTCTGCTTGCAAAAATTCAAGATGAAGAAATTTCAACTCAATATTTCGATGTTTTTGAAGAACTGCTGCTAAGAATAAGTTGTAAAGTTTGGCTTTCTCTTGCACAGAAGTGTGGATATGTCATAAAAAAGTGGCAGGCCTGTGTAGTGCTGGTCAGAAGTACAAGATGGCAAAGCTTTGGTTTGCAGATTGCAGATTGTCTACTAATAGTATTCTGCCTAGCTAATGTATTGTTTATTTCATACTACCAAAGCACAATACTGGATCATCCCTGATTATCTCTGGATATTTCACAAACTACAAGTAGGCTGTGGTATTGGAAGAAGAAGGGAATTCCAAAAGAATTAAACATAATTAGGAAAAAAATATGTTTTTACAAGACAGCATGGGGGCGTGTGCACTATAGGCAATATAGACGCGAGATAGTGTGAAATTCAAACGATATGTACAAGTGATGGTTTCTGGTCTGTTTAAGGGACAAGGATAAGGTCTGATAAGGAGGTAGCTTTTTGATCAGAAGAAGGAAGGAAGAGATGTTCACAAGTCATAAACATTTGGATAAAAAGATGAAGATGCCAGAAAATTCATTATGACCATTGTGACCACTAGGGGATGTTGCAGCACCCCAAACCCCTGACAAAATCACATTGACACAAGTCCTGGACTCAAATCAAATACGGGGTTTTATTATCACAAGTACCTTTCAAGAGGCACACTTGTTTTTCTTCTTCTTCCTCTCTCTTTTCCCTCTTCCTCCACTCCTCCAGGTGAGCTTTGTCCATCTTCAACCCGACTCCAACACACCTAGGAGAGGCAGACCGACTCCTATAATTTCAGTTCTGGGTGTATTTCTGGAGCTGGAGCATAGCCATCTGGAAGAACGTCTGGGTCAGACAGAAGTCCCCAAAAGGACAGATTGCGAATCCTGGCAGCTCCCCCTAGCAGCTCCTATGGAACCCAACAGGACTGCCCCATGACAATAGAGGTCCCAGCATGCCCTGTGTGGGGATCCTAATCCAGGGATGCTAACATCTAGGGTATCAGGGAAGTAAGTAGTCCAAGCAGGCTAACTCCCCCAATTCTACCACTATATTGGCCTCCTGGCGAGGTAAGGAACTTGGACCTGTCCCAGCAGGGATGCCAGTGTAACCAGTTGTTTGGCAGTGAACATCTTTCTTTTTTTTCTGCTTTTTTCTTCAGCCTGGCAATGGACAGGAATCTTGTAGGGAGACCAGTCCATGGGTGCTGTCTATTACAGTATTTAGAAACATCAGATCAAAAAATGCAAAGCCCTATTTATTATTGCAGGAATAAAATAAATAATGATGAGTGAAACAATTCAGAAATGAATTTGCATTGAACTGAAGGGTTGTGTTTTGCTTCCAGTGACATTGGTGCCATTCACACAAAAAGAATGGCATTTCTTCTCTGTCTGGATGTGTTTTCATACCCTAATTCTGCATTTAAATAAAAATTTCTTCTAGCTAATACAAAAAAAATTACAGCTAGCATGCACATCCTCAACACTGGGGTTTTGGCAGTGGTGCTTTCACTTGAAGTGAGATTTTCTTGTGGAGAAAACACAGCAATGCACACAACACTGTGTTTTAGTGTATCTTCATATAATAAATACGCAGCATGTACTATTTTTTTAAAAATGTACTTCACTCCTCCACATTGATGCAAAAGAAGGGCATAAATAGAATGGATTTTACTAGTGTGGCACAGATTAAGAGCTTTACATAGCTGCAAAAAAGAACACAGGTAAACCCAGAAGTGTGAATGAGACTTTAAACAGCAGTATTCTATATTTTACACCAAATAAACCCTTTAAAACCTCCTAAAATCTTTTTAGTGAGCTTCACAATGTCAAAATTGCCTGTGAATCAACTTTTATTGTCAGTTTTTGTGAAACTGCATGCTAATGAAAACTCGCCTGTTTCTTTCATCACTCTTAATAAAGTGTGATAAGACATTACCAGCATGGGCCTTTTGAAAGGGTGAGAGAAGCAAGTATGATGGTACTCACTGTCATATGAGACAACTCCTGAGCCTGACAGAGGTCCTCCTAAAGATGTCAGCAGAAGATGTGGCAGTGCGTGATATGAGCCAGGAGTTAAGTCTTTTTCCAGACTGAAGAAATGCAAAATACTGAAGACCTTCATTTGGCATATACACAATTTAAAAGAAAATATTATGAAGCAGCAAAACATTTGAACATTCAAACACTGAGCTAAGATTCATTGTAAATAATTATAAATATGAACTTAGCCAAAAAAATTACAGATTGAATTGCTTTTGGGTAATAAAACAGAAACTTCATATCACAGACACAAAATGGTTAGAAGCAGTAGATGGCGTTTTACGATAGATGTACACTACTAGTCAAAAGTTTTAGATCAGTTTTTCTTCAAATTTAATCAGTTGAAGTGCAATGAATGGCTTAAAATGGTGAAAAGGTAACCAACAAACTGCTGGAGGTTTAAATTTAAAGTTTAGGTTAGAAAAAAATTTAAAAAAGGAAATTTCCAAATATTACAAATGGGCCTTCTTCGGGGAACAACTAATAGGTTACAACCTACAGATGTTCGGCAGCAATTAAAGTAAATTAAGCCTTGTAAGCTGAAGCAAACAATTTGTACAGGTGTCCCAATTTCTGTTGATTACTTAAAAACCCAGAAGTCAAGGGCACTTTACTCCTAATTATTGTGTCTGCGAGTGGTCTAAAAGTTCTTAGATTGTAAATTACCACTTTACAAGATTCAAGGTATGAAGAACATCAGGTCTCAAAGGGTGGCCTTTTTCTGTTGTACATTATATTACTGTGAACATTTCTGGGCTAAGTATCATTAGAACATTACTGAATAGAATTGGTACTTTCTATAATTAGCAGTGTAGCTTCATTGAATCACATTTTTAAAAAACATTTTTATTACTCTTTTCTATATTTTTTATTTTGCCTTTCATTTGCAAAAAATGGTAATTAATGACATAATCATTTTAATGCTATTTGGTACTAGTTTCTGAATTTTTCAACAAACAGTGTATCTTTAATTTTTGTAACATATAAGATCAATTCAAATGATGTGTAACTAAGAACATAATAACATTAGACATGCTTTAAAAAAACACAGGAGCCTTTCTTCACGGTTCAGTTTCTTATCAAATCTGAATTTCATAAACTCTTAAGCCACAACACTTTGCTAAGCGTCATCTTTAGCCTGGCCCTGAGCAGTCTTAGAAGAGGTGCTTAGTTGCCTCAGTTACGAAGCATGATTTGCTCTAACTGAAAATGGTAGGAATAAGCGTGGCTTAATCATTAAATTCACTTGGTGGAATACCACCTGGCCTTGCTGATCTCCAACTTTGTCTGCAACAATTGGTTAAATCACAGTGTGCACATACAGTATGTCTGTGTATCTAGCATGCCTTCTTTGACCATCCTTAGAATGGAGGAGGATGCCCCAGAAGAAGGCTGATGTCACTTTGGCACAAATCCAAGCCTGCTCTGTCTTGTGTGTTATAATTTACAGATAGAGGACCCTCTGAAATTATGAGCCTTAATATAATAGTCAAACTGCCCTTGAGGGTGAACTGCTTATTCGCTTATGAATTTTGTGTTTTTATTTTTGTTTGAATTACAGCAGGTAACTCTACTGGTCAAATGTTTTGGAACATCCCCAATTTTCAGTTTGTATTGAAATGTAAGCATTTCATATTCAGTGAATAACCTGAGATGGTACATAGGTAAGCGGTGAACTGCTTTAAAACTGAAAAATAATGTGATTTTTCAAAGTTATACAAATAGGCCTATTACATGGGGCAAGTAATAGATTAATAACTTAAGGCTTTTATGAAGCAATGGAAGTTAATTAAGTTTTAAAAGCTGATGCAAAAAATTCCTACAGGTATCCCCAATTTTGTTGATTACTTACAAACCCTCCATCTGTATAAAAGCAGTGTTGGAATAAACTCTGTTGCTATACCCTTTGTTACATTATTTGGACAATATTGCAGTGTATATTGTCATAATGGTGAAAAAAAGTACAGCAGTAAAGGAAGGTAAAAGACTATTTTAACCCTTAAAAGTGTACGTCTTTCCTTTAGGAAAATTGCAAAGAAAGTCAAGCTGTCAGTAAGTACAGTTTACTACACCAATAAAAGGAGCTTGGAAACTGGAGAAAACTCTGACAAGAGCAGGCCTGGCAGACCAAGAACCACAACAGAATCAGAAGACAAGTTTCTGAGAGTCAACAGTTTGTGTGATTTAAGGAAGTGGAAAAAGAAGAAGTGACATAAGTGGCCATTGCTTGGCTTGTACTCTGGTCTTTGGATGAGAGAAGAGTGGCTATATATTGCCATACACGTGTGCTTAGGAGGCAGTCAACAAGCCCTGAGGTGAGTGAAACATCACGAGATAAAGGGTTGATTTATGCCTCTCTCTCTTTTTCATCAGATCCAAAGAAGAAAAATATCTCCATTCACTTACCATCACAACTTCTAGATTCACAAAATGGCTGCCCAACGTCACTTCCACTCATGACTTCTGATGATGACATCACTTTCTGGTCTCCCAATGATGATGTCACTTCTGGTTCCCGATGATGACGTCTCTTCTGCCCAACAGTTTTGACGTCATTTACTGTCACATCACTTCAGTCAGTCATGTTTTTGTATAAATATAGCCATATTCCTGATGCATACTGTCAAATACTTTGGTTTTGATCAAATTCTATTGCTTTTTTTCATTACGTCTGCTGGACATTATACATGGTCATTCCCCAACTCTTTTTTATTTGTGGCTATCCTTTATTTCTATGACAATATATATATATATATATATATATATATATCTATACTAATAAAAGGCAAAGCCCTCACTGACTGACTGACTCACTCACTGACTGACTGACTCACTCACTCACTGACTGACTCATCACTAATTCTCCAACTTCCCGTGTAGGTAGAAGGCTGAAATTTGGCAGGCTCATTCCTTACAGCTTCCTTACAAAAGTTGGGCAGGTTTCATTTCGAAATTCTACGCGTAATGGTCATAACTGGAAGGTATTTTTCTCCATTTACTGTAATGGAGTTGAGTTTGAAAGCCGTGGGGGCGGAGTTTTGTGTGACATCATCACGCCGCCCACGTAATCACGTGAACTGACTGTCAACGCACTATGTAGAAAACCAGGAAGAGCTCCAAAATGCGCTGAAGAAAACATGCATTATATAATTGAGAAGGCAGCGAAACAATAAGAAGCG
>JANRMT010062806.1:37062981-37077367 GCA_026402145.1 Polypterus bichir lapradei | reverse complement strand
TATATATAGATATGAGAACAACACTCATATCAATGACAAAACAATTACATTAACAATCATGTTACGTTATTTTTAAAATTTTTCCTTTTCTTTTTCATACCTTCTTTAACACACTAGCAAAATACCCGCGCTTCGCAGTGGAGAAGTAGCGTGTTAAAGAAGTTATGAAAAAGAAAAGGAAACATTTTAAAAACAACGTAACATGATTGTCAATGTAATTGTTTTGTGACTGTTATGAGTGTTGCTGTCATCAAGGATTTGATTATCATTATTTCTTTCAATGAGTTTTGTATTTGGAGGATGTGTTCAAGTTATATTCTGTGTTTGTCAACCGTTGTAAATATAACAGGTTTCATTCATCTAAGTGTTCACTACCCAAAGCGGTATTCATGAATCTAAGATGTTTAACAGGCATTCCCGGTATTAAGTTGTGGATTTGCCTGTGAATATTTAGCGGCAGCGTGTCTATGAACGTAATTAAACTTAAGCTTTTCACCTTGCTTTCCTATTGATATGTCTACAAATGCTTGTTCAGATCCAGAGGGTTGTTCCTTTCTTACTGCATCAATAAACAGCTCGTCTTCCTCTTTATGTGAGACATCACACACTGCATGCACGGGTTTACCTCTCCCAGTCCTGCAAAGTCAGTTCACGTGAGCCGCTTGGAGTACATGCATCGAAGGTTCTCAGCCGTGCTTGTGCTATCTCGTGCGATCTTGCGATGTGCACGGCTTTATTTAATGTTAGCTCAGACCCGGCATTTAAAAGTTTCTATCGCACTTTTGCTGAGTTTGTGCCAAACACTATTCTATCCCTGACCATCTCATCTTCGTTTGCATAAGCTCAGTCCTTCACCTGCGAATTTTAACTCTGTTACAAAGTGAGCAAAAGTCTCGATTACACCCTGCGTCTTCTCATTAAACTTTTATCTCACGTATATTGTATTCATCGTAGGCATGACAAACGCCAGCGGCAGCGTGTTTATGAACTTAATTTAACCTTAAGGTTTACACCGTGCTTTGTTTCCGCAGTAGCTGCACTTATGAAAATGCTTGTATGCGTCACTTGCTTCATATTCTTTTGCTGCCTTCTCAATTGTGTAATGCGTTTCTTGTTCAGCCCTTCTTGGAGCTCTCACTTGTTCTCTGCGTACGTTGTTCACAATCAGTTCACGTGAGCCGCTCGGAGTACATGCATCAAAGGTTCTCAGCTGTGTTTGTGCTATCTCGCGTGATCTTGCGATGTCCACGGCTTTATTTAATGTTAGCTCAGACCCGGCACTTAAAAGTTTCTCTCACACGTTTGCTGAGTTTGTGCCAAACACTATTCTTTCCCTGACCATCTCATCCTCGTTTGCATAAGCACAGTCCTTCACCTGCGAATATTTAGCGGCAGCGTGTCTATTGGATTGCTGCTGATGGACGGCCTTATATGGGCAGGCACTCAATTACATGGAAGGCGTGATGATGAGGGACGCAACTCCGCCTCACACGGCGACCGAGCTGCAAGCTATGGCCGTATATATGTACGAAAGCATTTTCCAGTTATGACCGTTACGCGTAGAATTTCGAAATGAAACCTGCCTAACTTTTGTAAGTAAGCTGTAAGGAATGAGCTTGCCAAATTTCAGCCTTCTACCTACACGGGAAGTTGGAGAATTAGTGATAAGTCAGTCAGTCAGTCAGTCAGTGAGTCAGTGAGGGCTTTGCCTTTTATTAGTATAGATATGTATATATATATATATATATATATATATATATATATATATATATATATTTATATATATATATATGTGTGTGTGTATAAAGGGATGGGCAAAGTAGGTTTAAAGTTGTGAGTACGTAAAACACAGAGTTTATTATTTTAATTTTATTTGTATTATTTGTCTTCTTATTTGTCTTATTCTTCTTCAAGCTGTTGAGTTAATAAAGCTATTGTAATAATCATAACCTGCATGTTTTTTCCATGCGAACAACTGAAATCCTCCTTTTGCCCACTTCAGAATTAATATGTATTACTAAAGGCTTATTTCATTCAAAAAATGGCTTTGCATTACAACTTTTGTTGAATAACCACAAATATCATCCTTCTTGTTGATTACACTCGTCACCTTTGTTCCTGGCACACTGAAAAAAAATGTTTTCCATAGTCAGTCTCACTCTTGAACAATTCTTGCATGTTGTGCATTGATTGGATTGTTAACATTACATTCTTTGCTTACATTAATGAGGATACAGTAAACAGGAACCATAATCATTAAACTTTGCAATTATTTTTGGCTAGTTATTTTATTTCAGGGATCTAAATTAAATTTTATTGTTTATGGCTAATGGGGCTACATGGTAAGATTAGGATTGTGCTGTCACTATCGCCATCAGCTACTTTGTAAACTAGTGGGTTAAATAGAGGGCTACATGTTTGAATTTTTTACTGATGCTCAATGGTGATTTTTTTTTTTCACTCATGTGACACAAATATGATCGTTTCAGAGTAATGTGAAATGCCATTCAGTTTTTTGAAATGCCATGCCTCAAATGTATTATTTTCCAAGAGACAGACAGACCTCTAGATATTTGGAAAAGTTTTCAACAGCTATTCTGCATGAAAACCCCCCACATCTTGTTTCCATCAGTCCTTTCTCCTCTCTCATGTCCACAGATTGTACATACAGATCTGACAGTGATGATCCCACTCATAGCACCTTGGAGCACTTGCCATTGTTAATTGATATGTTCATAGACGTGCTTCACTGTAAACATCAGTATGTCATCGATCAGTATGTTGCTCATATTCATGATTGTCTATTAAGTCGAATCTGTCTGATGAAGCAATTTTAATCAATTTTGCAGATTCACCATAGTTAACGGTACACAGTTATATTTGATTTGAATCGCTTACAAAATTAATTTGAACAGTCAAGCAAAGAATCAGAATTGAGTAACTTTTAACTGAAGTCTGAATGAAGCCTTAGTGGTTTCTAGTAATATATAAACTCATTTTTACCATTGCAACTTTTTGCTTGCATTGCTTTGAGAGTGGGGTACATTTCACTCCCATAGTCAGTACCTATACAGTAGTAAGTAGTTTAATGATGTCATATCATTGCCATTTTGTGTACGTGTTTTCCTTCAACACTGCCTTCTGGTATGTCATTTTGGAGCTTTTCATGCTTCGATGGTCATGGTACAAGCATGACACTAAACAGTATTCAAAATTTAAGAGGTTAAATGAACAGCTTCACAGGTTTGATTTTGAATTTGATGTAGCCCCTTGATCTTTGTTGAATGATCTAACAATGTCTGTGCAGTCACTAGCTAACAACCTTGGTAATTCTTCTGAAAGGCCCATAAATCTGCCAATTACTACTGCAGCCTGCTTGATGTGATAAGCCCTTTGCCCTACTTAGAGACAGCAACTTGTAATTTAGTGCAATCCCTTTAATTTGTCCATCATTTTCTAACACAGTTGGGAGTAACACATTAAAAGTAACATAGTCAGATTATTATTAATTCAACTATTTGTTACAGATATTTTGAGACACTGTGTGATCTGGTGGTGTCGTGGCTAGTGTTCATACTGATAATCTTCAGGGGTTTGCGTTAGGGGTGGGAAAAGGGCAATGGATGTTAATTAATTCGGACCACATGATGGACTAGATGCATTTATAAAATACAATAAAATTATTAAAGGTGGCTGTGTTTCTGTTTAGTGTCATGAAGGTACTGTCAAACTCAGATCACAAAACCAGTTCAGGGTGGGAAAAAAACCTTTACATAGAAGTACATGGAGTCACTCTGCACTCACAGATGCTAGTAACATTACTTCAATGCACTTGTCAATTACAGAAGTGTGTGATAAGTTACACATGTCCTTGTCAGTTATTGATAAACAAGACCCTTGGACTCTTTACTACTCTAGATTGTACTGGTTTTTATTGTCAATACTTGTCCTTGAGCTAAAGTAGCAGTGGGACTGGGTCACAGATCAAGAGGCTTTAATTAAAATGCTTTCTTAGAGTGCTAAAGGCAAAAGCTAACAGTTAACGAGGGCAGAAGTCATTCAATATAATCAATAAATAATCCATTTGTGATAATCATATTTATCAGTAATAATCATCTCTCATAGTTCATATATAGGTTTATAATTAAATGAGAAATGCTGGCCGGTGAAAATTTTCATACAAAAGGAGAAAATGTAATGCACTGTTTGTAATGCATTAAATTTTATAAGAAGTAACTATATAACATTTTTAATTGCTTTTTTGTATGTAATGAGCAATATAACTAAGTTATTTTTAAAAGTAACATTCCCCAACATTGATCTCTAGCATAACTTCTCTAACCATGACCTTGGCTACAGCTGTTCCCCCTTCTGACAAAATGAAAGTGGTCCATGAGCAGTACGTGACAAAATCCAGACTGTCACAACAGTCTATTGGGACTGCTTTTTCTATCCAGTGCCCACTTCAGAAATCCACTATGTCAAAGTGCCTTATTTGCTCTAAGTCAACTACAACTTCTGCCTCTTCCAGAGAGCAGGGTTTGAAACCTAGACAGAGGTTGGCTCCAGGTATAGGTGGGCCAGGTCCTCTGGGGGATTCAGGAAATATTACTTCTCTGAGCCCTCAAGACAAGCCAGTGGTTATCTTTCACAACCTGGTAGACACTATGTCACTATATTTGTCTAATAACGTAAATTGTAGGTACTTTCTGCCCTTGTGTATAGGCACCATTCTGCTAACTCCTAACTAATGCTTCTTCTGCAGTGACAGAACTCACTGCCAGGTTTTTCTTTTTGTGCTTTGTTGTTTCCCTTCTTCTTAGTTAACCTTTCCACTGTTCCATGTCATGCCAGTGCCCCTTCTGCTCTGAAACCTGTTGCCAACTAGGCATTCCATTAAACATCTTTTGGAAATATTCCTTATTTTTGTCCTTTTGCCAAAGGTTGTATGATTCAACTACTGCGTCAGTTTTTCCAGTTGTGTCAACTTTTAATCTTGGAATGATTTGGCAGCCTTCAAGCAGTTATTGATTCTGCACTTCTGCAAAACACGGAACCCAAATTAAATTAAATTAATAGTGAAGTTTAGCATGCCATGATGTCTTAACTCAAATAAACTCTATTTCCAAGCAACAATTCATGGAAACAGTTGGGGTTTTGTTGTTAATTTTATTTGATTTGTGTAAATCATCCTTCAGCTATTTGCCCTGACAGAAGTATGCTTTTTGTTATGTTATTATGAAAATTGCAAGATAAAGTTTGGTATTCCATTCTAGAGAACGAATCTTAAAAAAAAAGAAGTACATGAAGGCAGCAGCCTTCCTGCCAAGCTACACAAAAGACGTATAGCTCTGCTGACCTTGGTGTTCTCGTGTAGGTGGTAGCCTATGTGTCTGCTTTGGGCTTTAAACTTGAGAAATCAGAAACACTTGGAAATGCAAATGCCTGGAGTCTTCAAGGAACAGGGTGAATAGCTGACACTTAAGTACCACTCCAGTGTGCAAACCCTTAAAACTGTAACGAGATTGTGACCACTGGGGGTGGTGCCACTGAACCCCAAACCTCAAACACAATTGCAAAGACAAGTCCCAGGTTCACAATTAATGTTTTTATTTAAGTATCTTTCCACATTCTTCTTTTCCTATTTCACAACACAAACAAATCATTTCCTTTGTTCTCCTACTCTTTACTCCTCCATACCTTGCAGATGAATATTGCCCTACTCTGTTCCCAACTCTCTCTTTTAACTCTCGACCCAGGAATATGTGCAGTGCTCAATCTATAGCCTCTTCCAGATTAAGCAGGACCACCCTGATTGCTCAGCTCCCCCTGGCAGCCACCACATAACCTGACAGGGCCTATGGGCATCCATACCAGTTCTCTGTCAGAAGAGATGATGCCACCCAGTGTATGGAAGAACAATATGCCCATAGTTTCAGCTGTCCCATATTTCTGGACTCCTGATCAGGAAAGGAACTGCCAACCACGCCAGTCGGATTGCTGCCCCAGCCAACAAGTACATCAGTGGGTGCTAGGACACTAGTTCTGATACACCTGCTACTGCAGTGTCCTTCCATATCCACTTTCTGGCCCAAAGGGGGAACATTGCAGCTACCTTCCTGACCATCCCGTATTTTAGCTTCCAGGCCAGGTAAGGGAGCAGAGATCATCCCGGTGAAGACACTGGTCGATTCATCACAGGATGTGCAGGTTTACTCTTCTAAAGCTTAGACAATCTAAATGTGTGTGCTTACACCCATTTGTTAATCAATAAAAGGGAGCCAGAGCCTAAAGAGCGTGCAGCAGGGTCTTTCCATGGATAGGATGACAATCTATTAAGGGTCACACTCACAGGAACATAAGAGCTGGCTTACATCAGCTCAGGGTCAAGGTGGAGCCTATCCTGGTAGTACTGGGTACATGGCAGGAAATAGCAATGGACAAGGCACCTTTCCACTGCGTGACCCACTCACAGACACAATTTGGAACTGCAAATGAACCTAACCATCACATCTCTGGGGATGTGGGAAGAAAACCAGAAGGCATGAAGGAAAACTCATGAAGACATGGAGAGAATGTGCACGTTCCATAAAGGTAAAATCTGGGCACAAAATTCAAACCCAGACAGTTGGATCTGTGAAGAAGCAGTGCCATACACTGCACCACCCTAAAGGGCACACATTTATATAGCAATTTAAAACAAAATACAACTTTTTGTTGGACTGAAGTTTAACCTTTGAAGAAACAATACACAAACGAGAATAATAGAAAAATAAGAGTACATCAACAAAATAAAAGCCAAACAATAACAACTGTAAAGAATGACAACATTCATCTTGTGGTCTGTCAGCATGTTGTAGGCACCAGTGCTTGACACTCTTGGAGGGTGCCAGTGATCCTCTTAATTAGCAATTGCGGGATAATATCGCAACACATGCACAGGAGCCTGACAATACTTCTGGACAACTGGCAGGCAGAGGGTCTTGTCTGTTGATGCTGCACCCCAAAGGTGCCTTTGTGGAGGTAACGCCAAGAAAGAAGGACAGGGCAGCACCAGGATTCCTCAGGACAGTTGTGACCACAGCAGCGTTGTTTGTGGTTTGGCAGATAATGTACTGTAGATGGTGTGAGGGCCTCTGATTTGTTGCCTTGTTCTAAGACCGGGAGCATGGTGTTATGTTTCCGTTAGGGTCTTTTCACTAGGTAAAGGATGTCCATTTGTTTGTTTGTTCTTTTTGTTTATTACTATTTTTTATTTACTGTGAGTTATTGATTCTATTTTGGGGTTCGTTTTGTCTTTCTTGACATGTTACTTAGTTTTACTGTTATGTTTTATGTAACGTAATTTTTTTGTTATTTGTCCTGCCTCCTGTATGTGGAGCGTAAGGAGGTACGGCCACCTAAATAAGCAATTGTGGTATTAAAGAGAGATCAACAGCTTTGGGATTGCTTGTGGTTAGTTTTCAATTCTTGTTTGTGTTTTTGCTTCATTTTTTGTTCTTTGGATTCTCTGGGTTTTTGCCCACTTTTTGGTTAAGGTTACTCTCTCTGGAATGTGTTTCTTGGTTTTGTTTGCCTATCCTGCCTTTCGTGCTGTTTTCTTGGAAGAATAAACTGTGATTATGGAAGCACTTTATTTAGTTTTGTATTGCACTTGGCGTTTCACAGTTTTCTCATCCTTCTTTTTTGAAAACTGCTGGTTATTTTTGAACTTTAACAGTCCCATTTTTAGACCTGTGCAGGCAGGAAGCTTGCCATTTTTGTTTAGGAATAGGCTGCCTAAAGTGTGGGCCTAGACCTATAAAGAATGTAGGTAGTAATAAGTGAAATGATTCACATGAAACTGAATTTGTAATGAAATTCAGTGTTTTGCTGTACTAAATTGTAAAGTGAACAGTGTTATGTTTGCAGTGAAATTCAGGTCATTCAAGCCATTCCTTAGCCTAAATGGTCAGAATTTAGGCAAAGATCATTCTAGGCATTCTTAAAAACTTAGTGTGGCCTTTGTCTTGCTGTGATCTAAGCTTTGAATTAAGGCCTTTGCAAAGGTGATCTGATCAGGCATTGCTCCACTTGGAGCTCATTGGGTAAAAGTGTATGTGGCATGCTGTCAGGTTGTAATGCATTGCTGTTCACATTTTGTGAAAACACCCAAGGTGTAACAAAAGATTTCTCATTCTAGAAAATGTTCTTTACCTCAGATTAATTTTGAAGCACACTATGTATTTGTATTTTTTTTTTTCACATCAGTATTGTAGCAGTTTAACTACAATATACAATACCAGTAACGGCGCACTGCATGATAGCGTGCAGTGAATACACCTGACTTGAGCATTCATAGTTTTCATCCTCTATCTCTGTAAGTTTAGCATTCGTTTGCTCAGAGGTTGACGCGCTTGCTGCTTCCTGAACAGCTCTTCTTTTCTCCACCTTAGCGGCCCGCTTCTTCTTTTCTTTCGTTGCCATCTTTTCGTGTTAAAACTGATTAAGTCAGTGTTTGTGTGCGATTAGTTAGACATTTTCTTTGATTTTTTACTTAAGCTGGCACTTAAGCCTTCAATCTGCCTTAAAAATGATTTAAGATATGAAGAGGTAGGGGAAGTGACGGTGAAGGTGGTAGGGATGACAGCGGCGCCCGTATGCATGTGCCGCATGGCCACCCTGCTGGCCGCTACCAAGAGTTGATTCTACAATAAATTTAAATAAAAATAAAAAGAGGAATAACCTTGAAGGTCAATCACCACCCTGAAAATGGATAGTAGACGTCACGTAGTATAAGTGTACCAAATTTGAAGTCAATAGTTCAAACGGTTTGCAAGATACAGGTGATTTAAAATCCTGGACAGACAAACGGACTGCCACGGTAGCGTATTATATAAGAAGTTGCTTTAGAACACAGGCAGAAATGGCATTTTGTGGGTACTCACTAGAAGTGTTTTCTTTGCTTTTGATTACTGCATCATAAAACAATGAGAGAAAATCTTGAATTGTTTTTGTAGTAACTGAAAAGGCAATCAGCAAAGCCAACTGTTAGGCATGTTAAGTGAATGCTGTGGGACGGTGTGAGGTCACAAATACTCACTCCAAAAGCTATTAAGTGTGCATCTCTGTAGCAAAAGTGATGGGACATGTAAGAGAGACTGTCTGAACAGGATAGGAGACTTTGTGATGCCCAGGGTGCCCAGAGCTGGCATTACCCTCTTTTGTACCTGGACGTTGATAGTCATGTACCAAGTGTTATAAGTTAATTTTGGTATAATGTTTTATGCGCTGTTTTCCATTGTTTTAGCAGATCAGATATTTGTTTTTGGGTTTTTCTTGTAACTAATTTAGTTTTCAATATTTTGGTGTCATTTTATTGTTGTTAAGATTGTTTTTGCCAGGTTCAGCTGCCAATTTGGATTATCACAGCCAGTGCTAATGCATGCACGTTGTCAGCGGTGTGCCATCCAAGGTTGTGACCTATGGGAAACCAGGGCTGTCTTATCAGCATTATAGACCCCCGGGCAAAGCAGTGCGCTGGGGCCCCTACCTATACAACCACTCAGCAAGTCACAACATACATAGATTAGCATGGGGCTCCCATGCACGTGGGGCCCCTGGGCAACTACCCAGCATGCCCATGCGTTAAGACGGCCCTGTGGGAACCAACACCACAAGTTTAAAGGTCACCCTAGGGAATTCTTCCTTATCCTATCTGATGGATTCGAAACACATCTTCTTACTTTGACTCTCAAATTTTTTGCTTTGTGCCTGATATTTTGGCTTTGGTTTTTGTCTTTTGTCTTGTTTTAGGCAGCTGTCTTTCCAGGATTCAACTTTTTGTTTTTTGTGTCTCTCCTTCTGATCATGTCTCAAAACGTTTTTGCTAGTGTTACTAACATAACACAAATGATTAGGGTGGCTGAGGATACATTACTACAAGAGGTAGTGAAAAAGCATGCAGTGCTTTTTATTTTACACGATCCAAACATTGTGGGAAAGTGTGGTGCAATCTCGATAATAAATAAATGTATAATTCCATAAAAACAGTGTTCTGGTGAAGGTTAAAATTCAATAAATAAAATTCTTTTCCTTTTCACCTCCTGATTTCACTTTACTTTTTTGATCTTCCTGTTGATGCTGCTTGGGCTCCTTTTATACTCCATTGGGTGTAGATGCCTTAATTACGATCCCCGGAGCACCAATGAGGAAACCGGCTGAACCTTTGTTGTTTGCACATGAATGCTTCCTCAGCCTCAGCTACACTACCATGTACACCTGAACCCCACCTTGAGCCTGAGCACACTGTTTTTAAGCTAAAAACCGACACACTGCCACAGACCCCTAAAATGGATCATCACAGGGTGGCATTAGTTAACAGCCATAATAAGGATCAATTCAGCTATCTGAATGGACTCTAACCATATTCGTAAATTAAAAATGACAATTCATTTATATATATTAAAGTATGTGTAAACCCTTCATACAGGGAAATATTAAATTTTTTATTAGCTCTGGGGAAACCATCAGACTGTTTTTTTGGATGTTCACTTTGTATCCATTGAGGTAACCTGTTAGAACATCAGTCTCTTTAAGAAGAAATGAAAAGTCTGACCCAGCCTGGTGTCTAATAATATGTCTTATCTAAAGGAACTGGAAGCTTCAGAGACAATGTTGCCATATTATAGATTCTGTGTGAACACTAATAATGCAATATACATATTTTAAAGCATATCATCTTAACAATGATATCAAATATACATCCTAGTATTCTAACAGCACACAGCTCCAAGGGGGGAGCTCTTGGAAATCTAAATTGACTTAGAAGCCAGTCATCATCATCTGTAAATATGTGCTTCCTTCTATTGAATTAAATTGAATTCCTTTATTGTCATTGTATGGTACAATGAGATTCAATATGCAAATCCTCTATAAACTTATTTTCCTATGAAATGATAAAATAACAGTAATAATAATGCAATCAAAAACAATGAAATATACACAATATGAAAGCAGAAGTACAATATACATGTACATATGGCTCAGTTAGTGCAAATGGTTCATAAAGTGGCTCAGGTTGTGCAATATTACAGCTGTAGTGCAAGTTTACAGTGAGGTAATTGTAATTATGAGTACAAACAGTTCTACCGGGAGCACTTGATGGACTGATTAAGTGTGTTTATAGCTCTTGGGATGAAGCTGTTTCTGAGCCTTGAGGTCAATACAGTAAAGGCTCTGAAGTGTTTGCCAGATGGGAGAAGTTCAAATAGACTGTGCACATGGCTGAGTGGGATTCATGCAGATGCTGATGGCTTTCCTGAGGCAGCGTGTGCTATAAATATCTTCCAGGGCTAGATGCTGTAGCCCGATAATCCTCTATGCTTTCGACACAACCTGCCTTAGAGCTTTCCGATCAGCTGCTGTAGAGGTGTGATTCCACACTTAGATGCAGTGGGTTAAAATACTCTGAGTGGTGCACTAAGAGTAACAACACTAAAGCAGCTGTGGTATTTGGAATAGCTTAGCCATTCTGTGCACCACTGTATTGTTACAGGTTGATTCCAATCAGATGCCTTAAATTTATAAATGATATACTGTTAATTTCAGCGTACTTGATTAAGCCCACATCATGGATGTGAATCTAAAAAAGAAAGGGAAACCACACAGGAACTGAAGCACTGCTCTGACTGCTTTGCAAAACCAAGTAGAAACGTGCGTGTGGAAGGGGGGTGCTGCCGTGAGAATGTGTGTGGCTTTACGCCAAGTTTAGTTTTTATACGTTGTGAAGTGAGCGTGGCAATAGGCGTATGCAGCATTTTTGTGCATATGAACTGTTTATACATGAGGCCCCAGATGATTGACAGCCCTACCACCTCTGACATCACTTCTCTGACACACTTCTTTCTGCCTGGCCTCTACTTAACTGCAAATGTCTGCCTGTGGGTGCCTGAACTATTTATGCTCGTTTGTGTTTTCATTAAAGTAGCATAGTCGGCACGATCAACGAAGATTTGCAAGATGAGTGAGTCCAAGGATGTTGCAACAGTTATTCAGTTAGCAGGGCTGTTAATCATCCAGTCTGTAAGAGCGAGGAAGTGAAGAAGCATTAGTAAACAGCGACACCTTGCAGACTGGCGAGGAATTACCAGCACTTGAGTCTTTAAGCTGTCCCCAAGGTCCATGATTGTGATAATCCAATTACGAGTGCTTCTGAAAAGCATACAATTCAGCATATTTTTTCTCCTGAGTTAGTGGATAATTACTGGTTTTATAAACTCAAATCCCAGAGGTTGTCACCGATGATGCAGAAAGAATGTCTCGTTAGTTGATTATCACAGCAGATGGGTGTGTCATGAATGTTTTATCAGCTTGAACATGTTACAGTGCACAGGATTTTTTTTAGCACAGATTTCAAAATGGTCAGTAACATTATTTAACAACATTCTCCAATACAATAAAACAAAATAATGTTTTATGTGTAATATTAGATTTGTTTTTTTCTTGTATTACTAATAAAAACTCTTGATGACATTGACATTAAGACTGGGCTCCTTTTCCATGTGCCATCTTGCATACAAATGATTAAGATAAGCGTGTAACTATGCCAACATGACACGACATGACTTGCAGATGGAGAGGAAGTCACATTTGGTTATTGCAGTTGCTGACTTTTGTTGCCTTGAGGATGTCAGATGATATGATTAGAAATTGCACAGGGTGACAGAATACACAAACCCATTACATATTTTCAGCACAGTTCCTAATTTCCTATTGTGTCTCAAAATACACAGAAGGACTTGGCTTGGGCAGATTTGTGGCAAATGAAATTTAATGTCAGTAAATGTAAAGTAAAGGAAGTAAAAATGTCAGGTTTGAATACAAAATGGATGGTTGGAAAATTGAGAGTACACCTTATGAGAAGGATTTAGGAGTCATAGTGGACTCTAAGCTATTGACTTCCACACAGTGTTCAGAAGCCATTAAGAAGAATTAAGAATGTTAAGTTATATAGTACGGTGTATGGAGTACAAGTCCAAGAGTTTCAGCTCAAGCTTTATAACGCACTGCTGAGGCCTTATCTGGAGTACTGTGTGCAGTTTTGATCTCCAGGCTATAAAAAGGACATAGCAGCGCTAGAAAATGTCCAGAGAAGAGCGACTAGGCTGATTCCAGGGCTACAGGGGTTGAATTATTTTTAAAGATTGAAAGAGCTGAGCCTTTACAGTATAAGCAAAAGCAGATTAAGAGGTGACATGATTGAAGTGTTTAACATTTTGAACGGAATTAGTACAGTAGATCGAGACTGTTATTTTAAAATGAGTTCATCAAGAACATGGAGACACAGTTAGAAACTAGTTAAGTGTAAATTTCGCACAAACATTAGGACGTTTTTCTTTACACAAAGAACGATACACACTTGCGATAAGCTACCAAGTAGTGTGGTAGACAATAAGACTTTAGGGACTTTCAAAACTCGATTTGATGTCTTTTTGGAAGAAATAATTGGATAGGACTGGTGAGCTTTGTTAGGCTGAATGGCCTGTTCTCATCTAGATTGTTCTAATGTTCTAAAAGTCTACATAATTTGTCAGGTAATCAACGTGGAACATTTTTTCTTGCTATGTTACAACAAAAATGGGGCGTCAAATATACATTTGTGCTGGCTCCATAGTTCCACAAGACTGTGTACTGCATGTGCAATACAAAACACCCATTTTCCTTTGTTTCCTAGCAGACGCCACTGGTCTTCTCTGTTATTCTTTTCCTTGTACATTTGACTGTGGTCATTGTATGCGTTGTATTTCCAGCTTACTCCTCAATGGATTGCAACTCTGAGTCTATCCCTACAAGTGACAAATGAATTGTGTCTAGTTGCAGAGGACTATGACTGAATTGCTGGGGTTGTCACACTGCACTACTGGAGGTCAAGAGTGTGCACTATGCCTCTACACAACTCACTACAATCATACAAAAAAGGCTTTGACTGAAAATCACTGGAAAGGTTGTGTAGTGTAATGGGGGTTTAACATTCATTTTAAAACGCCTAATCCAAAACAGGCATGTACAGTAGGTACAGACAGCAGTCCTGGATTGGATGCCAGTCCAGCAGATACACATACACCAGTTTACCTCAATAATTAAACTAAAATAAGTATTCTTGTAATGTGGGAGCAAACAAAAATATATTATAAAAACCCACACTGATGCAACTCAAGATCTGAACATGGCTCCCTGGAACTATGAGGCAAAAATACAAACCAATAATGCATCCCAAAGTAAATAATTAGTTCACTTCTTTATTGGTTTAATATTTCTACATTGCCAAAGTGACCATAAGAATCAAATGGGGCATATATAGTACAGGCCAAAAGTTTGGACACACCTCCTCATTCAATGTGTTTTC
>JANRMT010062806.1:37029789-37057981 GCA_026402145.1 Polypterus bichir lapradei | reverse complement strand
GAAAACACATTGAATGAGGAGGTGTGTCCAAACTTTTGGCCTGTACTGTATATCAGTTCTATCTTGAACTCAGTGTGGAAAATGATTTCACTATTTTCCCTCAGCGCAACTTACATTGTATGAGGTGGCTACCCCAAACCTTCTTTTTTTTTTGTGGCATTTGTCCTTTCTTTTGATAGGATATAATTGGAAATTGCAGATAAAGAAATACTGTTTAGATAAAATCATCTGAAATCACATGTATAACATGTATAGTAGAGTGCTTAAGGATGCTGGTGGGTGCATACATAAACCACTGGTGCATGTTTTTATAAAGTCACTGCGCAATGGGAAAAGACCTAAGGACTGGAATGGATCATATTATCTCATTATAGAAAAAGGGTGTTTGGGTCAATCCAATTAACTATAGGCCAGTAGCTTAACGTGCATAACAAGTAAATAGAGAAAGCAATTATTAATGAAAAGATTGAGCATCATATGGCAAGACCATATGTTAGTGAGCAGGCAGCATTAGTTTAGATGGCGGAGATGATGTTCCACTGACATTCTGGAATTCTATGTGAAATCAATAAAATCATATGATCAGAAAGGAATACCTGATATTATTTATCTTGATTTTCAGAAAGCTTTTGATAAGGTCGCACAAAGGAGGCTGGTGATCATACTAAAGCAGGTGGGAACTCAGGGCATGCTGTGTAGGTTGTGTGGCTGAAACACCTGAAAGAAAGAGTTATGGAGAGAAGAGCTTTTTCGGAATTAGAAGATGTTACAAGTGGTGTCCTTCAGGAATCTGTTTAAAAATTTAAATAACAAGGTGGTTAAGTTTGCAGATGGTACTAAACTTAGAGGAAGGGAGGTCAATGCAAAACTGTTGCAGAGAGATCTGGGCAGCATACAGGCTTGGGCAGGTTTGTGGCAGCCGAAATGTAATGTAAGTGAATGTAAAGTTAGATTTGAATACACAGTGGAAGGTCTGAAGCTTGAAAATTCACCTTATGAGAAGGGCATAGGAGGTTTAGTGGACTTTCTATGTCCAGACAGCGTGCAGAAGTGATTAAGAAGGCTAATAGAGTGCTATGGAGTGTGGATTATACATTTACGGAGTTAATACTTCAGCTATGTAACTCGCTAGTGAGTGTAATGATCTGGTATTGTTTTAAATTTTTTTCTTCATTTCTCCTTGCTCTTTTTGACGTGCTTTGATTACAACTGGGAGTTTTTTATATGATTAAATTCAATTTTGCAAAAGTTTTTATGTTCAGTTTCTTTTAACGAAGTTAATAAATTTTACCATTTTATTTCAGATATCCATCAATACTTTTGGACATCTTCTTGTTGCCAGGATGCAGGTGTCGGTTACTTGTGTCACGTTCAGTGGAAGTTGTGGCTCATTACATCAACAGATAAACACTATTCAAACTGGAAGTGCAGCATTACATTGCATCCAAGATTGTGGATTATGTAAAACTATCATATGTGTGTGCTTTAGTGAATGGGAACCTTGGTAGCAATGGTTTCTGATAATGATTTAGCATTGTGTTTTGGCTTGACATTTCAATGTATTGATTTTCTGGTAAAGACTTTTTGGCCTGTTCTTGATTTCATGTTATCTCATATTGTACAAGCTACTTTAAAGGACATTCAGTAAGAGTAAAATCGTAAATTATCCAAAGCAGTAATTCAGGGGCCTATAGAGGTGGTTAGTATTTTTGTCTTTCAGTCTGTTTCTAGCAGTGCAGTCATTAGCATACGGGTCTTGCAGATTCAGAATCCTGCGACTAAATCTTGTGCCTGGTTATTATCTGCATGGTTTCTTTCCTGTTGTTTTCACCATTTCTCCAAAAGGGGCTTGAGTGTTAATAGTTGACTCTAAACTGGCTTATGTGGTTTTGTGTGTGATTCGGCTCTGTGATAGATTTGTACCTTGACAAATCTCTCTTAGAGGACCTGTACAAAACGTTTTTTAAAACTTGGCAGGATCTAATCAATAAAACTTTAGAATAAGCATTTAAATTGAGGATGCAGATTCTCTCCCCTCTTTTACTGCATTTATCTTTACTCAGTTATTAATTTACCAATGTACTTATTTTTACTAGCTTAAAGTTTTACTCTGATGGCCTAGCTCTCTTTCTAAAAGGGGTTGATTTGTTTTGAACCTATTTTTGTAAAACTTGATTTATTTGTATAGGACATTATTTAAAAGTAATAAAATTAAAAAATATTTTTTAATTGCGATTAATCACAGACAATCACAACAATCACATTGTTATGAGCAAAATTCAATAATGAACTCAAAAATGGTGTATTTGGTTTGCAAATACTTTAAACAAAAAAGGTGCTTTTTAACAGAAGTATTCCCTTTACATAGTAGCAGTCAAAATATTTCTTGTAGATCTCAACTTAAACATTAATGTAATTAAATCAAATATAAAACCAAAGCTATTTGCCACTGCCAGGGCATTAATGTTTTATCTAGCTTGTTATAGAAAAACAAGTTGCTCTCAGAGTCCAGAGCCACGATCACAACATTATAACAGGCACCTTCTGAGTATCAGCAAGTTAACATTTCTAAATCTGTTTCCTTTTTTATCTGAACAGATACCAACAGAAACATTTTCTTTTATCAGGGAGCAGCATAAAGTCTATGTTCAGTAGCAACTCTTTGAGGGCTAATATTTTTTCCAAAAAGTTTTCTGAAAAGCGCATAAAACAATGGTTTCACACGTAAATCAACATAAAACGTCTGTTGCTGCCTGTTGTGCCAGCTGTCGGCTTCTGTTTGCAGTTTGTGGCAGCAGTGGCTGCGCGGGGGGTGAGGGTGTGCGTTTTGGTGGCTCGACGGCAAGCAGGAATACACAGTGGGCTGGCTGCCAGGCTGTCTTTGTGAGACAGGTGCACGGGGGTGGCAGTTGCAGTGAGACGCAATATGGTTTGTACTGCCTGTTATCGTAAATGTCTCTCCTCCCAGACGAGTGTTGCCATAGGTGCATCAGCTACACGAACATGTTCAGCACCACGATCAGCTGGAGACCGATCAGCTGATGCCAGTACCTCACTTTCATTTTCAATCTACATCTCCAGATCACTTGCATCAAAATCGGAGTTCGACAAATCAGAGAGATCGATTCAGCGATAATACGAAAAAAGTCATCCACGGATTATTTTGCTTTGAGCATTCACTTTGGTATCTCTTCACATGCCATTTTAGGAGCTGTTTGCTCTTCGCTACTCATGCACATGCAGGGAATCAAGGTCAAATCAACAAAGCTAACTTTCCTCCTAGCAAAAGCGTATCGAAAAGTGCTGTAACAAGAAGATCACTGATCTTCTTGACTGCTAGCGAGACTGAGGCTTTCAAAATAATAATAATAATAATAATAATAACAAAAACTGCATTAACGCACGATAAAATAATTAATTAATGCATTAACGTGATAATAACATGTTAACTTGCCCAGCCCTAAAAAAACATTTTAACATACTTTACCAGGACGTCTCTTTAAAAGATTGTTAGGAATTCCAGTGTGAAGAA
Source organism: Polypterus bichir lapradei (assembly GCA_026402145.1). Lineage (NCBI taxonomy): Eukaryota > Metazoa > Chordata > Cladistia > Polypteriformes > Polypteridae > Polypterus > Polypterus bichir. The sequence continues at coordinate 37,054,449 of JANRMT010062806.1, read as the reverse complement.
AGAGGAGAAGGTACAATTTTATTGTCAATGCTACTTCATTTTTTCCATTATTATTTACTTACAATAAATGTATTATATCAAGTATACATTAAATAGAAAATGACTTACTGTAGATTATGTTTTATATAAAATTCATTTAATATTCTTCTGTTGATGTTCAATTTATATTTAAATTTTATGCACTGAGTTTAAAGCTTTTTTTTTTTTAGTTTATTCACCCACAGTACGTATGTGGTTCAATTTATGCTTCAAAAATGAGAAATTTGACTTCTTCATCTTCAAATGTGACATTACATTTGTAGGGGGTGCGGGCAGACATAAGTCAAACATTTTTAGGGGTGTGGAGCACAGCAAAGGGTGGGAATCACTGTTCTAGAGGCTTTGAGCCAATTATTTAAAGAGCCAGTGGTTGCCTGACCCTTCCAATTCTATAATAAAGAGAGCTCCCTTGCTGCCACCCAATATACTGTGGAACTTCAAACCCATTATCTAAAAACCCCACAGTCCTTCCTATGTCTGTTCTCTCAAAGTGATTCCTTCTGAGTTCTTGTAACTCGCTGGTCACACACGATTCTTTGTTCAGCTTTGATGATCAATGGCTTTATTGCCAGAACATAGTAATTCTCATATGGTTCCATCATTCATGTGGCAGTTTTACTGCCCTGTAACTGCAAACAGGACAGGCCACTCCTTTACAGCTAAATTACAATTTGCCAGCTAAATGGGCCCATTCTTTATATACTAGATTATTTGTAAATGTTCATAAAATGGGCTATTGTAATGCTGCATCATATAAAAGAAATAGAACAAAAACACTTGTACAGTGGTTTCATGCAGTGTGCTGGTAAAGAGTACATTGCCCCCTCTGGGATAAAAAAGTATATTAAAATAAAAATTAAATGATTGGTACCTGAGTCTGAGTCCTGGCCTGATGTCTGTTTATGTTCTTATTTTGCCCCTGAGGATTTTTTCCCCATTTCCAAAAATGTCACTTTTGGTGTGACCTGTGATAAACTTGCATCATTTGTGATAATGACGAGGTGGCGCCCTGTCCTGAGATTGTTCCTGCCTCACGCAAGATGCTTGCTGCGCCATGTGCGACCTTTGATGAAATAATTTATTGCAGCAGTACTGTCTCTTTCAAACATACTAACCCTCAATTCCTGTCCTTCCTTTTCTTTCTCCAAGTACCCAATCACCACATGATCACCTCTGTAATAGATGTCAACCATCTGTAGGCTTAGAACTCTGATTCTTCAAAAATTTGAAGGAACATTGAAATATCTTCGTTGTACGTGTTTAATTATTCTATCCATCTATCCTTCCAGTGTTGCACCAATCCCAGCAGGAATACAGCGTGAGGAAAGAACAATCCCTGTTGTTTAATTATGTTAACAATATAGATTATTTAAATGAAGTTAAAATTTTATCTGTATAATATAGTAAACATATTTTGCTACATTTCATCTTAAAAATGATATTGTCATCATATGTAAATACGTGCTTTATAAATTGGCTCAGGTTGTGCAATATTATAACTGTATCGCAAGTTTACAGTGAGGTAATTGTACTTATAAGTACAAACAGTTCTACAAGGAGCACTTGATGGACTGATTGATTGCATTTATAGTTCTTGGATAGAAACTATTTCTGAACTGCAAGGTCCATACAGGAAAGGCTCTGAAGTGCTTGTCGCATGAGAGCAGTTCAAATAGTCAGTATGGCTGAGGCAGCGTGTGCTTGATGCTGTATACCGATAATTCTCTTTCCGAACAGCTGCTGTAGAGCTGTGATTCCCCACTCAGAAACAGTGATATAAATACTCCGAGTGGTGCAGTGAGAGTAATATGGAGAAAGATGATCCGCTGTGGTATCCCCTAACGGGGGCAGCTAAAAGAAGAAGAAGAAGGTGCAGTGAGAGTAACAACGCTAAAGCAGCTATTGTATTTGGAATAGTTTGGTCATTCTGTGGACCATTATATTGTTACAGGTTAATTACAATCAGATGCATTAAACTAATAAACAATACGCAGTTAATTTCAGTGTATTTGATAAAGCCGCGTCAGGGATGTGGATCTAAAAAAGAAAGGGAAACTACACTGGAACAAAAGCACTGTTTTGATGTTGGGTGCCGCCAGTTTGCAAAACCGAGCGGGAAACTTGCGTACACCAAACATTTAACTGCCGTGAAAATATGCGTAGCTTTACGTCAAGTTTAGGTTTTATACATCATGATGTGAGCGTGGAAATGGGCTTACGCAACATTTTTGTGTGTACGAACCGTTTATACATGAGGTCCCAGGATCCTGACCAGGGCAAGGAGGACAAAATAATAAAAAGAAAAGACGGATGAATAATTTGTGATTTATTCTTTCATTCTAAAGCAGCTTTTGCAATAACTAGGATGAGGGCCATTGTTCCCTCAGTTTGCTGATGGTCATTGCATGTTGTGGTTTAGTAAATGCAAGTAATGTGAGAAATATGGACATTATAAATACAGAAAGCAATGTACTGTTCACAGAAACAAAAATATGCCTTTTAAAAGATACCCACAATGACGTCGCCTTCATGAAAAGAGATGAAACTAAAATACCCAAATAAAAACCCACACAGACATGAGGAGGAAAATACAGATAACTTTTATTTCAGCAGGACAAGTAAAGCGGATTTCATTTTATTGATTTATTATTTAAAGTAAAAAATAATAATAGTCCAAAATGAAATTTGGAATCAACATTCCATCCATCTGACTAATTCTGTTATTTAAAGGCCATCTTTTAAACTGCCTGTCTGGCCAATAAATGGAATAGGTACATTAAAAGAGGCCCCTGGGTCACTTATTGAATATAGCCCCTTAAAAGAGAGTTGATCATACTGTGTACAATGCAGCGCATGGACACCCAACTATTTCACGCAATACAGCTTGCAGACACTCGACTAGTTTGGCTATACAGGCAGTCCCCGGGTTACATACGAGATAGGAACTGTAGGTTTGTACTCAGTTGAATTTGTATGTAAGTCGGAACAGGTACATTATTTTAATAAATGGTATTGTTGACCGACTGTAACTAAGTGCTCTGCCAATAAATGATGGAATTTCATCTCTCACTGACCTTTTTATTATTTCTACTTTATTTTTAGTGGTGATGGTTTTTCTCTTCTTTACTGTATCACCGGCACTTGCATCAGATTTGTGTTTCAGAGACATTCTTGAAGGGTGAAGACAAAAGGTGAAGATGAGCTCTTCTGCACAGCACTGTACACGCTATCACAGCAAGAAGGCACCTGTCGTCAACACGTCTGATGTACTGATAAGAGACAACTTCCTGTTATGTGCGTAACAGTACAAGCAGGCTTGCTATTGAAAATGAATGAGGGTACCGAGGGGCTTTTCACCACCAGCCCACTTCATAGTCACCTCCACTACAATATGCTGCCTGCAGCGTTCGCCCACCGAGAACGAACACGGTGCGGCCAAAGGCGGGTAGTGAATCACCCACTACTGCCCCCATTCAACAGGCAGCCACCCGAGGCACATTACAATGCTACCTCCCACAACCCCGTTCACCCTCAATGGCCTCCGTTTAGCCACAACTGGGTGACCGCTTGCAGCATTACCAGCGAATGGGGCAACCTTGTGTGGTGGGCGGGCAGTGAAACGCCCCCTCCGCTCAATCCTGCCTGCATCCAGTCAGGAGCAGTAGCTGTGGCGGCGTGGTTGGCGGGCAGCGTACCGCCCCATCAAGCCTCCGTCCTGCACACGAGCGATAGCTGTGGCCCCGGTGACTATGGACTATAGGTCACTGCTTGCCACTGGGAGCCACCCGAGGGACACTACACTGCAAAGGCAGCGAAATCGCCCCCCTCCAGCCTCCATCCAGCCACTGCTTGCAGCGTCCCCAGGCCGAAGATGATGGACCAGCAGTTACTGAGGCACATGCATCGCAGCTGCGGCCCCGTTCGTAAGTCGTAGGTCGGATGTCCGTAACTTGGGGACTACCTGTATGCTTATATTTTCTGGTCTCAGAGGTCCAGGTGTAGGGTAGCAACCTAGGGGTTTCATTGAAAAGTAAAGCACTGTTTAGAGACGTTAAATACAGGACAACAGGCGCTTCTGGCCTAAAGCAGGTAACCAAACCTGTTAAAGCTCCATCAACAAGTATTAGGTACAGGGGTCTAGAACATCCTGGTGAATGCTAAGGTCATCATTAATTCCAGATCTCTCACCCATGTCTGAGAAAGGTGGCCAGGCTGGGCTCTAGACAATTTTGTAGTGATTAGCAGTAGCTAAATATACATATACATATACTAGGGGGCTTCTCCCCCTGCTCACTTCGCTTGCCAGCCCCAGGGCCTGCGCTACACCCTAGCCTCTTTGCAGTTCTGCCGCTCGCGTTTGGCTCTGAGATTCGTTAATTGTCTTTGCAAAAGCTATTCTAACAGGAAACTGTTAACGTTTTAATATGAAAGGCATATCAAGATCTTCTTTATTGTCTAATGTTATCCACAGAAGATGTACTACATTACCTTTCTTGAATACATCCTTCTTTCTACAGTAATTCATGCGATGGAAGACCGGACGGTGTTAACGGTTGTAGATATTCTTCAGGATATTGTTGTTAGTAAGTTAGTTAGTTGTTGTTTTAATTTTCTACACTATCACCACCAACTGTTTCAGCATAGTCTATTGACATGCATTTAACCAATTTGCCGTGTAACCAATCAACATTTTTTTTCGCATTTAACCATTTTGCCGTGTATTCATTTTTTCTGTTGAGAACCCTTCGTGATCAAATTCTTCAATAAGATATGGACATAATACGTCTTCTTTAATTGGGAACTTAAAGTGAGGAAAACGTTAAAATTTATAAGAGCTGAAAGTGTAGGAAGTGTGTCTGACAAAAGCATTCACATGAATGAAAGGTGAGAGGACCGTGGTCTTGTTTGAAAAAGTTTGAGAGGAGAGCGTGACTTGTAAAAATCTCAAGGCAAATGTCTTGTCTTGCAGGACTTGAAAAAATCTCTCTTCCAAAAAGTCTTGTGTCGTCGAAGGATTTTTTTATATAATAGAGAGACGTATACATACAGTATATATACGCATATATACATGTTTTATTGTACATAATGTCAGTCAGGTGAGTAGCTGGAGTGTTCCATGGATTACGGAGAAGGGAAACATAAGAGGGTTGTCTTTAAGTGTTCCTCTGTCACTAATCCCAATCTCTACAATAGAGGATAAACCACTCGAAGATGTCTGTTGTCAACAGTCTGCCTTCATAAAGGAAGATATAATGGATCGTAGTAATTACAGACCAATACATCTTACTTCTATTTCATGCAAAATTAGGGAAACATTAATAAGAAAAAAATATTTATATGAAAATAATATATTAAATACCAGTATGCATGGGTTTATGAGAGGAAGATCTTACCAGACCAGTCTTTTAGATTCTTTTAAGTAGACAGCTACCATAGTTGACAAAGAGAAAGCACATCACATACTTTATTTAGACTTTCAAAAATCCTTTGATACAGTTCCACACTAAAGATGAATTTGAATACTACTATAGAAGCTGAAGGCAACAGAGGTAACCTAGAAAACTAGATCTCAAGTTAGTTAGACTACATATACAGTAAGAGAAGAATGCTACACATGGAGTAACTTCACCAGTAGAGTTCTTTAGGGGTTTGTCCTTGAATTGTTACTTTTTCTGATTTATATTACTGACATTGAGTCTGGTATAGTTAATAAAAGTGAAATTCACATGTGATGCTAATATTAAAAGCAATGGCAGACATTGAGGAAGCTGTGTGAAAAATCCACAATACCACAATAGACTGTTGAGTATAAATCAAGGGACTTCTATGGTCAAACTATATAATGCATTCGTAACACCACATCTGGAGTATGGTGCGCAGTTCTGGTCCCCACACTACAAGAAAGACATAACAGCACTTGAAGCTGTGCAGAGGAAAGCAACCAAGTGCATCACAGGACTTGATGATATGTCATAATCTGATAGACTCAGAGAATTAAACCTGTTTATTCTCAAGCAAAAAAGACTGCATGGGGACCTAATCCAAGTCTTTAAAACCCTCAAAGACATTGATAAAGTAAATCCAGCAGAATTCTTTCAGCTTAAGGATGAATCACATACTTGAGGACGCCAGTGGAAATTAAGAAGAAATGTGTATAGCCAGGAAGCACTTCTTTGTGAAAAGACTTGTGGGAATCTGTAACAAACTACCAAACCATGTAGCTGAAGCAGAAACCTTGACAAACTTCAAGAGGTATCTAGAGGAGACACTGGGACAGCTTAGCTATTAGATACACAAATAAATTTAATGAAATGAATGGCCTCCTCTTGTTTGTCAAATTTCCTATGATTTTATATGTAATTCACATTACAAGTATTGCCCCTTCTGGCCCACCAGGAATCTAAACAACAAGCTCACCGGAGACTAGCTTCAGACGAGGATGAAACTTCCAGTTAGAGAATCAAAAACCCAACTGTGAAGATGCCTATTAATGGCCATTTTTGCTATTATTTTCCATTCTAAGAACAACATGGTCATTAAACAGATATTGTCTTTGGTACCCCAACACTATCTGTTTACTTTGTTTTGCTTTACAATGTACACAAATGTATTATATGTCATATGGTGTTTGTTTTCAAAGTTAACATTTTAGCATATGTGCAGTGTAATACACATACATCACTGAGGCAGGGTAGTTTCAACAAAACATCAAATAATGTACCATTATTTGAAATTCTGACTCCCTCAAAGTGCTTAGCAAGCATTTGAAAGCTTTCTATCTGACTTATAATGGCTCTGATATGTACATATAACTAAAGAAGTGTAAGTAGCTTCTATGTTGTTCTGAGCTCTTCACTTGAGATGATCAATTTTATAACCGTGTCCTGTAATACTTGTTCCCAAATACTCTGACTGATGTTTACCTGATTATGTTGACTTCTTAGTAAGTCACTTTGGATAAAAGCATCTGCTAAGCAAAAAAATGTAACTGTATATAATGTCCCATTTGAATGTGGCAGAAAACCAGAATATCCAAAGACACCAGTATGGAAACACAAGAAGAACATCCCATACCGAAGACATCACAGTAAAGACATGAAACCAGTAAATCAAAAGGTGCATTCAAAAGCACAAGGCAAGTAATTGACATGATCTGGATGCGTTAAGTATGCACATTCCTCTATGTTATTTCTTTACAGCTAAATACATTTAATCAAAACCAATCTGGAAAATGTATTTAACTTGTGAGAACCATTATCTGCACACGTACAACTTACAGTCTTATATAAAAGAAATGGTGGCCTAATGTTTGAAGAGATTGTACTCATGTACAGTAAATATAATAAACTGACTATGTTTTTCTTTGAATAAAAAAATCAAATAGAACAGTTCAAATCATAAAGACATCAATCTTTTTTTCCAAGGAAAAAAGCAATCAACAAGGAAAGACACACAATTGTGTTTTGGCACATCCAGAATCTCACATGCCATTCCAAAAGCATGGGCTTAGATCCCAGGAGCTTGGCTGACATTTTACTCCTTGTGTGTCCGTAATTTTTGGCTGACTTTATAGATGTGTCAGCAGAGTCGGTCGCTGAGCTCGCTGCTTGTGGAGGCTTGTCTCAGTTGCAATGCAAGTCACGAAATTCACTGAGTCACTCAACAGGGAATACCAAACTATTTATTATTTCATGTGAACCTGAGAAAATACAATATACATTAATCTCTCAGTTTTGTTTTAACTCTCTCTCTCTGCGCTACTACCTCCAGGGGGTCCAGAGTGAATCCATAACTGAGCCTGCCCTTTTAATTAGCTTGCTGATAAATACTAATTTAATATAGTATTACGTAATGTGGTAATAATGTATGGTAATGTATTTATATATATTTATAGTAAATAAAAAAGATAAAGTCAGAGAAAGGGTTGTAGTTCCAGGTGACATCCCGTTTAATGTCCAGGACAAAACTAAAAAAAAGAAAATAAAAAGAAATTCTGGCTAGCAATTCCAAGGTGACATCTCAAATGAGCATCTGTTTTTATATGCTTCCCAGTGGTAGAACTCCATCCTTCTTGAAATCACTTTGCCAAATAAATGGCAACTTCCAGAATGGCTGGATAGTTATATAGTCAGCGAGGTGGAAGGCAGGGGGAGTCTTGAGGCAGAAATGATGTCAGACATCTGCATATACTCCACTCTACAAACACAAAAGGAAACTTCCCCTTTGGTTTCCATTTTTCAAGACCTGTAAGATACTGCCTAGGCTCACATGTATGACTACATGACCCTGGACTTTGACCTCCAAAGGTCATGCAAAAAGACAAATTCCCCTTGGGGAATAATACAAAAACACAAACACCATATCCTCACTCCTTTCAATATCTCTCATCACCGCACTGCCCTCCTCCAGTCAAATGTTGCTCAACGTTCTCCCAGCACCAACTCGCCTGGATAAGAGAGTGCCATCCCTTTTATTATGGACTAGCAAAATACCCGCACTTCGCAGCGGTGAAATCATCTGAAATAGTGTCAATTGTGGAGTGGAAGTCCTGGATGTAAGTGTTACAGTCATGGAGCATTTTTTGTAATTGCATGTTAAGTCCAGAAAAATTAGCGCAGCGGATTTGTGCTTCCTTTTCATCATCCCCGACGAAATAAATTTGCAAAAATTTGTGCTCCTCACTTGGCATAGGTAAAAGACTGCCAATCAAGTGATACACTTGTCCCTGAACTTTAAATGAAGGCATAAAATTTCCCTCAACGATTTGGTTAGTACCAAATGATGTCATTTGAAATGCGCTGTTGTACTTTCAAATGTTGTTCAAGAAATGCTCACTTTGAGGATGTTCGCCATTTAACAGGCCCTGAAGAAGGTGAGGAAGCTTACATAAAGGAGTGAGAGAGACTTTACCACCGTTACAGCACAAACCAGGAGACTCGCATTTCCACTTCTTTGCTTGACAATAGTTACAGTGAACATCCATGGATCCAATGTGTACTGTTTTGTCAGACTCATAATGTATGTTTGGGTCGTACGCAAATCCACAATTGGCTTTTTTGAGCCAAACCTGTTGTTTTCGTATGAGCCGCTTTTCATTATTGGGATCGTATCTAGAAACAGAACCTCTATTAACTTGTGGATTTGCTTGCGAGTATTTAGCGACAGCGTCCCTATGAACTTGTGGATGTGCTTGCAAGTATTTAGCGACAACGTCCCTATGAACTTGTGGATGTGCTTGCGAGTATTTAGTGACACCGTCACTATGAACTTGTGGATGTGCTTGCGAGTATTTAGCGACAGCATCCCTATGAACTTGTGGATGTGCTTGCGAGTATTTAGCGACAGCGTCCCTATTAACTTGTGGATGTGCTTGGGAGTATTTAGCGACAGAGTCCCTATGAACTTCTGGATGTGCTTGCGAGTATTTAGCGACAGCATCCCTATGAACTTCTGGATGTGCTTGCGAGTATTTAGCGACAGCACCCCTATGAACTTCTGGATGTGCTTGCGAGTATTTAGTGACAGCGTCCCTATGAACTTCTGGATGTGCTTGCAAGTATTTAGCGACAGCGTCCCTATGAATTTGTGGATTTTTCTGAGAGTATTTGGCAGCAGCTGCACGAAGTTGATTCCGTCTAGCTGTATGAGAAAATCTACCACGACGTCTGATACGCCTCCTTTTTACTGTGTTCTCATAGCTTGGATTGCCGGTGTAATAATCAGCTGGATTTGTGTTGAAGTGACATTCAGCATGTGTCAATCGATGTAAGCACACAACCGGCTTCATCAATAACTTCGCATCCAGCTTTTGAGAGTTGAAATACTCATAAACATCAAAGTGTCCACTACTCAAATTGTCACCTGTGAATCTAAGATGTTTAAGAGGCATTGACGGTTCTCCAAAGGTGTAAAATATTTGCCTATTTCGGAACACTTGAAAGCGACAACTAAACAATTCAGCGGCAGCCATCAACTCACATGCAGAACCATAGGTGAAGGGCTTAAGCATTTTAGTCTTATAGTGCTCCTGTGTACTATAATTATCTCCTGTACCATCATCAGTCCATACTTTGAACCTCTCCCAGTCATTTAATACATAAGACACAATGTCCTTGCGTATATCAAAAGTGAGCCTGATATGTCCATGCAATATGTAACACAGAGAATGGAAAAGGCAGGCGCCATCTCCGGGCATGGACACCACTCGGTAAGTGATAGTTCTTTGATTGATGGTGATGACGTTGATAGACATTTTAATAGGGGTACAGTTGGAAGAATAAAGGGAATGGGTACTTGATCAGTAAACAAAGTATAAAATATCTACACAATAACTATAACTAACAATCATAACAAATGAACAATAAAACAGCGCAGAACCCGTGGATTAAATAAAAAGGTTGCCTCATTGGCGAAGCAAAGAAAAAGGACTTTCTTATATGTCGTTCGTTTATAAAACAGTGCAGAAGCTGTGAGAAAGCTGCTTCACAAAAAAACTGCGGAGCGCCTAATATGGGCAGGCAGTCAGGCAAAGAAAGTGAATGAAATAAGTATAATTGTAATAAACGAACAAAACAACAGCAGAAAAGCCGCGGATTAAATAAAGGAAATGGGTACTTGAACAGTAAACTAAGTGTACAATACATACACAATAACTATAACAATCGTAAGAAATGAACAATAAAACAGCGCAGAACCCGTGGATTAAATAAAAAGGTTGCCTCGTTGGCGAAGCAAGGAAAAAGGACTTTCGTATATGTTGTTCGTTTATAAAACAGCGCAGAAGCTGTGAGAAAGCTGCTTCCTTGTTGAAGCAAGGAAACGAATAAAGACACCGCAGCGAAGAATGGCCTTATATGGGCAGGCAGTCAATTACATGGGAGGCGTGCTGAGTTGCGCAGCAGCCTTACATATGAATATGCTAAGTGTTGACTAAATAGAAGTTGAAAAGATATATTTTTTCAAATGTGATCGCGCAATTCAGATCGAGTTGACTCGCACTACAGTACATCGAGCCCGCATGCTATTGTGGTTTTGCCTGCGTGCCTCAATAAGTTACCCTCCCCTCGCTCTTACTTTTTTACCGTTCATCTAATGAATACACTGAGTATGGCTTTACCAAAACAATCATTGATTGCGAATAAAGTATCCATTATTCATAAAGCTTCAATTGGTGATCTGTCTTTCTGCGTTAACCGCATATTTTTTTATACGTCTCAAACCAAGGGGATGCGAGGCTAAAATGAATCGGGAAGCACACGTACATACTCAGTGCATTCCCTCTCGGGAATCGAACTTCGGACGCCGGCGCTAGAAGCAAAGCCTCTACTATTGCACCACGGCGTGTGGTTTGTCTATTTGAGCGTAGCAGTATAATTCGGTTTTTGTTCAGCACTCTTTGGAACTGTTGCTTTTTGTCTGCGCACTGCGTCAGTTCACGTGAGCCGCTGAATATGGTTTTATATGTCACTCGCTCGCTTCTAATTGTTTCACTGCCTTCTTAATTATATAATGTATGTTTTCTTCAGCGGTTTTTGGAGCTCTTCCTGGTTTTCTACGTACTGCGTGATTACGTGGGAGGCGTGATGATGTCACACGAAACTCCGCCCCTCCACGGCTTTCGAGCTCAACTCCATTACAGTATATGCAGAAAAATAGCTTCCAGTTATGACCATTACGCGTAGAATTTCGAAATGAAACCTGCCCAACTTTTGTAAGGAAGCTGTAAGGAATGAGCCTGCCAAATTTCAGCCTTCTACCAATACGGGAAGTTGGAGAATTAGTGATGAGTCAGTGAGTCAGTCAGTCAGTCAGTCAGTGAGTCAGTCAGTCAGTCAGTCAGTGAGGGCTTTGCCTTTTATTAGTATAGTTTCAGTAGTACTTCTGGTGCCAGTGTGACTGCCCGATGGAAGTATTTCCGGATTGCGCAGAAGTCCCATAAATTGGGGGGTGGGGGGCGCATCTCCCAACAGCGTCCCCTTGTGGCACCATGGTCACCAGCTGGGCTGTGTTGCTGGACTACATCTCCCATTCACTGCTGGTTCCCAAATGGGCATTGATACAGAGGGCTACTGTCATCTATCGTCTTGGGGGAATAACACATCCCCTGCAGTATCTTTCACAACTGATGGGCTGTCCATCCATCCCTTCTGGCCATCACTTCCAGGTCTGGATCCTGCCTTTCTCTTCGTCGGGACACCCATCTGTCTATTTGGAGCCTCCCCTCTGGGTAAGGAACCATCCTCTTCTTTGGTCAGGATGCCCATCCAACCCATGTGGCACTGACATATCCTCCCCCTCAGTTGAGACCTACTACAGTGATCCCCCGCCTATCACAGAAGTTACGTTCCAGACCCATCAGCGATAGGTGAAAATTTGCAATATAGAAAGACCATATAGATAAACATTTTTTTTATAGTTTAAGCCTTAAAATACCCATCTCACATGCTTTAAACACATGTAAACTTATTAAAACACACTTTGTAAACACATATGATATGAATAACATCTCTCTATTATAAAACATTTTAACATCATGCAAGACAAGGCAGTGAGACAGAAGGACAGCTGTTGTACAGGCTTTTAAATGATGCAGAGCGACAAGCAGAACAAGCATCTTGGCAGAACCAGCACAAAGTCCACTTCTCCTTAGCGTTTGTTCAGCCCTCCCCTTTCACAAAGTGAGCGTCAGAGACGCGAAGTGGCTAGCGTGAAGCACACCCACAGGGGTGGGGGTTGTGGTGTGGGTGAGCGAAGCAAGTAGCCACTTCACATCTCTGCCAATTGCTTTGTGAAGGGGGAGGGCTGAACGCACGCTAAAGATGGATCAGCTGCTGGCTTGCTGCTAGCTGCTGCTGTGCTGCGTGATTTGCATGTCGAGCTGGGCGTCGATCATTTAAAAGCCTGTACAACAGCTGTCCTTTTGTCTCACTTCCTTGTCTCGTGGGACGTTAAAGTGTCTCTGAGAAATTGTTTGTAAGTAGGGCGTGACGTGCAAGAAGTCTCGTGGGACTTCAAAGTGTCTCTCCAAGATGATCACGTCTTTTTTATTTTTTATATTTTTATATATATATATTAACAAATGCGAATATGGGCAGAGTTTCTTTGCAGCCTTTGTCGATTTTCATAAAGTGTTCAACTCAGTTGATTGAGTTGCCCTGTGGGACTCCTGAGACTTTATAGGACCCCCGAAGTTGCTGGATGTCATGGCTGGCCTGTACACTGGTACTGTGAATGCTGTACAGAGTGGAGGCAGAACCTCTCCATTTTTCTCAGTTGATTCTGGGGTTCGTCAGTAGTGTGTTCTTGATCCTACTGTTCAATGCTTGCATCTGTTAGTGAAGAAAGATTCACTGATCTTGACTTTGCTGACAATGCTGTGATCTTTGTAGAGTCAATGGAGGCTCTGATCAGGGCTGTCAAGAGACTGAGCGAGGAGTCTGAGTGTCTGGGCTTGTGAGCGTCCTGAATAAAAACCAAGATCCTGGCCTTTAATGAACTCTTGGGCACAACTATCAGCAGTGGGTCTGCCTGTGGAGAGAGTGTCGACCTTGTGGAGAGGTTTACTTACTTCAGAAATGACATTAATATCTCTGGTGACTCTTCCTATACAGTAAGGAGACGGATTGTGAGAGCATGGGGGGTCATGAAGTTGCTGGAAAGGAGTGTGTTGCAAAAGGATGGTTTCCAAGCCTATATATATAGACACACATGAGCGCTTTAGGGAAAACCTTCAGGGCTACTATAAGGTATCTATGCCAGAAGGAGGAGCAGTTGCTAATACGTTCTCCTATTTCCTCTGCAGTTCTGAAGAACCCTTGGAAACAGACTGAGGTCACTTACCTCATTTACCCAGAAGTCCCTTCTCTTCAAGATCCTACAGTATACAAACTTGCCAACCACTTGAAAAGAGCATTTATTAATGAACCAGAGAGGACAGGAGCCAGAGTTCCACCAACTTTAAACTACGAACTTGCATTACTATTTTAACTGCTTTTTGGTTACTCCATTAAACAAGGTTCACCACAGAGATGCCACAACTATATATTTATGTTGTAGGAGGAGAACGGGTGTCCTGGCTGGGACAGAAGATGTTTCATTACCTGGACGGAAGGCCAGTACACTGACACATACATGGATTAACTGGCGGGACATTGAAATTAATTTGGACCCAGCTGCAATGTCTTAGGAGAGGAGAGTCAAGGATTGGGATTGGTTCCATCCCCCATGCACTAGGTGGCAATGGTACTCATACAGTGACACAATCGGGACACCTGCAGGGGTGCTTGGGAGTTGGAGTCCAGAAAGGCAACCCTAGCGGGGTCCCTGGGTGCCGATAGAGGGTGCTGTCTGGGGAGGACCTTCTTACTTTCTGTATGGCCTGGAAGTACTTTCAGAAAGACGTGGTGTGACACTGGAAGCATTCCTGGGTCCAACTTAAAAGGAGTCCACTGCCTCACTTCATTTGAGTCAGAGTCAGGAGGCAGTAGGCAACACTCAGAGGAGGATGGAAGCAGAGAAGATTTGTTGATTTATTGTGATTGTGTATTGTTATTGTGGCAGATTATTGAAAAAGAGAAACTTTGGAAGGTGGAAAATGAGAATAAATGTCCTTTATTTTATTCTAAAATGTCTGGTGCTATATATATATATACTGCTCAAATAAAGAAAAACTTTTAAATCAGAGTATAGCATCAAGTCAATGAAACTTCTGGGATATTGATCTGGTCAGTTAAGTAGCAGAGGGGGTTGTTAATCAGTTTCAGCTGCTTTGATGTTAATGAAATTAACAACAGGTGCACTAGAGAGGCAAAAATGAGATGACCCCCAAAACAAGAATGGTTTAACAGGTAGAGTCCACTGACATTTTTCCCTCCTCATCTTTTTTTTTCACTAGTTTTGCATTTGGCTATGGTCAGTGTCACTACTGGTAGTATGAGGCGATACCTGGACCCTACAGAGGTTACACAAGTAGCCCAACTTCTCCAGGATGGCACATCAATACGTGCCATTGCCAGAAGGTTTGCTGTGTCTCCCAGCACAGTCTCAAGGGTATGGAGGAGATTCCAGGAGACAGACAGTTACTCTAGGAGAGCTGGACAGGGCCGTAGAAGGTCCTTAACCCATCAGCAGGACCAGTATCTGCTCCTTTGGGCAAGGAGGAACAGGATGAGCACTGCCAGAGCCCAACAAAATGACCTCCAGCAGGCCACTGGTGTGAATGTCTCTGACCAAATAATCAGCAACAGATTTCATGAGGGTGGCCTGAGGGCCCAACGTCCTCTAGTGGGCCCTGTGCTCACTGCCCGGCACTGTGGAGCTCGATTGGCATTTGCCATAGAATACCAGAATTGGCAGGTCCACCACTGGCACCCTGTGCTTTTCACAGATGAGAGCAGGTCTGTTATGTGACAGACATAAAGGGTCTGGAGAAGCCGTGGAGAATGTTATAATGCCTGTAACATCATTCAGCATGACTGGTTTGGTAATGGGTCAATGATGATCTGGGGAAGCATATCCATGGAGGGACGCACAGACCTCTACAGGCTAGGCAACGTCACCTTGACTGCCATTAGGTATTGGGATTGAAATCCTTGGACCCATTGTCAGACCCTATGCTGGTGCAGTGGTTCCTGGGTTTCTCCTGATGCACGACAATGCCCAGCCTAATGTGGTGAGAGCATGCAGGCAGTTCCTGGAGGATGAAGGAAGCTCCAAAGAGCACAATGGTAAAATGAAGTTGTCTACAACACATGACAATGCAAGCAAATAAAGTTCCAAATCACAAATCCAGAGAATGATCAGAAAACAGAGCAAAAATGGTCAGAAATGCAGAAAAATCAGAAAATACTCACAAATGTGCAGTAAAACACAATAACTCAAAAATACTCTCTAACACATTTAAAATGAAAAAGCAGGAACTATGGGAGACCCTCTGGATTTATGGGGCAGAGGGCAGTTCCTGGGGGCGATTGACAAGTGATCCTCCAAGATAAACGGGATGAACTCAGGCAGCACACAATCAAAAAGCAAAGAACAATCAACAAAAGTAACATTAAAATACTGTAAATAAAAGTAACATAAATTAACAAAACATACCAGAAACATGAATATGAACCCCAGCCAGGAGAGAACCTTGGCTGAAACACAACATATGAAGAAAGAAAAAGCGATGATGTCCATAATAATCTGAGTCATTTTCATCACTCTCTTAACACTACTGAAACCATTACAAGCTTTGTATAGAAGCGCAGAGGCGATGTGTCTTTTTTGAACTGTACCCTAATAGATGACATTGAAAGAAATGTTCATCTGCCAGCCCGCAAACCAACTTTACCTATACAACATGAGGGGTCTTCTTCATGCCTCATAATCTGGAAAACATCTTTGGTGAAAAAAAATCCATCATACAGACCATCTATAAGGGAAAGAATAATTTCAGATGTACCAGTCAACACAGCAGACATGATGACCAGAAATGTGAAGAAATAAAGAGTCAATTTAAAACAAAATAAGTAGTTGAATTTCTCAAAAGGCCTAATTACACAAAGTCAGCTTAGGTAGAAAGTTTAATTAATTAATTTGTCATTTTGAGTATTACAATCGTTAATATTCTGCTCATGCGTTGGAATAACAACATTTATTTACTGTATATAGCACATTTTCATACAAATGATATGGCTCAAAGTGCTTTACAAGATGAAGAAAGAAAAATATAAAAATAAGATTTGGTAATGCTAAGTAACAAAGAATAAAGTAAGGTCTGATGGCCAGGAGGATAGGAAAAACAAAAAAAATCTCCAAAGGGGTGGAGAAAAAAATCCAAAATCTGCAGGGGTTCCGAGGTCACGAGGCCCCACAGCCCCCACTGGGCATTCAGCCTAACATCAATGATCTAAATCAGTCCTCATGGTTTTCAGGCTTCACATGGAAGAACTAGATGATGACGGCTATGTGGACATCTGGCCCTCAATCCATTAATGTAGGGACTGCACAGTGCCTTGATCAGGTGGTGGTGGTGCATATCGCCACCACAGAAAAACAGAAAAAGAACAGCAGAGAAAATAGGGGTTAGTAAGGTTTGTGAAATATTGAACAATTTTACAATAATATAATACAGAATAAAACCAATCACAACAAAATGCTGAATTGGGTCAAATGGAGTTGACATTGGTTTTTAGGGCTAGTAGTGTGATATCCACTACTGTTTTCTATGTTATGTTTACTTGAGTACTGTTGTCTTATTGACTTAAAGTATAGCATAAAATAGTCTTTAAAAAAAGAAAAGAATAAATTAAGAGAAACTGACATTTCCACATCTGCAGAAAATAAACATGTTAAGGGCTTTGCCAGAAAACACATGTTGGCTGAGGATAAATTGACTTTGTGGATAAGACAACGGTGTGTTTCTTTCAATGGCCATTTATAAAGCCAAGTAATCAATGGATACTGAAATAAAACATTTAGGAATGATAGTTATTGTTTACAGCTGATTTTCCAAAAAGGAATTTTCAGTCAACAACAACAACAATAACAGGCGATGTGTTGCTAACATGTGCATCACTTGAGTATTTCATCAGAAAACAAAGTTTAGAATATAAAGGATATTGATTTTATTTGTATGATAATGGTATAAATATTTCTGGATCATAAGGGAACCCTTGAGACATCCCTTAATAAAATATAATGTCAGGTAGCCCTATAAATACTAAAAATAATGAGAAAAGCAATAAAAATGAGATATTAGTACTGCAAGTATGCTCAATACCAAGTAAATAAATGGTAACAGTAAATACCTGCAGCCTCTAGAGGTCTAACTAAACATGCAAAGCCTTGTCTGCCTGTGGGGTGGCTGCCCACATACTGACCTCCACATGCCAAAGTACTCCCACCTCCTGTCACCTCCATCTCTCTTCTTGCCTCTGAATTTTGTTCCATTTACCTCCTACCAGTTAAGTCCTTCCCCTGACACACCTCAAATTGTCTTCTACTATGGAGGCTGCAGGATTACACAGCACATTGAAAACCTTGGCACTGTCTTTCCCGGAGGTTCTTCTAGGCATTTCAGGAGTAAGGGGTGCATCATAACTCACCAATATTGAATGAGGTGCGTTGTCCGGTTTTATTGTAGTGCAATCGATGTCTTGCAGTTAGTGCTCCTGTTCTATGATAAGAAAAAACACCAGCATTGTGAGCACAATTGTCACTTGTGAATGAGACGCAGAAATGAGCGTTCTTGCGGATTTCTAGCTGCAGAGTTATCATTCATAAAGGCACCTGTTTTAATTAGAAGCAGATAACATTACATACGGCCAAGTTAAACTTAATAAAGCAAACCAAAATTCAACCCCCGCCCAAGAGAAAGAGACGAGAGCCAACAACCAAAGTTACTCTATAAAAGCAACAAGAAAGGAATAGTATCCTTTTCCCCAATATAGAAGATTATTCTAAAATGTTATTGATGAGATCCTGCCATATTTTAAAAAAAATTTTGAACAGATCCTTTAATTGAAAATTAGATTTTTTTCCAATTTCAAATAGTATAGGACACCAGTTTCCCACTGACTTAAACGTGGTGGGTTGGGATTCTTCCAATTGAGTAAGATAAGTCTATGTGCTAATAGTGTAGTAAAGGCAATTACAGTTTGTTTGTCCTTCTCCACTTTAAGCCCATCGGGGAGTAAACTAAACACAACTGCTAATGGATTAGGAGGGATTGTGGCACTGAGGCTCTCTAAGGGGCATTCAAAGGTTTTTGTCCAAAATGTTGTTAATTTGGTGCATACCCAGAACATGTGACTCAGTGAGGCTGGAGCTAGATTGCAACGTTCACAGGTTAAATCTTGCCCTGGAAACTTTTTGGAGAATTTTAAATGAAATAAATGCACTTGATAAAAGATTTTAAGTTGAATGACTGAATGCTTTGTACATATGGAGCTGAAGTGTATACTGTGCATGGCTGCCTTCCACTCCTTTTCTGAAATATTAAGTGACAGATCCTTTCCCCAAGGTACTTGGGGATCTTTGAAAGGAAGGGACTTTTATAAAATATTTTTATAAATTATAGAGATGCTATCTGAGTCTTCAAGAATGATCAATATTTCTGATGGAATATAACAAGGTGGGAGGTGAGGAAAATTGGACAGGTTCTGTTTAGCAAAGTTTCTAGCTTGAAAGTAGTGGACAAATTGTGTTGATGATAAGTTGAGTTTGAAGCATAATTGTTTGTAGGATGTGAAGACATCATTGATTTACAAGTAAGCATGTTGATCCCGGACATTTTCCAAACATTAAATATTGTGTAGGTGTGTGATACAATGGAAAATGTGTTTGTCATGTAGAGGCGCAACAGATAAAAGCTTTTCTGTCTTAAAATGCTTCCTACATTGGTTCCATATTCTTTTTTTTTTTAATTTTTATTTTTTATTAATTTTATTACAATCCATACAAAGCAATCAAGTTTTTACAAAGAGAAAAAATTAAGAACAGATCGATCCCCACCCCTGAGAGAGAGAGCAAGCCAAACGGCGTTAAATTTAAGGCTTGTAAGCATACCTAAATTAATAAATTCTCTGTGCCTTATGAACTTATTTTAAAATATTACTGATTAGATCCTGCCATGTTTTGAAAAAAGTCTGTACGGATCCTCTAACTGAGTATTTGATTTTTTCCAATTTTAAATAATATAATACATCGGTTTCCCACTGACTTAAAAGAGGAGAGTTTGGGTTTTTCCAGTTTATGAGAATAAGTCTACGTGCCAAAAGTGTAGTGAATGCAATCACAATTTGTTTGTCTTTCTCCGCTTTAAACCCATCTGGAAGAACACCAAACACAGCTGTTAATGGGTTTGGAGGGATTGTGAGTCCAAGGCTATCTGAAAGGTAATTAAAAATGTTTGTCCAGAATAATGTTAATTTGGTGCAGGACCAGAACATGTGACCTAGTGAGGCTGGGACTTGGTTACAACGTTCGCAGGTTGGATCATGCCCTGGGAACATTTTGGAGAGTTTTAGTCGAGACAGATGTGCTCGATATATAATTTTGAGTTGTATAATTGTATGCTTTGCGCATATGGAGCTCGAGTGAATTCTCTGCATTGCTACTTTCCACTCCTTTTCTGATATATTAATTGAAAGATCTTTTTCCCAGTGTCTTCTTGGATCTTTGAAAGGGAGGGATTGTAACATGATTTTATATATTGTAGAGATGGAGTCTAAGTCCTTGAGATTGAGCAATATTTTTTCCAGCATGGTTGAGGGTGCAAGATGAGGAAAATCTGTAAGGTTTTGTTTAACAAAGTTTCTGACTTGAAGATAGTGAAAGAAATGTGTAGCTGGAATGTTAAATTTGGAATGTAATTGTTCATAGGATGCAAAGACGTCGTCTATATAAAGATCTCTAAGCGAGTTAATTCCAAATTTTTTCCAAATATTAAAATTGGTTCCATATTCTGAATGAATGAAGGGCAATTGTGTTATTGGTGTATTGACGATAACTGTATTGACGATAGTTTGAATTTACTTTGGCATAGAGAAGAGAATATAAAGAAGTGCTGCAAGATTTTATTTCTATTGTAGACCAGGCTTGTGTAAATTCATCGATTTGTGTCGATGTCCAGGTCTTTATAGCTTGTATATTTGCTGCCCAGTAATAACTTTTTTAAAGAGAATGGAATTTGGACCTTATAATGATCAGTAGAGAAGGGTGAGGTATGTTTTTTATTTTTGTGCGAGTCTTGATTGTGAAACATCACTGATTTGGAGGTTTCATTGACATTTTTGGCTGAATTGGAGGCATCACCTGCTGCTTACACTCAGCCCATCTCTAATGCTGGCACTCATGGCAGTAGCTGCAATTTAAACTGTACGGCACATTTGTTTTTAAACTGCAGTGGAGATGCTATCAGGGAACAAAGTTTCTCAACTGCATTTCATTGCTTAACAGCATGCAGGCACCCGTTGCTTCACTGGGTTTCTCCAGTCCCCCAAACCCTTCAATCGCTGAGTGTTTATCATTTCCTCGTGGCACATGATGCCTCATGGGATACCTCAACCCCTGTCTAAGCTTCAAAGGGGACACATTTACATAATTATTGAGACTGATAAAGGTAAATAGCTCATGCTACAAAAAGTCCAGAGAAGAGTGACTAGGCTGATTGCAGGACTACAGGGGATGGATTACGAGGAAACATTAAAAGAACTGAGCCTTGTCAGTTTAAGTAAAAGAAGATTAAGAGGAAACATGAATAAATGTTTAAAATTATGAAGGGAATTAGTACAGTGGATCGAGAATGTCTTTTTAAAATGAGTTCATCAAGAAGACAGGGACACAGTTAAGCACTTGCTAAGGATTTATTTTCACTCTAAGAACCAAAGACACATGGAATAAGTTACCAAGTAGTGTGGTACACAGAAGAACTTTATGGACCTTCAAAACTCAATTTGATGTTATTTTAGAATTAAGTGACTGGTGAGATTTGTTGGGCTGAATAGCATGTTCTCGTCCTAATGTTCCCCTTTCCTTATATTTAGTTTCATTAGTATATAATATTTTCTTGCATGATTACCTTTGTAATTACACATCCCTAGTTTCTGATATTTATTTTAGTTACAATTAATCATAGGTTTCAAGCTAACTGTTTTAATTACTTTGAAAAGCATCATTATTTATAATTTAATTAGATATTTCATACCAGAAAGCCTTATTCATGACATGTCTCAGTTCACAAGTGTTATTATTATCCCTAGCATGAGAAAGAAAATCATCAAAAAACCTGTTCAAACCTTACTATTAAACTAATTTAATTAATTAGAGTTAATAAGCAAAAGCAAACAAAAACTCAAGAAAATTTCCAAAAAATATCTGAAAATACAAAATCCAAGGCTGAAAAACAAAATCTGAAATTTCAAAATGGAGACAGAAGTAAAGAATATGAATGCAAAATCAGCAAATAATTATTTACCAAATATCAAAGTTCATAATCCAAAATTCATACTCCAAAGCAAAAATTAAAAAATAACAAAAAAATCGAGAACAAAAAGGTCAAAGAGCATGAGACTTACAAGAAAGGGGAAAGAGAATGAAAGGGAGTATTGTGATTTGGCTCTTTGTTATATTTGCTGCTTGCATTTAATGTTTTTCAGGCTTTCATGAAATGCTAAAAATAATACATGCAGGCACTTTGGGGTTTTCTGAGTTAGGGTTTTGTTTTCTGGTGTCAGTGGTTTATTCAGTCATAAATTTTTCCTATGTTTATCAATGCATTGTGTTTTTCTTCCATGCACTGTTATGTTGAGGTTAGCCTGTCAACCGTTTTTATGGAAATGCTTCCCAAAATGCATTGAGTTTGCGTGGATGTGACATTAACAGCACAATAACTTCAAGGTAAGCTTGTGCAGCCTCAAATTTATTGGAGAGTACATTCATTTTTTGCCAACTACAGTACATGCTTTATTTTGAGATTTTTTTTTTGTGATTGACTTTGGCTCTGAACTTAGACTTTGATTTTTGGGTTAGCGTTTCTGGTTTTGTTGTTATCTCTCTTTGATCTCTGGTTTAGATTGCTTGCTTCATTTTTGACCTCATCTTTTCTCTTTTTTTTTTTATATTTTTGTTAATTTTAATTAGAAACAGATAGCATTCCATACAGTCAAGTCAAACTTAACAGATCAAAGCAAAATTCAACCCCCAGCCAAGAGAAAGAGAGAAAAGCCAGCAACCGCAACTCTATAAAAGGAACCAGAAAGGAAGGGTATCCTTTTCCCTGAAATGGAAGTTTATTCCAGTTTGTATTTATTGATATTAAAATGTTATTGATTAGATCCTGCCATATTTAAAAAAAGTTTTGAACAGATCCTCTAAATGAGAATTTGATTTGATCTCATCTTGTCTCATACAATTGTTATTTCCTTTCACCAAAGCCTGTGCACTCTTGTTGCTGATTTTTTATAAATAACCCTTGACCTCTAAAAAATACTTAGACCTTATTTTGGGAGTTTTAGAGGTATGGTCAAATCTTTTTTGTGTTCATTTCTTTTATAACAATGTTCAACATTCTTCCACAATGCCATGTTGTTTTTGTTATGGGTGCCATTATGTTGAGGAGAATTTGTGGACAGTTGCTGTGCCATTGCTAAATGAGGTCACCAGATGTGAGTGGCACAAAGCACATCAGGGTTAAGAGTGTAAAGGTCACCTAGTACACTTCCTCATTGTCGTTGATTGGATTCAACCTAAACCTTAAAACATTAATTCCTTTATTGTTTTGAGATATTTCTGATTAATAAATTCTGTTTCTGCATTTTGGCTATGATTTAAGACTAATGTTTTGGTTTTTTGAATTCCTGCCCTTTCTATTTAACTGTAATTTCTGTCACACTTATTGAGCTTTGATTATTTGTTTTTTAACTTTCCAGTTATGACCCACCTCTTGTTGCTTTGGTTACAGTTCAGCTTCCAATTCCTTTTCTAACCAAATTCTGCTGCTGTCCAGCTTTGGAATGATCTTGAGATTCATTACAAGGCCTACTTCAATTTTATGCTGCTTTAGAGTTTCATGGGGTTGAGTTCACATCAGTAACATTCAGAATAAAAAATAATATATTAAAATTAGATCACAACAGACTTGTAAAAGTTATTGTTACAGGGCAATCTATTTTACCATTAAGAGCAATGGTAGGAAAATATTTACAAAACAAGAATACAATTAAAAGCAATTATCTGCTATACATTAAGTGGATATTATGCTACACACATACAAAAATAATCATCTTGCTTATACAGCAAAATTTCTTTTTCTTTAATTTGCTAATAGACCATGGGAATTCTACCATATAGTGAAGAAATGAATGGCTGTCATATGCATGACTTTGTGAGAGCCAGCAGTTACAGGTGAAAATTCTACACACCTAGGCCAGTTCAGCCATAGAGGCGGTGCACCGCTACAAGCTTTTGGGTGTCCACTTCAATGACAGGTTGGACTGGTCTCAGAACACAGAGGAATTGTGTAAGAAAGGGCAGAGCAGACACTTTTTTGCTTACGGGATTGTGTTCCTCTAATGTGGGAAGTGACATCCCCACCCCATCCCCATCTTCTATAACTGTGATGGTCAGTGTGATTTTTTATGCTGTGTTGTGCTGGGCTGGTAACATCACCTCAAGAGATGCCCACTAAATCAACAAGAAAATTAAGTGGTAAGGTTCATTTATGGGATGCTTTCTGGCCCTGGAGGTAGTAGCAAATAAGATAATTAAAGCAAAACAGAGTGATGTTATGAACAATGCTGTACATCCTCCCTCTTGCTGACTTTCAACCAACAAATTATTCAGCAGAAGTGTTTCAAGAAATGCTACTGGGGGTCTTTTATGCCAACAGCAATACCCATGTATAATGCCTCACTGTGACTTGTGACTGTCAAGTCAGACGTTTTTGTTTCTTTTACATTTTCTTCCTTTTTATTTTTTCTAGTGTATGTTTAGACCAAAGTGTAAGTTTGTCTATCTATCTATCTATCTATCTATCTATCTATCTATCTATCTATCTATCTATCTATCTATCTATCTATTGGGGTGGATGGCCGGAGTCCTTGCCTGGCAGGGATGCCCTGACCATGGAAGTACAGG
>JANRMT010062806.1:37012452-37029779 GCA_026402145.1 Polypterus bichir lapradei | reverse complement strand
ACAAATGTTATTACTATTAAACAAAATTACTTATCTATTAGGCTAATTAGTAATTGGCCAGATACAAGCGAGTGTGTTTAGGGATAGCCCTACATTTGATGCCCCCAGGACTGACAGATGAGTTTGATAATAGATGAATGGAAATCGGATAGGCCTAATTTCAAGCATAAACACTGTGATGCATGTAAATTTTATTACTATAAAGGAAGCAAACTAACATGAGTTATTTTGAAACCTTCCACATGCTGATTTTGCCTTGTCAGGATTATTTTTTGAGAAAGTACAAAAAAAAAAAGCCTGCAGAGTCTTTGCAACTTTAAATAGAGAAGAAACATAGAAATCATTAGTCCTGTTGAGACTAAAAGAGATACAGTGTGTGGAGTGGAATAAAGTTAAAATCAGAAATGTGGGAATACTTACTGCCTTTAGCCCAAGCATGTGGAGAACAATGTCTTAAAGAATGACAGCAAGCATGAGCTTCACTTTTAGCTCTTAACTACAAATATTTTGTGTCACTTAATGGCAGATCTGGATGCAGGCCCATAGCTGATAATGCAGAGTTGCCCTCAGAAGACCTCCTTATGCAATTATATGCCTTGTTTTTGTACAGTGTTGCCCAGAGCGTTCAAGGTTTCCGTGACTCTCTGACAATGCAAAGTCAAACCTACTCAGTACCAGAACAACTTCCTCATTCCAAGACAGGAATTGTTTTTGTATTTCTTTGTCTTAAGAATAGAACAACCCAGCAACACGTTAGGATTGCATAACCAGTGCCTTCATAAAAGGTTCTTAAATTAAAAATATCTGTCAAGTTAAAATACGGCATTTAATGATGACCAGAGGATATTTCTGGAATCCTACACAGTATGCTTAGTGGAATACAATGTCACGAAAAGCATTCTGTGCTTCAGTTGATAAGGTAATATAAATAAAACTGGATTTTTATTTTGCTACAATGCCTTCGGAAAATATTCAGACCCCCACAATTTTTTCACATTTTCCTATGTTGCAGCCTTGTACTAAAATCGTTTAAATTATTTTTTTCCTCATGAGGCAACACTCAATACCTTTTGCAAACTTCATTAAAAAATAAAACAACTGAAATATCTCATTAATGCTAATTTTTAGACTTTTATTCAGTACTTAGTTGTAGCACCATTGTCACTGATTTCAGCCTGAAGTCTTCTTGGGTTTGACATGACAAGCTTCTCACACCAAGATTTGGGTGTTTTCTGCCATTCTTCTCTGCAGATCCTCTCAAGCTCTGTCAGGTTGGACGGAGCTATTTCAGGTCTCTCCAGAGATTCAAATATGAGCTCTAGCTCAAGAACATTCACAGAGTTGACCCTTATCCATACCTGTGTTGTCTTTGCTTCATGCTTAGTGTCATTGTCCAGCTGAAGGTGAAACTTTGGCTCAGTCTGAGGTCCAGAGAGCTCTGGGCAGGTTTTCATTAAGGATAACTCTTTACTTTGTTCTGTTTTGTTTCACCTCAATCCTTACTAGTCTTCTATTCCATGACACAAAAAGCAACCCCACAGAATGATGCTGGCACTGATATTCTTCACCGTTGGAATAGTATTGCACATTTCATGAGAGGTACATGATTTCCTCCAGAACTGATGCTCTGAACTGAGGTCACACAGTTCAGTCTTGATTTCATCAAACCACAGAAGCATGTTTCTGATAGTCTGAGATTCATCTAGGTGCCTTTTTGCAAAATCCAAGCAGGCTTTCATATGTCTTTTACTAAGCAGAGGCTTATGTTTGGTCACTCTTTATAAAGCCCAAATCAGTGGAGAGCTGCAGTGATGGTTGTTGTTAAATTGTTTCCCATCTCCACACAGAATCTCTTGGATTCAACTAGAATGGTCATTGGGTTCATGGTCACCTCTCTTGCCATTGCCCTTCTCTGGTCAGCTCCAGGAAGAGTTGTGGTTGTTCCAAATTCATTCCATTTAGGAATTATGGAGACCATTGTCAGTCAGTCAGTCATTTTCAAACCCGCTATGTTTTTGTAGCCTTCCCCAAATCTCTGCCTTGACATAATCCCGTCTCTAAGCTTTGTAGGCAATATCTTCAACTTCATGGCTTGAGTTTTGTTTGCATACACATTGTGAACTGTGGGACCTTCTATAGACAGGTGTGGTGGGCCTTTCCTAATCATATCCAGTCAATTGCATTGAATGGTGGACGCCAAACAAGGTAGAGGAACATCTCAACAGTGATCAACAGAATGGAATGAAACTAAACAAAATTTTGAGTGTCTTAGCAAAAGGTCTGATACTTGTATCAATGTAATATTTCAGTTTTTTATTTTAAATAAATTTCTAAAAGCTTATCTCCATTTTGTCATTCGGGAGTATTGAGTGTTGGTTGATATTAAAAAATGAATTTAAACATTTTTAACATAAGGCTGCAACATAACAAAATGTGAAAAAAGTGAAGGGGTCTGAATACTTTTGGAAGGTACTATATAATATATCAGATATCAGGTTAGGATGGAGTATTTATTTATTTGCAGATAAGGCCCATTTATTAAATGGTAAGGCAGGCAAGTGCTAACCTTACATTGTATGCAGAGAAACACAATTATAAGTGTGTTGTTATTTTGCAAATAAAACACTAATTCAAAATTAAACAAGAAAAAAATGCCACTTAGCTGGCAAGATTTAATTTTTTGTAAATTTTAAAGGCTTGCATCCTGTTTCAATCCACAGCCTATTCTTGATTGATAAAGGAGACTTTAATTTCCTATTAGGCTGATTGTTGACTATGGATGGACTGGTGTGAGCATCTTGCCAGGACACAACAGCCCGCAGATCTAATGTCTAGATGAGGAAAACCAGGAGATGAATTAACAAAACAGGCAAAACCAAATTGGTGGTTGATGAGTAAGTCAGGATCAGGATATCAAAGATGTGCACAAAACCAAATAAAAAAGTCAAAAGCTAGGAATCAAGTGAGAAAAAAGTTGCCAAATAGCTGTTACACTAACACCAGTGCCACATTACATGATATCTAGTCAGAGAAGCTTTCAATCCAGACGACTGTAGTTGCTGATCTGGTCTTCTGAGGTTGTCACATGTAGGGTTGTGCAGTATGCCGGTACTGAAAAAGTATTGAAAGCCCAGTTTTAAAAACAGCATTTTGGTATTTTTGGTACTGAAAGTAAAAGGCAGTTTTCAAGAACCTTGCGCTAAGCTGTTGCATGTAACTCGATTCATCCTCCCCATTTGACCTGGTTTTCAAAGCCCTGGAGAATCGACAGGGGACCCCCCTACCTCTCTCTTCTGGTAGAAGACACTGGTAGAGTCCATAAGGGTACCATTACTTGTACTGAGTTGTTAATTATGTTAATTGTTTCAGTACCCGTTTGGTACTGATACTTAGGTCTGAAAGCTGTTATTGATACCTAAGTCAAAATTGTAGTACCAATCCAACACTAGTTATATTACATGACTAGAAATCTCAGGGGATGGCTGACTACATGGCTTCATGGCAACTTTCCACTGCAAGTTCACATTTCCAAAGTATTGCAACCGTACC
This sequence comes from Polypterus bichir lapradei, assembly GCA_026402145.1. Lineage (NCBI taxonomy): Eukaryota > Metazoa > Chordata > Cladistia > Polypteriformes > Polypteridae > Polypterus > Polypterus bichir. The sequence goes on along the minus strand of JANRMT010062806.1, from coordinate 37,026,230 downwards.
ACTCTTTCTGACAGCCAGTGCTATTGAAATGTTTCCCATGTATGGCAAGTCCAGCCACAATCTTAGTCCTTTTTTTTTCTTTTTTCTATTTTGCTGTGGTATGTAAAACACAAAAGATCATACAGATGAGCCTCTCTTCTGTTAGTGAGGTCCAAAACATGCGCTTCTCTTGCGGCAACATTGCATGCACTGTATTTCAGCTGTTATCGAGGTGTTGAATAATTAGACTCAACTGATTGTTTAAATGTTTAAAAGTCCTTTATAGCAAGTGCAATCGCCACAGGTTATCCGTAAGAAGAGTCAGAAAGAGGAGATGTCCAAATAATTATTTATTAAAATACAAATCCACGAAAGTCATATCTTCAAGAAGTTGTTTACAATAGAGTTAGATAATAATGATTATATCAATGATATACTGTAAGGGGGGGAGAGAAAGAGAGCAAGTTATCTCTAATCTATCCTTTTAATCCTTATAAATTATAAATGCCAACGTAACAATAGGCTTCATGGCAATAACTCCTGGGAAAATTGGAAATTAAGGTCAAAGCTGTCTTATCTTAAGTTAAGACTACAAAATGACAACAAAAGTTCAGAAGCAATGTCTCCATGATTGAACAGTTAACTTTGTGAGCTGGAATGTTAAAGGTCTGAATCACAAATTAAAGAGAAAGAAAGTACTCTCTCACCAAACTGGTCTAAATGCACATCTGTCTGATTTAAAATTGTCCAAAATGTTTCCAGGGCAAGATCCAACCTGCGAACGTTGCAATCAAGTTCCAGCCTCACTGGGTCACATGTTCTGGGCTTGCACCAAATTAACATCATTCTGGACCAAAATCTTTAAATGCCTTTCAGACAGCCTTGGTGTCACAATCCCTCCTAACCCACTAACAGCTGTGTTTGGTGTACTTCCAGATGGGCTTAAAGTGGAGAAGGACAAACAAACTGTAATTTCCTTTACTACACTATTGACACATTGACTTATCTTGCTCAACCGGAAGAATCGTAACTCTCCTCTTTTAAGTCAGTGGGTAACTGATGTTATATGCAAGTACGATGTGAAACTGGAAAAAATCAAATTCTCAGTTAGAGGATCTGTACAAAATGTTTTCAAAACCTGGCAGGATCTAATCAATAATATTTTAGAATAAGCATTTAAATTGAGGAAACAGATTCTCTCTCCTCTTTTTTATTCTATTTATTTTTATTCATTTATTAATTTATCTATTTACTTATTTTTTTCTAGTTTAAAGTTTTACTCTGCTGCCCTAGCTCTCTTTCTCATGGGTAGGGGTTGATTTGTTTCTAACCTAGTTTTGTTAAACTTGACTTGCTTGTATGGAATGTTATTTGATTTTAATAAATTCAATAAAATGCAAAAAAAATGATATACTGTATACATGTGTGTGGTTTTCCTTAACAAAACACCAGAAAAAATGAAATATTCATTTAAATCTACTATAATAAATACAAATAATAACTAAGAACGTGACTGAACTAAATACCATATGATAATAATATGAGGGGCAGTCCAAAAGGTCCTGGAATTATGATATAGCAGGAGAGTGAGAGATCAGATTATGCACACATTGTTTTGGAGGGGAGCGCAGCAAGTCTGTAGACCAGTTACAACAGGTCTGGATTGGTTTCTTCGTGTAGTATTGTTGTTATTACCATTTGAGTTAGGCGTGTGCATAATCATTAAGTTCATGTGCAAATTGGGGAAATCATGATTCTGGGCTCTTTTTGACTGCCCTTCATATAGAAACTACTGTTTTGTAGTTAAAGTGTTATGCACATGGCACTGTCATTAAATAAGCATGAAAGCATTGACGACACACTATTCATGAACTGCAATATTTAAGCATAAGCATTACTGGTTACAAATAGCAATAAGATTAAATTACAACTATCTGAACAATATATAATAAATGATTATGAACTAACACCCAGTAAAGTTGCTTAACAATTATAATACACTGAATATACACAGACATTACTTTAACATGTAATGAAGCTCTATTATATTGACATAATACCCACGTCTTACAGATCCACACTGATTAAGTTTTGGAGATGTTCTTGGAATAGAATAAGTATGAAACGATGAATAGATATGCAGGTGAGAATTTGTTTGTGAAGTCTCTCGTAACGATTAACTGGAGACAACAGGAGATACTACGAGCTCCTCCGGAGTTGGCTGATGCAATTATCCTGGGGTGGATATAAACTACAAGACAGGGCAAAAGATCTTGGGCCAATCTCTTCAGGAGTTTAAAAATTGACGAATTATACTAAAAGATTATTGGCTGCGCACAGAATAGCAACCTGCTGGAGACATTCAGGGTTGAAAACAGGAAACAACTGTGGCTGAATAACAAATCTTCTATACTTGAGCACTCAGGGGTTGTCAGCTCCCTACAGTCCGTCCGTACAACTTAAGACAATGTCCTCTCATAGCAATTCACAGACTTTGTTGCTGGGGATGTCAAAGTACACAACTAATGGTCATGGGAGCATGCTGTGACTGCCCATGATGATCTAAGAAATTGAAATGAAACAATAAAAAAGATTTTATAAAAATAATAACAATTTTTAAAATAAAATGAAAATGTAAATGAAGTCGGCAATTGGAAACCTCAGTAATGTGTCAAGGACTTAAGTTGGATTGCCCACCACTAACTTCTAGAAAGTCTGATTTTTATTTATAGAGAATTTGATTAAAACTAGGATGATGTGAGATAGGTGCCATGATCTTACATAGAAAATGGCAAATAACATTAAGACATTTCACATGACTGACAGCAGCCATAGCAACAATACTCAAAAAGACCTCAAAAAATACTGTTGCCCATGAACAAAACAGTAACTCAAAGCAACAAAGCAGCGATGTCACAGTCAAAAGGAAAAACAAAAAATGCAGTATATAACAAAACTGACATGTGCCAAAATTGCAGAAATTATTCCTATAAGTTAAAACAAAGCTAAATTTACAAAATAAAAATCACAATCATGACCTCTGGCATCCCCTAGCTACAGCCTTGTACCTGAAGCTTCTGGGTTGATCCAAAGTGGCATATGACCTTCACTTGGTAAATGTAGCGATTATAAAGAGTGACTGGATGGCTAAGTCTCCATTTGCATTCTATTTAGTAAATCAATTCTTCTATGAAAAGCTTGCAGGGAGACAAAGTTTATCTCAGTACAGGCAAAGCAGGAAAGCTCTTTAAACTGCCCAGCCATTCATTTTCCAATCCACTTATCCAGGTCAGAGTTGCTGGGTAGTTGTGACTGTCATGGCAGCATTGGGCACAAGATGGGAACCAGCCCTGGACAGGGCGTCCACTGCTCTCTAAACTAATGCTTAAAAATGCAGTTTAGTCTTGGAAAATAATGTTTACTGAACTAATTTTGATATCTGGGAACTAAAGCATCATGTATTTAAATACCTCGGTTTGTTCATACTGAGCATAATCAATGTCTTCATCTGTAAGTAAATGCTGTCACTACAGTAACAAACAATGGAAACAGGCAGACAGTACATGGCATCTCCCTTGGGGCATTCAACGGCTAATAACAGCCATATGTGTGTTCTCTCCTGAAATCTAAAACACATTTTCTATGAACAAAAATGCAAACTTTGACTAATGTCAGAGTGAAGTGGAAGACTTTACAGCATGATGTGTGCAGAATTGTTTAACACTCGGTTTGCAGCCTAAAGGCAGGCAAGGCTGAGATTTGGGATAAGTTTGTGTTTGCACAAGAACAAAATATTTTTTTTTATTTATGAAATATTAAAAATGTTTATTGTGTAAAATCAAGGCAGTCATGATGCTGTCATATCACAGCCAGGGTTCTTCACCTGGCTGGGGCTGAAATGCTTGTTTTGTGTCTTTGTTGAACATTTTTGATTTATCTGTATGTAATACTATTTCCTTCATTTACAATTTGTAGTATTCTTTACATTTTATGTATCTGTACCTAAGCTTGTGTTATGTTCCATGTGTTTTGTGGGTGGTACCCCAAGAGGCGGGGCCACCTGCAATTCACCACCAGGAACTGCCCTCTGCTCTATAAATCTGGAGGGCCTTCCATCTTCCTTGCCGGTTAATTTAGAATAACCTTGGGAATTTGGTGATTTTTTCTTAGTGTGCTTTTTTTGATTCTTTGGATTTTGCTTTTTTTTTTACTTTGCCATTGAATTGTGTATTAGGACTTGTTCGCATTAAGTCTTGTTCTACAGTACATGCTGCCAACTACATTTTGCCTTGTGTGCTCTAGGGAGCTTCTTGGCTTTTTGTAAAATAAACCATTTTATTTTATAACAATTTGGTGCCTGCCCTTATTAGTAGCCAGGGTTTCACTGTCATCTCCACCTCTAGTGGGCATTATATGAAGTGTGTGAGACTAGAGGCTTTGACACTTTTTAGTTCTTGGGATTCCTAGTTCACAACAGATGCATATAATTAACTTATTGCATTTAATTTTGTTTCAGTGTGTTATGTCTTTTTATGATCAATTTTTTATTTAACAAAATCAAAACAAAACCAATATATCAAAAGGAGAAGCAATCAATATGTGAAATAAATCATCACCCTCATCCACATGTCCATGTTATTATGTTGTCACGCACGAGCGCATCGGGAGCAGTTGAAGGACCGTGGTAAAGCCGTCCAGGGGACGAAGGCAGCGTACTAACCTCTCTCTCTCTTGTTCCATAGAAAAGACGAAGTGACGCCGCCATAAACCAACCTGGAGTAAACAAAGGACTGCACTTCTGGGTTCCTTTCTTCCCTCTGGTCCCCCTATGATGACATCAAACTCCCATACACCACCACGCCTTCCCAGCAACCATCATGGCTGATTTCCGGTCTGCCCCTTTATATTGTCCCTCCAAACCCTCCATTTTGTCTTACGTTTTCATGCATTTTTTGTCTAAGAGAAAGACCTTTGTTTTGTTACAGTATACGGGGCTCAAACCTCCAAACCCTTTATGAGTATCTTTGTGCTTTATTCACAATGTCCATTTTTTATTTTCATTTGTTACTGTTTTTCCATTATGACAAAGGTATCATCACTTTTCTATTTTGTTGTTTTGCTTTTTTTTGGATCCTGTCATCTTAGAGCTCTTGGTCTGTATGATATTATGTTGTTAATAGCCATGTGACTCATGACATGAAGACAGCCATTATATAAAAGGTGGCAGTGCACAGCTCACAACATTTAAACTGAGAGACTCAAAATATATTTAGGGAAAGATTGTCATTTGTTGTTATGTTTGCAACTGCTGTAATGATTAATACATTTTAAAACTTTTGTTATAATATGGTGTTTTACTATGTCTATTATGTCTTTTAGGGTTTCTAGTTATTTGGATTTAACATTTATTTTTTATTCACATCTCATTCTTTGTTTACACAACACAGAAGGATGTATCACATGATCATAATCTTCACATCAAGATCACATTACATTATGCTATTGGATATGAAGATATAAATATTGTGGTGGTTCTGTGGCAATTTGTCCCTTGGTTGGATAAAATCTTTGAATTACTTTCTAGCTATAGTTATTATCAAAACAAATAGGCCGTAGCATAAGGTTTTGTTTTGGTTAATTAAACTCCTTCCTTTGACTACTGATTTACATCTTGTCCTCGTATTTTGTTTGCCTGATCATTTGTCTCATTTGATTTTGATCTTCTTTCTCTGTTTATGATTCTAGTCTCATGTTACCATCTCCTGACTATTTAACTTTCCTCACAGTAATCCCCAGTCTGAGTGTCCATCATAACAACTGTGTTATGTATCAGCTTAAATTCAATGTTTTACTGTTAATTTTGAGTTATAATTTCCAATGTCTTTAAATTATTTGTACCGTATTGGTTTCATTTGTAATTCTTTAATTATGTTTTGTCTCTTTAAATGTTCTACTGTTTCTTGTTTTTTGTGGGTGAAGCCCCCAGGAGGCAGGGTCACCCTGACATCACTGCTCAAGTGACTTCACTCTGGCTATATAATTGAGAAGGCTCGGAAGCAGGAGATCATTCTTTTATTGTGAAGTTAAGTGAATATTGTGTTTTCTGTGCTGAATATTTAATCTTATTGTGTTCAGTTTTAAGGATTCTGATATTTGGATTATGTTCTGGAACTTGTTTGCTTAGGGTAGCCTTTGTGCCTCTTTTTTCTCTATTATGCTTTATCTTTGTATTATCTAGTTTTCTGTGAATACATCGTTGATTTATAAAGATTGCCCTTTTAATTCAATACAAGGGTTTATCACCATTCTTCCACTTGTTAGGTTTTTATTATATTTTTGTTATATTTATAGTAGCACTGTATGGAACAAGGAACATCCTGCAGCTACCATTTAGTGGCCACACGGAAGAATTCATGGTAGCACGCACCAGAGAAGCCCTACAGTACAGGGATTCCAAGGATTGTAAGGTGTCAGCAGCTGGCATTGAGGTGAGGACAGGCAGGAAATGGAGGGCGGAGAAGGCTGTGGAGGTGGCAGAGTCACGCCTGAGACAGCAGGCTCTGGTTGGCACCGTGTCAACAGGTAGAGCAGGTTTGGACTACTTCCCAAGGACCCAGGTCGGCAAGGCCCAGGGCAAGGAGAGAATCCATCTACTCCAGGAAGAGGTCCGAGTAGGTGTGGAGGAAGAGAGAGTGAGCAGGGCAGTAGGACTCCAGCAACAGGGTGCGTGGACAAGGTGGGAGAGTACTCTCCAGCGAAGGATCACATGGTCGGACGTCATGTAGTGAGATTTCTTTCGTGTCCGGTTCCTGGTGCAGGCAGTCTACGATGCCCCGTCAAGCCCAGCAAACCTCCACATCTGGGGAAAGCTTTCTAGCTCCACTATATTCCTGTATTTAATCAAATAGATTTGAAGTGTTACACCGAATTGGAGACAAACCCAGGTAGGTTTAGATTTGATGATGTCTTATTACCTTAGAGAAGTGTTTCTTAAACTATGGGTCGTGACCCATTTTGGGAAGCATTACAATGTCTATAATTGGGTTTTGCTGAGCCATAAATTACAATTGTACTGAATGAGAAATGGTCATGGAATGTTTTTGGAAATCCTTATGATCATTCGCCACTTGCATGGCTGAAACAAATTCCCATGATGATGATTGGCATATCTAAGGGGAACTGATGGTGATCGATGGTGAATCTCCAAGGGGGAATGGGACGATAACTGGTGATTACAGATCATGCGAAAAAAAAGGTTTAAGAACCACTGCTTTAAAAAATTGTGTATACAGTGGTATAAAAACTGAGTTCAGGTTAGTGGGTACTGGAACTGATCCTGGCAGGAAGTCCTAAACTTAGAAGGGGTGCCAATCCATCATAGAGCACCAATATGTGCTTATGCTCAGCCACATTTGACTATACAATGGCAATTTAAGGTTATTAATAAACCTTAAACACATGTGGAAGGAATAGCAGGAATGCTGACAGAAAACCACATGTAGCCACGGAGGCAACATGTAAACTGCACACACAGCACAGTGCCAGAACTATGATGTGAATCCAGGACAGTGTAGCAATGAAGGAATAATGCCACGTACACCAGTACTATGCAGCCACTTCAATAATATATAACCTTTCAAGTAAGGTAACAATCAAATAACACAATATTAAAATAGTGTTTTAACCTCTTTAATTTTCAACGAGCACTAACTCCAAAGTTTAGGGTCATTTGAAGGCACGTCAAGTTGATTTCTGTGTAGAGCTTGCACATTCTCTTCGTGTCATTAGCACTTTTTGCCCAGTACTTGGGTTTCCTTCAACATCATAAAAATATGCAGATTAGATGGACTGTATACTGATTGTATGTGGATGTCTGTTACAGCTGTGAAGGACAGCCAGGTCCCATGCCTGGCAGGGACGCCCCTGCTGCTTATGTTCCGGGGGACCCACCATGGGCACTCCAGTACCTCCCCTGGGACGCTTGGTGGCAGCCTCCATGGCTGACGGTGATTCCCCAACCACCCGCAGGGCTCCATGGGAGATGCAGTCCTCCACAGCCTGGTTGGGGGCTCGGATGGCCGCTAGGGGGAGCTGCATGGACTCAGCAGCCTGGCTGGACGAATCTTCAGCCCCACCCGGAGGTGCAATTAGGACCAGGTGGTCAAGCACCTGGAACAATTCCGGGTGGGTTATAAAAAGGGCCAGCCACCACCACTCGAGGAGCCAGGGTCGGGAGGAGGTGGACTAAGCTTGAGGAGGAGTGGTGGAAGAGAAGGATTGTTGGTTGTGTTATTGTGCTTTGGGACTGTGTTTGGGCTGTGTGGCACGGGGAAGACGTGTCCCACGGCTGAAGAAACAATAAAAGTCTTTGTACTTTTTATACGTGCCTCCGTGTCTATCTGTGTCGGGTCAGGCGCCTATATAGCGCCTTTCACACAGCGACATCCTTTCCAGGTTTGGTTTCTTCCGCTGGCTGAATTCCAGAAGAAAGAAGGAAGGAAGGAAAGCCAGACTGCTGGTTACAACACAAATCTGGCACAGTTACATAGGTGCAGAAATTAAGAAGACACATCAACAAGTGTACGATTACAAGTGCCTATCAACATTAGGTTTTCCTGAAATATTAGTAGTTTTAACAGAATGCAGTAGAATGTTTATCATTATCTGCATGACTGTCTAGTGCAGATTCAGACATTAAGGCATTATAGACGGTGAAAAGACCATGAATGAAACAGAACAGAGTGATAATTATCACTCTATGCAGGGCACATAATAATAATGTTTAATGTGGTCTATTTTATTTTGTATGTTTGTTTCATATCACTTTAGGTTTAATCTAACAAGACAGTATTGTAACAGTTCACAGAATGCTTTTCAAGAATAGATTAAATTGAATTGAACGTAATGAAGGACCCCAGATGCCTTTGAAGTGTTTTATTTTTTCTCTCTAGGAAACCTGCATTTAATTGTTGACTTGGCAAGGTGGAACCAAAAAAAGAAAACATGGAAATAACTGCATCCCCCAACACAAAGACCAAAATGCTTCTGCTTCTGTTATGCCACAATTGACAAGTAGGAACATTTTAATGAAAAGTACCAGGAGAAAGCAAAAGAAAAATTGTTGTTGAAAAATAAACTGTAGGTTCAAAACCAGAAAATCAAACAAATAAACAGCTAAACTAAAAGTAGGAGATACCCAGTGTCACACACATGTGCATAGAAGATAGCTTTAGGGCTTTGGTGATGGTAATTACTGGCCAAAGCAGGGACTGGCGCTATGGTCTAATGCCTTCTCTTCTCAGAACAGAAGCTTGACAGCCACTCCATTGTTGATGTCATTTCCATTGTCCATCCACCTGGATCTGCCCCTTCCTGCCATATGACTATATAACCTGAGGACTGGCAAGCCTGTTTCCAGTTCTGTGCTGAACCCGCGTGTAAGAAGACGTCTCTGTAGTTATCAGTTGGTTTTCAAAACCTTCAATTATACAGGGACATCAAGGTAGAACCCTAACTCCTTATCTTTATATCTGTTTTACTCTAGCCATAGTCTGTGTCTTTTAGTCAAAAAATCAGTACACAGAAACTCCTAAACACTAGATTGAAACATTGGAAAGTCAGGACCCTAAACTATACTCAGCAAAAAAAGAAACGTCCCCTGACTTTCAACTGTTTTTACTTTCAGTAGACTTAATGTGTAAATATTTGTATGAACACTAAAAGAGTCACCACCATAAGACATAAACTAAAAATGTTTCACAATGTGTCCCTGAATGAAGGGAGGCTCAAAATCAAAAGTACCAGTCAGTATCTGGTGTGGCCACCAGCTGCTTGAAGTACTGCAGTGCATCTCCTCCTCATGGACTGGACCAGATTTGTCAGTTCTTGCTGTGAGATGTTACCCCACTCTTCCACCAAGGCACCTGCAAGTTCCTGGACATTTCTAGGGGGAATGGCCCTAGCCCTCACCCTGCGATCCAACAGGTCCCAGACGTGCTCAATGGGATTGAGATCTGGGCTCTTCGCTGGCCATGGCAGAACACTGACATTGCTGTCATGCAGAAACTCATGCACTTTTTGCCACTCCTGTCTGGTCCAGCGAAGGTGGGTTTGTGCCCATAGGCGGCGTTGTTGCTGGTGATGTCTGGTAAGGACCTGCCTTACAACAGGCCTGCAAGCCCTCAGTCCAGCCTCTCTCAGCCTATTGCGGACAGTCTGAGCACTGATGGAGGGATTGTGTGTTCCTGGTGTGACTCGGGCAGTTGTTGTGGCCATCCTGTACCTGTCACGCAGGTGTGATATTTGGATGTACCGATCCTGTGCAGGTGTTGTTACACGTGGTCTTCCACTGCGAGGATGATCAGCTGTCCTTCCTGTCTCCCTGTAGCGCTGTCTTAGGCGTCTCACAGTGTGGACATGGCAATTTATTGCCCTAGCCACATCAGCAGTCCTCATGCCTCCCTGCAGCATGCCTAATGCACGTTCACGCAGATGAGCAGGGACCCTGGGCATCTTTCTTTGGGTGTTTTTCACAGTCGGTAGACAAGTCTCTTTAGTGTCCTGCGTTTTTAGAACTGTGACCTTAAATGCCTACTTTCTGTAAGCTGTTAAGGTCTTAACGACCATTCCATAGGTGCATGTTAATTAATTGATTATGGTTAATTGAACATGCATGGAAAACATTGTTTAAACAATTTACAATGAAGATCTGTAAAGTTATTTGGATTTTTAAAACATTATTGTTGAAATACACAGTCCTGAAAAAGGGACGTTTCTTTTTTTGCTGAGTATAGATGAAAACATAAACAAAGAGAGCACACACCACATTTTTGGGCTTAACATGCCACTGACTTTTATAGGGTTATGGAAGTAATGACATGGCATGTCACTGCTGGCAACACACACATAGCAATGACTTGTCACATCTTGGCAACACATATTTTTTCAAGTGCCTGCTACAATGGGACCACGGTAAACTTCAAAATGTAAGTATAATTAGGGTTATGATGTTTCTTGAGCCAAAAAAGAGGACACAAAAATTAAAAAGGCTACCAGCCATTTACATCAGTAAACGAACACTTTGGCTTCGGTATTTTAGGTTCTTGGAATGTATTCAGTTTATTTTTATTCATGTTACTCACATTTTATTCACGTTATTCACATTTTATTCACATGCAGTACTAAAGTCAATCTTGGAGGTGATCTCATCAGACCTTCCTCTACTGCAAAAAATCTTGGTGTCATTTTTGATTCCTCCCTCTCTTATTCCGCCCACATAAATCACATTAAGAAACTTTCTTACTTTCACCTCCATAACATATCCCGTGTTCGCTCCTTCCTCTCCTTTTCTAATGCTGAGAAACTCGTCCATGCTTTTATCACATCCCGCATAGATTATTGTAATTCCCTACTGGCAGGTGCCCCTTCTAATCTTATATCACAGCTCCAGCTTATTCAAAGCTCGGCTGCAAGAGTCCTTACTCAAACCAGCAGCAGCGAGCACATCACACCCATCCTGCTTCGCCTTCACTGGCTCCCTGTGTCTTACAGAATTGAATATAAAATCCTACTAATAACCTACAAAGCTTTAAATAACCTCGCGCCAAACTACATCAGTGACCTTCTCCATCATTATGTGCCTGCCTGCTCACTAAGGTCCTCTGATTCTGGTAATCTTGTTGTGCCCCAAACTAATCTGCAGTCCATGGGTGACAGGGCCTTCAGCTGTATAGCGCCCAGACTCTGGAATGACCTACCGAAATTAATCAGGTCAGCTGACTCCATGAATTCTTTTAAAAAACAACTCATAACTCATCTGTTCAGGAAGGCTTTTAGCTCTACTTGACTTCATTCCCCTTCTCTCAGTTTACCTCTCTGTCAAGATGCTCATGTAACCTGTATGTGTGTGCTAGACCATCAATTATGTTGTCTGTTAGGCTTTTCTCTGAATTTACTGTCTTAATCTTCTTTATTTATTTATTTGGTTTGTACAATGCTATATACTGTATACCCTGCCGTTCTTTCTTATATTCTGTAAGTGCCTTGAGCATGGGAAAGGCGCTATATAAATAAAATGTATTATTATTATTATTATTATTATTATTATTATTATTATTATTATTATTTATTAAAGTATATTGTTGATACACAAACAGTGCAATAGAGTAAGGCCTCCGGTGACATATAAAGCCTTGAAAAACATTAAAATGTGGCAGGGAGTCTCATGTCACAAATGATGTAAGTTTGCATTTGGGCCTATTTTAGTGTGGGTTATTAGAATCTATGGTATCACTGTTGCAGGTTCATTGGATGGTAGGTAAAACTGCAAAACCAATCTTAAATTGAAATTAAGTAATACCTGTTTGGGAACAATGGGCCACAGCATGAAAAACTGGGACAAACTGCCAGCTTTATAAAAACCGCCAGAGTGCCCTGATAGAAGCCTACAAATAAGACGTTTCCAGGGAACACTCAGACATGGTAGCCCCGACTATAATAAAATTAATATAGTTCAAACAAAATTATTATCAGAAAACAAATATATATTTTTATTATCCTTTAGACTTTTAAGAAAAATGTTTACACGTAATAGTAAGAATCATAACATTTTTAGTTGCTGCTCAGGAAACAACATTTGGCCAGAATAATAAGGCCTGAAAACCAGAAGAAAACAATCTGGCGTATAGTTATAGGTGAATTCAAGAAGCTCCTCTGTGTTGTTGTTCTTATACAGGTGGAATTTCATTGTAACGAAATTCATGGGACCATAAAAAATATTTTGTTATACTGAAATTTCGTTATAATGAATATGGGGAAAATATAAAATAAAAAAAAACACTGCAGAAAATATTTTTTTGAAAATTACATTATTAGATGTAACTTTTTTATACAAATATGAAGACAAACTTTTTTTTTTAAAAAAAACTAAATAATTTTTGACTGCACAGATTTTTTTAGCAGGATTCATGATCACATCTTCTACATCATATAATTTTCCTTTCTCGTATCCATAGCATAGAGAAAGCATAGGAATTTTTTAAAAATTCGACCTTGAGATTTTGTTGAATTTTGACGTTTTAGACCTTCCTGAGTCTGAAAATACCATTTTTGAAATTATGTCTGTCTGTGTGCAAACACGATAACTCGAAAATGCTTTGACCTAGTCAATGAGATTTTGTACAATTGCTTTATATCACAAATTAGGAATACTATCAACTTTTGGGCCACTTCCGGTACTTTAACTGAATACTGTCATGAATTTTCAAGTAAATTATGGTTATAATTACAGATAGACGATTCAAATGTTTTATAGATATGTATAATGATAAAAAGCAAACATTTATGAGATTTGAGAAAAATTACCAGGAGTAGTATTTTATTTAAACACCCATCCAATTTTTTTGTATCATGGAAATATAAATGTATACATGATATGAAAAACTGTATTCAATATAACCCTGTGGAAGTTTGGGGGGCGCTGTTGCCCTGTGAAACCCATGTGAAACCCAACAGACAGATGCTCTGGACAAAAATGTAAAAGCACCAGGCAGATTTTTAATCTTCTTTTCAGCAATAGTGCCTTCCAAAGCACCACATCCACCAAATACAATAAACAATACTATAAATATAATAATTCTCTCCTCCCAGCAGCTCCATCGCACTCCCTACCAACTTCGGCTCCCTTTCTGGGTTTCCACTAGTCCTTTATATAGTCCTTGACCCAGAAATGCTTCTGTCCTTCTGTCCATGTGATTCACCAGCACTTCCGGGTCAGATGGAGACTTGTATTTTCTTCAGCC
>JANRMT010062806.1:36984654-37012442 GCA_026402145.1 Polypterus bichir lapradei | reverse complement strand
AGTACTTCTGTTCTTCTGTCCCCATGACTTGGGAGTACTTCCGGGCTATATAGAAAACAGAAATCCCAGTGTCTCCCTGCAGCGTTCCCTGGCAGCACCCACGGTACCCAGCAGGGCTGTGAAGCCGAACTCCATCTCCCATAGAGCCCTGCAGGAATCTGGGGCACCGCTAAGTTGCAGGAAAGTCGCCATCTAGCGTCCTGGGGGTGTCGGCCGGATTGAGCTGCCAGTCGTCCATCACAAACACATATTTTTTCAATAACTATTATTACTTTTATTTTAATTTATACATTATCAGTTTAGCAATAACATGTAAACATTGAACATGCCATGTAAATATAAAGATGTAATGGGAACAATAAGCTGCTACGTCCCCATCGTGTTCCTGGTAATACATTTAATTTTATGATATCGTTTTTATTTCCGACATCATTATCATAATTAAATGTAGCTAAATGCAGTTTTACTTATAGCAATTTTTTGCAACAAATATTACATAATATTAACAGTTTTTCTGTGTGTTTAGGTGACTATAACTCTTTTTACTTTGCACGTAATCTAGGTAATGCATATGTAATTATGAAAAAGTCCACCACCGTTTTTGACCTCTCTAAGTGTAAAAATATCTTTTTTAATATAAAGTTTGATTATAGAGATAAATGATTGTGTGTAGATGTTATCAATTTGTTATGATGAGAAACAAAGACATATTATATTTGAGAAATATTACACAACTGGAAGTGGTTCTGATGACCCTTTCCTCTGTCAAAGTATACAACAAAAGTCGAGCAAAACAAGATGGTTAAACAATGTTTTGATTTCTTCCCTCCTTTGCATGGATCACCTTTAACAGACTGGGTACAATGCAGAAGTAATTGATAACCTTGTCTCATCTGCATTGAAAATGTTGTTATTATTGTATTCCACTACTATCTTCTTTATTTCACCAGCACACAATTCCATAACTTGTTTCTGTGGTGCATTGTTTTCTTCTGAACCAATTTCCCTAGAGGTTACACTGTAGCATTCTTTAAATCTGTTGAGCCATCTGACACTTGTTGATCAATTTTCAACAGTCAACAGTATCCCCAGTTCTAAAGGCTTTTCCCGCATTATTGGTCCACTAATTCTATGCTCTCAAATCTTACAGCCATGAAAATGTATCTTTGTTGATGTCATCATGTAACATGCTTCTAATTTTTTTTTGTTGAGTTCTCAATGCCTGCTTTTTAACTTTCGAACCTTCAAAATTGTTGACAGCATTGAAGGCATGATCCTAAATACTTTCAACACATCATTTTTATTCATTCTGGAATCAACTTTTTCCAGGATTGTTAATTTTCTTTTCAGAGTAAACTCACTTTTTTTGTTCATCGCAAAGAACTCTTTGAGAAGCGCTATGAAACTCAAACAGTATTTAACTACTGCACATCAATTAGGTGGAGTGGTGACTCTGAGGCTAGGAATCTGCACTGTTAATCGGACGGTTGCCGGTTCAGATCCCGTAAACGCCAAAAGTGTCTATACTCCATTGGGCCGTTGAGCAACGACCCTTAACCTGCAATTGCTCTGTCCTGGGTATGACGTTAATCTGCATCCAGCCCTGAATGTAGGCCCTCCAAACTGTAGGGAAAAAAAATCTGGGGGTTGGTGGCAGAATTGGCACTCCAGTCACCATAAAAAAAACCTTGCACTGTTCTATGCCATTTGAACTAGTATGGTGCTGAGGTGTTACCCATTGCATGGCTGCACTCAGTTCCTAATCTGGGATCCTGAGTTGGTTTGCAATGTGGTGGATGCAACAATGCGTTGTATGAGCTGTGATCCTAACCTCTCCTCTCACACCAATGCACACAATACAACTACCCATTCGGCAGAGCACTGAATTTGGCTATGTGTATGATGTTGTGCCTACACTATTGCCAAGACTAAAATTTTGCAACAGACTGTCTCTTTCTTTTGGTCTAACATGAAACAGACACCTGTTGCAGGGTTCCCGAGACTCAGTGAAAGTGTAGGGGCCGCGTTAAATATTGTTTGTACCCCATTAATATCTTCAGTGTCTATTTTTGGTTTGAAAAAAGTTTGTTATTCAGAAATTTACCCTTTGTTAAAACGAAATTCATTAAACATAATGCTTTATGAACGTTTGTTTGGTCCAACAAAAAATACTTATTCTGAAAATGTCGTTATTCACTAAAATGAGATTTGACCTGTACTTGTGGATAAAACAAAGAAACCAGTAAGTGTCAGCTTCCCTCCATCAAATATTTACTTGGTGTTACCTCTAAATCAGTCCCTATGAGGCTTGTGATAAAGTGCACAAGTATAAAATGCCAGGCTTAATGAGATGTTTTATTTTTCTCTTTTGCCATATGACATTTGACATCGGCAACCTCATCATACTTTATATTCTAGATAGATAGATAGATAGATAGATAAGTATAATGACATTTGACGCTAAAGAGGCCATTTTATTTAGCACAAACTATCTTTAATTTTGCCTCCTTCTGACCTGGGAAAATTGTATTTAATTAATTAGTGTAAAACTAGCTTGAAGGCCTTTTGAAATTATCAGTTTGGCCAAGACATATTATTTAGAGTAGCATGTTGTAATTGAATCCTATTCATAAGATTTCTTGGTCAACATTCTAAGCTGGATTTTCTTAAAATGATTTTTGGCAGTCAGAAGAGAAGAATGGACAGTAGACTTGCATCAAAACCTTCAAGGAACAGAACAAAACTTGACTATTTCATCTAGGCCAAAACTTAATTAAATATTGGAGAAATCAAGGAAGTTCCAGGAAAACATCTATGTCTGTTTTATTGACTGCTCTAAAACCTTTGACAGTGTGGATCATAATAAAACTATGGTACATTCTTAAAGAAATGGGAAAACCAGTTCATCTTATCTACCTCACAAGGAAAATACACATAGAACGATAAGCAGCTTTTAGAAATGAAAATAGAACAACAAACTGGTTCATGATAGGAAAAGGAAGGATGTATACTCTCACCCAGCTTATTTAATCTATATGCTGAGTATATCATGCAAAATGCTGGCCTAGAGGACTCAGATTGCCAGAGGAAATATCAGCATTCTTAGGTATGTGGATGACACCACTCTAATGGCTGAAAGTGTGGAGAATTCGAAAAGACTTTTAACGAAAGTAAAAGAAAAATGTGCAAACATCAAGAAAACAAAGGTTATGTCAACCAGCATTGTCAATGTCATGCTAACAGATGAAGAGGAAGTAGAAGCAGTAGCAGATTTTGTTTTTCATGACTCCAAGATTTCTGTAGATGAGGATTGTAGGCATGAAATTACATAATTGCTTCTACAAAGGACAGCTATGCCAAATTTAGACAAGACACCAAAGAATAGAGGCATCACATCGTCAACAAAACTAGTGATGATATATGGCTGTGAGAGCTGGATGATTGCTAAAGCTGAACACAAAAGAATCAACAGTTTTGAAATTTGATACTGGAGAAGACTGCTGAGAGGTCCTTGGATAGCAAAAAAATCCAGCAAATCAATATTTAATAAAATACTACCAGACTTCTCATTGGAATTCTTGATTATCAAGGAAAAGCTGAAATACTTTGGCAACATAATGAGACGACATGATTCCTTGGAGAAGAATCTCATGTTGGGAAGAACTGAAGGCAAATGGAGAAGAGGATGAAAGAGAATAAGATGGATAAATGGCATTACTTAGACATGTATATGATCTTGAAGGAACTGAGAGAAGCAGTTTCGGATAGAAAGATGTCACGTCACAAAGAGCTGAGTTTGAACAATTTGGTTAAAAAGACACACTTGAGCTTGTCCATTGACAAAATGTTTAATGAGGAGTTCATCTTTGACTTTCATACTCTTCCATCTATTTTCCTTACCCAGCCAGGGTTGAGTGGTTTCAAGTTCTTTTTTTAATGAAAACATTCATCCTTTAACAAACTTGTTTCCAAGTGACACTATAGCAGGCTATTAGAGCATCACACACTCTTAAAAATACTTTAATACCACTTCAAGGTTCATTACTGGGATGTGTGGTTTTTTGTTGAGCCATTGCTTGTCAAAGCACCATTCATTTCATTCTGGGAAGGCTTCTTTGCATATGATGTTGGTTATTTCTGCTTTGGAAAACTTAATATATAGAAAACAAAATCTTTAATGTACTTGTATAGTAGGCTACCATGCAGGACACTAACAGATTAAGAAAATCTAGACTTAGCCTGTGTGATTGTATGCAGTGAGAGTCCTTTTGAAAAAGTCCTTTGGTATTTCACAAATTTGTTGACATCTATTCATGGTTATTTACTGTATGGAGACGGTTGCGGATCTTAATAAATAATGGTTCTTTCTGCAGCATTCATGTGGATGAATCTTTTGGGAACCAAAAATGATTTACCCTATGGCACTACTCTGAAGAACCTCTCTGGCACTTTCACAGAGTGCATGTAAAACAAGCATAGGGCACACTCATCCCCAAAGACCCTTAGCCATTTTTGAACCAACAATTAATCTAATGTGCACATCTTTATGATGTGGGAAGAAAACTAGAGATTTACAGTACCATGATAAAAATATATAAAGATATATCATATAGTAAATAAGATTAAAGTGAACATATCTTATTTGAGAGCGGTGACATGTGAAACAAATATGTGAGTTGAATTAGTGAATCAGATAATTGAGTTTTAAGGGTATATAAGGCCATGCATGACCTAGCCTACTAACAATGGGCCGGAAGTAGTGACCAACCCCAGACAGAATGCCAGACCATTGTTGGGCAGCCACCTTACCAACACTTACTCATGCCAGGTCAATCAAATTTGGAAAGAAAAGCACAGCTCCTGGGAAAACAAAAACACACACAAACATGGGAGATGAATTTTGTTTGTCTTTAATCCATTCAATATAGAATAGAATCCATCTGATCATGATAATTATTATTCTCATATACCTTAACAAATCATATCATTGGATCTATAGATAGGAAAATAAAAATGGGAAACACTTATAAGTAATGTCAGTGCATGCTGATTGCATTGTATTATATAAAAGAGATGTGCACCCATTGTGAAAATGATGAATTCCAAGAAAATAATCTCATCAGAACTCTGCCTCTACTGTTTTCACACAAAGCCTTCAAAATCAACAGGGGGTAGTCAGCAGTCTAAGGACAGGCGGCAGTAAAAGTAATCCAGATGTGATCTGAAGCCCTAAAAGAAGGGAAGTCAGTGGCTCAGGACTGATTCACTATGGCATGTTTACAAGTCCATTTGAAACGGCTTGGCAGTCAATCTGGACCAATATGCATATCTGCCCATCATGAAGTTCAAGCAGCAATTATAGCAAACAGCATGACGCCCTCCTAACTATCAGAACCAATCAGTGTCTAGTGTCTGCACCAAATTTGAATGTCTGTAGCCCGAGGTACCCCAGTATCTGCTCTGTCTGCTGTAAGGTGCAAGTTGTGTAACCCTATGCTTAAAAAGCAATGGAAGTGTAAGCCTTCATGAATTAAATTTCAAAAGGAAGCAGTTATTTAGTAATTTGTGTGCGGATTATATTACACTTAACTTTTAAAAAGACATTGTGTGGTATTTTGTGGTTATTTCCATATTTATATATGTAATGTTTGTTTTTTTGTGTGTTTGATATATATATATATATATATATATATATATATATATATATATATATATACAGGGGGTCCTCGGGTTACAACATTTCGACATACAACGTTTCGAGTTTACAACACTCACTCCCATAAAAACTTAAAAAAATTGAGACATGAGAAGGAATAAAGGTAAGCATTTTTTACACTCATTTTTCTGTTACTACAGTACAGTGTACAGTACAGTATATTTATGTCCTTTTCTTTTTTCTCAGGCTTAGATTTTGTGTTTTTATGTTCTAGATTATGATTTTGCAAATGTGTTAAGATAGGTAAGTGACTTAGGCTAGAGTGTGTTTCGACTTACACCAAAATTTGGGTTACATCACTGTTGTAGGAACGGAACTGTGTCATAACCCGAGGACCCCCTGTATATATATATATATAATGAATGCCAAATGGGTTAGATGGGCAACCCGACTACAGAAGGTGAAGGTTCCTTACCCGGAATGGAGGCGCCAAACAGGTAAATGGGTATCCTGACCAAGAGAAAGAAAGGAGCCAGACCCGGAAGTGAGAGAGTATTGTGAGTGAGAGAGAGAAACCTGTGCTTTTTGTTAATTTAGTTAATAAACCAACCTTTAATTGAACCCAGGACTCTTTGTGTGTTCATGTTTGGGTTTGGGACAGGCTGACACTCTGGTTTCCATCACAATTGGCGTAGTCAGCAGGATTTCTAGCCATCTGGTTGGCAGAAACCTGTTTAATATAAATTGTATTGTGAGTGGACACTCCCACACGATTTTTGCAAGTTTTTTCCTTTATTTTTCTTCTTTCCTTTTTTTGGCAAGGAGGACAGGGTGGCGCTATGACCTCTGGATCTCTGGTCATACCAAAGATGGGATTGGCGGTAGTCGAAAAACACAATGGATAACCTCTGCAGCGTTTACACATGAATCTCAGGTATGGAGGTATATGCTGATAGTGTGCTAAGGTCGAAGAATTAATAATTATTTTTTAATTATTTTTTTGATTCCTGTCTGTGCAGCACAGAAGACATGGCTGCAGCCTGAAGTTATACCCCACCTAGTCAAGATGGTGCTGACGAGCAGTCCAGCTGATCTAGCTTCACAAATCTGGGAACCGTATTCGTTAAGGATAGTCACGTGGATCATCCTGGGACAGGGTGGGAAAATCAACATGACACCTGGAATGACGAGCCACCAGATCCACCAGAGCAGGTAACAAATTTATATTGCCAAGACGGATCAGTTCTGTCTGCGATCGTCCGGAGCCATACTTTTCACCTGTAGCACTGGCGGAGCCTCTGCTGGAAGTTGTCGTCATGTCTGACTCGATGGTCGGTAACAGGAATGCACAAGATCCTCACCGACAACCCACGGAAAAGCCTAAAGAACCAATCGAATGGGAACAGCTTGCAACCCTACTGGAGCCAATGAAATCGCTTATTTATGCTCTAGCAACATAGAGACTGCTGGTAAGAAGGTAGAAAAGCTGACCAGACTCCAGTTTGAAGCGCTGAGCCATTTCCTTAGGCAGCAGGGTATTAATACCATAACTAAAGTGGATTCGGCTATGCAGGTGAATGAAACCTGTATAGTACATAATAAAGGGGTGCAGTGTAAAATAATCCCTAATCTAGAAGAGGGAAATTGGGTAATACTCATTCCAACAGCTACGTCAGTACTTGCTGGAAAATTTACCCTACCTGAAACGCGAATCTCAGAGGACGTTACTGAAAATGTTAAGGTCAGGAGGAGAAAAAAAAAACAGACGCCACCCGAAGGGACCGTGGATCACATGATAGGGTGTTGAGTAGGGCAGATTCCCACAAAACATAAAGATAAATCTACTTTTAAGGCCACACAGACAGTGATGGGTCCCTCTTTAATCAACAGAGGATCCAGGACTGTCAGAAGGCCATATAAAAAAAATGGGCGTTCGGGCAATGGGGAATGACACGCCCGATAAACTAGAGACAGCCAATTCATGGAAACCATTCCCCTCTAGAATAGAACAAGCAGCCATCAATCCTAAGGAATAAGGCATAATCCCAAATAATATTGGATAAGCAGGAATGTTAATCAAAAATATACAAGCAAACTGAATAAAAAAAATATGTCAAAACAATGAGAGAACAATTAAAGGTGAAGAAATTATGAAAGAACAAAAATGTCAAAATTTACTAAAAACAATATACTACATAAGAAGTATATAAATGAAGTGTAGTGTATACCAAAAAGATTTCTAAAAACCCATTCCTGTAGTCAAGAAAATAAAAAATCAGAAACAGAGAAAAAACAAGCAAATGTAATGCAATGATTGTACAGTATATTGTATTGAATCAGAAAATAATATAACAAAAATATACTAAAGAAATAACATAAATTTGTTTAGAGATGAAGAATTCTTTAGTAATTTGTTTAGCTCTGTTTTTTTCAGAAAGCTATACTACCTCAATACATGTTGGCGAATTTACAAAGTTTGCTGTTCTTGTCAGAAAATATCAACTGAACATTTTGTTTTTTGCTTTTTACAACTTTCCACTGGGCATCTGATTATAAACTTAACTGTCCTGCTGATGCAATATTGCTTTGAGTAAACTATACATCCTAATACAGCAAAACAGTGAAAATTATAATTAATAAAAAGGGTTATTGATGGCATAGAGTTGACAACGTTTTACTGAATATGATACTATACTAATTCCTTAAAAGTATTATGAAGTAAATATCACACATACATTTTTTTTACTGGTTTTTACTTTTTTTACTAGCAGATTACCCAATGGCTTCGCTCACTGAGTGGAAGGGAAAAATTTGTGGCTCTCATGAGGCAATGGCATTAATGCCGTCTGAACAACACATCCCACGTGATTCAAATTTAAACTTCTGTGCTTGGCAGTACTCACACATGATGTCCATTTCTCCTATTGTAACTTTTGGATATAGGCAATAATCTTTTTCAGTGTTATAATTGAATCCCTCCATATACAGACCCTGATGCCTGTGTGACGTGGTAGCCTGTGAATACTGCATCCGTCGAATTCGATTCTGTTCAGCACGTTGTTTGGGTGTTTGTGGGGCCCTCAATTGTGATTGTCGTATATGTTGATCAGCGAGCCTGTGAGCCTTCTCTCTCGATCTGCTTCTGTCTCACTTTCTCTGTGTAACCTGACTGTTGTGGTCATACATAATTTCCGTTTCAAACTCAAGTGCGCGAGTGCATTATAACACGAAAATAATTATATATATATAGATTTATTGGTATTATTGGAGACTGTGAGTTCTAAAGTTATAGTATCTGTCAACCACTGTCTGGTAAAGTGTGGCTGTGTACACATCTGATTCCTGTGGCTTATTATGAGCAAACAAGGAGACAGGAGGGCTGAAGTTCAAGAAAAAGAAGCATAAGGTCAAATAGAGGCATATGCTGGAGAAACACAGGATTCAGCTGATTGAAGATCTGGCTATGGTGAGAAGAATCACCTTTCAAGTGAGAAATGATCTAAAGGAGTAGGTGAGTAAAAACAAAAGTGAATAATTAAAAGTGTGTCCAATGAGAAATAACCCACGGTAAGATGTGTAGTGGATTAAAACATTTGCCACAAAGACGAAGTACAAGCTGTGGCAACCCAGAATGAAATGTTTACAAGCAGATCAACCATGTCAAACCTGTAATTGCAGGAAAAGAAAAGCATCACCCAAGCTGTAACTCAAAGGATGTCAAATTGTTTTTTATCGATTTATGAATATATCAATTTGTTGTTTTTTTTACTTTGGTTGAACAGATGAGTAGAAAAAAAATACTGTTTTCCACAATGTACTGCCTAAAACCTAAAAACATATGCTGGCATTACACATTTAACACTCGCCTGAACCTGGCGAGAGTTTCTCATTGGTCGAGTTTCACTCAAGGCTGCCAGAGAAAACGATTCAAGATGCGATGGAAGAAAGTATTTGGCACTTGTGCCAGCTATAAAGTCATTCAAAACTAATTAACTTGCAACGCAATATATTAAAAAGCAAATGGAAAGCGAAAAGTGTTTTATTTGATGTAGTCTTCTGTGCTTTCTTTCAGTTTTGTACTAATCATTTGCTTGTAACTAGTTGTTTTTGAGTTAACAAAGCCCCAGACAGAGTGCATACGTTTGCCAGTGTCAAATGCAGAAGTTGCGCAGCAATATTCTCAACACTTTACACTTGACTTAACCAGTGTAGCATCACATTAATGAGACATGCAGTATAAATTATTGGAAATCAGAGGTCATCACTCTGCCTTGTGATGTCCCAACAACGTACACAACATATAAAATGGCAGGAAGAAACACAACAAACATAGTACCAGTACAAATACTTAAGAAAAGTATCACATACAATAATGAAACGCAGTTATGAAGAACCACATTATAGAAAACAAAAGCCATGAGTTTATATTTCTGTTCTTTTCCTTGTTACTCAAAATTATTTTATTTGCACAAATTGAATTCTTACTTTGGTAAGTAAGATGATACAGGTTAGGTTATATAAGAGACTATTCAGTTCATCAAGCTGAACTGTTTAGCTAATAGCTAAGATCTCATTCAGATACTTCTTGACCATTGTAGAGGTTTCTGTTTCACTCCATCGCTCGGTGGTTTGTTCCAGATTCCCACCAATCTTTGTGTAAAGCAGTGCTTCCTGGGTCCAGATTTAAATACACTTCCCCTTAATTTCTTCTGATGTCCTTGAGTATGTGATTCACACTTATGCTGAAAGAATGTTGCTGCATTTCCTTTATCAATGCCTTCTGAGGATTTTAAATACTTGGTCCCCATTCTGGCTCCTCCACTCGACACTAAACAGGTTTAGCTCTCCGAGTCAGTCAGAGTAGGACATGTCCTTAAGTCCTGGGATGCACTTGGTTGCTCTCCTCTGCACAGCTTCAAGTGCTACTATGTCTTTCTTATACCGGGGTGACCAGAACTATACACCAGATGCAGTCTTACGAATGCATTATATCATTCAAGCATAACATCCCATGACTTCAATTCAACAGTTTTTATGATATAAACTAATATTTTATTTGCCTTTTTAATTGTTTGTGCATTGCTTAGTTGATGAAAATATTGTGTTAACATATACCCTTAAATCCTTTTCAGAGGTTGCTTCCTGTATGACAGTGTCTCCCATCTTGTATTCATAATTGATGTTCCTTTTGCCCACTTGTAGCATTTTGCACTTTTCTACATTAAACTGCATTTTCCAGGTGTTTGCCCACTTCTGAATGTTGTCCAGGTCTTTTTGAATTATTTTTGCTGCCTCCATGATGTCTGCCATCCCTCCAATTTTAGTGCCATCTGTGAATTTGACTAATTATACTGTATGAGAATCAATGTCATTACTATATATCAGAAAAAGTAATGGTCCAAGGACAGACCCTAAGGGTCTCCACTGATGACCTTGCTCCATGTGGACACTCTCCTCTTATCTGTAATGTTTGTTACACATCAGATCTTCTTTACTGAGTAATGTTGTGTAATTTGTTGAGAACAAAATGATGTAACAACAGTCAATGGAAACCAAAGTCATCAATCCATTGAGGGCTAAATTGAACACCACACCAACAATCAAAGTCAAAAACTGAAATCAGAGGCCGACACAACTTTCATGAAATTCATCACAGCAGCTCATAATGTGCCTCAGTAGTCTGTATGGCCACCACCTGTCTGTAGACACTCCTAATGTCTGGTCATGCTCCTGATGAGATAGTGGATTATGTTCTGGGGGAATTTCCTCTCAGACCTGGATCAGGGCATCAGTGAGTTCCTGAACAGTCTGTGGCACTACTTGGTGGTGTTCTTGGTCTGGGGAATGTGTCAGCCAGTCAGTGGCATCAATTCCTTTGTCATCCAGGAACTGCCTACACACCAATGCCCCAGGAGGCCAGGCCTTGTCCTGTACCAGGAGGAACTCATGGCTCACTGCACCAGAATAAGGTCTGACAATAGCCCTGAGGATTTCATCCTGGTACTTAACAGCAGTCAGGGTACTGTTGCCTAGCATGTGGAGGTCTGTGCGACCCTCCAAGGATATGCCTCCCCAGACTTTCACTGACCCACCGCCAAACCAACCATGCTGGATGATGTTGCATGACGTTCACCATGGCACCTCCAGACTCTTTTATGTCTGTGACATGTGATCAGTGTGAACTTGTTCTCATCTGTGAAGAGAACGGGATGGCAATAGTGGAACTGCCAATTGTGGTATTCTCTGGTTAATGCTACTTAAGCTGCACAGTAATGGGTTGCAAGCATAGCTCCCAATAGAGGACATTGGACCCTCATGGAGTTTGTTTCTGCCAGTTTAGTCAGAGACATGCACACCAGTAGCCAACTAGAGGTCACTTTGTAGGGTTCTGGCAGAGGTGTTTTGGTTTTCTGAGTATAAGCAGACACCAGTTCTGCAGCTGGGCTGATGCCCTTCTATAACTCTGTCCAGCTTTCCTTTTGTAACATCCCATCTCCTGGTATCTCCTCCATTCTCTTGAAACTGTGGTAGGAGACACAGCAAACCTTCTTGTGACTGCATGTATGGAAGTGCCGTCCTGGAGGAGATGGAGTAACTGTACAACCTAAATCAGCTGTAGGTACCTTCTGATGCTACCAGGAGTGACAAAGACACTAGCAAAATGCAAAACTAGTGAATAATCAGTCAGGAAGGATAAGAACGGTGGCCACCACCTACAAAACTATTCCCTTTATGGCGATTGTCTTGCTGTTGCCTCTCTAGTTGCACCAGTTGTCACTTTTATTTGCACTAAAGCAGGTGATGTCAATTCACAATCATTTATACTTCCTAACAGGACAGATTGATATCCCTAAACCTTAATTGACTTGGTATTATACTGTGATGATTGAATGTTCCCTTAATTTTTTGAGCAATATATATATTTATATATATTGTGAAATGTAAGGCCAGGATGGATGATATGCCCTTACCCAGTCAGAAGGCAAATAGTAACGAACAGGCAGTGGAAGAACACCTCTTATGGCCATGATTTTCTCTGGTATGCTGGGCGACAGCATCCATCAAGTGTGGCTCCCATTTGAGACACCTGCAGGGCTACAATAGAGTTGTAGTTACAACAGGCAGCCCTGTCGAGGTCCCTTGGTGCTCCCCTGTCATGTGGAGGTTCTGCCTGAGCCTTAAGTGCTTCTAGCATATACTACTATTGTACCAGAAGTGCACGTGGGTCCGGTTTGAAAAAAAGCCTTTCCCGTCTCAGTCAGGTAAGTCAGAAGTAGAGGACAAGCAAACTTCACCTTGAGAGAAGTGGAGGAAATAAAGGAAGAATAAATTTGCATAACTTTGCAAGACATTGTATTGTGAAGAACAAGCATGTTTGAAGGAAAATGGACAGACTTTTATGTTTAATACAATAAAGATGTATTTGTAAGTTACTTAAACCACCTTGCAGAGATTTGTTTTTACTTTGACATTAAATGGTTTTTTCTATTGATCAGCATCAAAAAAGCCAAATTAAACACAATGTGATTCAAAGTTGCATGCAAATAAAATGTGCAAACTTCTAAAGGGGTGAATAATTTTTACAGGTATTGCAGACAGGGTGTAGGGATCCTCCAGGGGTGTCTCTTATGTGTTACTGACTTTTATGGAGAGGTGCAGCTTTGGACTTGAGGACTGAATCACTGCTGTTTGCAACCAGGTGGAGCAAAGCTGTGATCACAACAACTCCATCTCTACAGTCACACTCATCTCTCAGAATAAAAGATGGCTTTCACGCTGTGGGTTGGGTGGAGCATCTGCTCCAGCTAGGGTATTTTTTTATCTGGTGGTCTTCCTCATATGCTGGTGTACAGGTGTTTATGTAGTTGATCTATTATCTATTGTTAGCAGACTGGGAACAAAATAGACAGAGGGAGGTTTACATTTATAATTCAAAGTACAACCTCATCCTCACCCTTATCTGGAAATCCACCAAAATTGTTTGATGGCCTGTACTCTCCACCTTAGGCATGTTACTACTAGCCCACACCAGGAAAACTGGATGGTAAGTGAAGTGAGGGATACAGATGTGAGCTTTATCCAATGGATGCAAAAATCTACACACTTACAGTAGCTGCTTCATCTAATTTAGAATCATGGGGGCCAAAATGTTTCTCATTAGCACTAGGCAGGAACCAACCCTTTATGAATTGGCAGTCATTTGCAAGGCTGACTCATGAAGATGATTATAAATGATAATGATGGTAATCCAAGAGTTTTATTCTCAATTATTGATGGCCTTCTAAACTCCACTCACTCAATGGAATACCTTCTAAAAAATACTACTGAAACCTATGAGGCCTCTGCTATATTTTGATAAAACATAAAATGAACGATATTAGAAATAACATCGTACATCTGCCCAAAATTAATCCCATTGAACCCAAGCATGACCTTTTAAACAAGTTTAACTGGAATAGATCCACCAGAATGGTCTCTTCTGAAGCCCTCCACATGCGTCCTTAACCCACTACCAATAGGCTTTTACAAAGAAGTCTCCGATATCCTAATTGACAGTGTACCAAATACAGTGAACCCATCATTAGATACGGGGGTCTTCCATGACTGGCTAAAGACTGCAGCTATTAAACCCCTGCTCAAGAAAAAATAAATCTCTGTCTTTAGAAACTTTAGACCAATGTCTAATCTGCCTTTCTTAAGTAAAATTCTAGAAAAGGCAGTAATTGAGCCGCTCAATGATCACTTAATTCAATATTCTACTCTTTGGGTTCAGTCAGGTTTTAGAACAAATCATAGTATAGAAACTGCACTGGTTAAAGTATTAAATGATTTGCGGGTTAATGGGGATAGAGGCCATATATTTGTTCTTGTTCTCATAGGCTTGAGTGCAGCATTTGCTACCATAGACCACAGTATTCTTATAAATTGCCTTAGACAATGGATGGGCTTTTCTAGCAGTGTCTTAAATTGGTTTCAGTCTGTCTTAACAGGTAGAAAATTCTTTGTTAGTTACTGTACTTTAGAGATGCATTATATTTCATATGGTGTACCACAAGAATCTATTCTGGGTCTGCTACTTTTTTCAATCTACATGCTTCCATTAGGTCATATCTCAAAGCACAAGGTGAGCTACCACAGCAATGCAGAAGACAAACAACTTTATCCATAGCACCTGATGACCCTAACACTCTTGGCTTTCCAATTTCTTAGCAGTATTCCTGACTGGATGAGTAGTAACTTTCTCAAATAAGGATAAAACAAACTTGTAGTGATTGGCAAACATGGAAATAGCAAGGATATTTGGGGGGGAAAAAAAAAAGGGCAACAGTAAAGAATTTAGGGGTAATCACGTATTCGGACCTAAACTTTAAATCGCTTATTAACCAGATTAATAGGACTGAATTTTTTCACTTGAGGAATATAGCAAAAGTTAGAACTCCTAACTTTACAAAATGTTGAAAAATTCACACTTTTGTTTTTAGTCAACTAGATTATTGTAATGCACTCCTAACAGGATTACCCAAGACCGACCTCAATCGGTTGCAATTAGTGCAGAATGCAGCAAAAGAATCTTAACTAGAAAAAGAAAATCTGAGCACATCTCTCCAGTTTTAGCTCCGTTACATTGGTTACCACTGTCATTCAGAATTAACTTTAAAATACTACTAATGGTTTACAAAGCAATCTTACTCTGTCCTATATTTTGGAATGACTCCCTACACTCAAGTCATAACCTTAGATCTTCAAATGGAGGTTTGCTTATAATACCAAGAGCCAAGCTTAAAAAAAAGTGCTGAGGTGGCCTTTTGCGGTCATGCATTTAAAATCTGGAATACTTTACCTAAATAAATTCTCCAGGCTAATTATATGCAACTTTTTAAAAACTGCTAAAAACCCATTTTTTTTAAATTTGTCTTTTTTTGTACAGGGCAGTCCAGATCTAATTATGCAGATCCAGATCATCTGGATAACTGATTTATGCGGGGACAATTCCAGTTCGGCACGAAGACGATTCTTCATGTCGTCAGTTCGCACACTTCGATGGTCCAGGATTTTTCGGGTGATTTTCTATGTAATAAACTTAATACGTTACACCGTAATGAAAATTGCATAATTAGATCTGGACCACCCTATAGCTAGACTTTATTTGTATTCCTAATAGACTAGATATGCACAGAATTACATTCTTTAGGGCTCTGCAATCTTTAACAATCTCTACTGTTCTCTGCAAGCTTTTCTGGTTCTTCTGAGGCAGCAATCTGCGCCACCACCATTTGATCAAGGCACCATGTGGTCACCTGTGATGATGGAATGAAGGCGGGCGCCCCAGCTGCCACTAGGCAAACTTCATCAAATCCTAGCATGTGAAGCATGAAAACAAAGAGGAATGAATTAAGAATATTTATGTCAGGTAGAATGTCCAATGGGCGCTGGATGGTCTTTCGGTCATGGTAATGCTTCATGTTTCCTCCAGCGTAACTGGACTATTTTTCCTTTTGCTCTTCTCCCAGCCATCTGACTTACCTTTTGTTTTTTGTTATTCTTTAAATTTACTTAATTTCATGTCTTGTGAAGCACTTTGAGCTTCATTGTTTGTATGAAATTGTGCAATACAAATGTTTTTGAACATATCCAAAAAACGCTCAAAGCGCCAATTTAGAGTCCTGAATTAAATGAATATGCGTTCGATATCTGTGAAGAAACCAGAGGACTGGGGTCTCATTTATATTAAAAAAAAAAAAAAAGCTAATTTAGAAAACCTGGTGTACACATTTACCATTTATAAATCACAAACATATTGTAAATGTACCTTAACTCCACCCTGTTGCCCCCCTAAACCATATATGGAATAAGAAAATCAACCTTGTACACTACATACACAGTCACAAGGCTGCAGGCCTTTGTTCGCTTTTACAGTAGCATCCTTCCTGATGGATCCTGGCACTGCCACCTACATTTCAGGAGTCCTGTGGTGTGCCCCACAAACGAGTGCGCAAGTGCATACACGACCTTGTAACACTTCTCCTCTATACTCTGAGGATCGGGGATACAACAGGTACCCGCTACCACCTGACGCATGTAACGACAGGATTGCGATTACACTGAATAGTATAGGCCATATGAAACACAGAGTTCAGCCAGTTACCTTACCAACAAGCCAGCTATCACCAAGTTATCTGCCTACACTACTTTGGATTAAAATAAATGAATCATGGGTTGACCCAGGCCACGACACATGTCAGTCATGTTGGCATCACAGATGACTCGCATGTTAATGGAATGTAACGGTTTATGGAGAACATTATCACTTTGTGCCCCTGTTTACAATATGACTGTAGGCGATTACCCTGCTTACTTTAGGGAAATTGGCCACTGCTGCATATTGCTTTCTTATCTTGGCTTATACACACATACCATAAGGCAACAGAATGCAGCTCCTTATCAGTTCATGGCTTCCAGAACTACTAACAGGATAGAACTAAAGCTTGGATTGAACATTCTGGACCTGTCAGCCAGCTTCCTCTGATAGGTGCCTGTTGACAGAAGGCCAGTTACTGTTAAATCCTGGATATGAACAGTTACAGCGCGATTTTGGGCAGTCTGTTTCTCTAATGCTGATCCCTTCTCAGCACATATTTACAAGAGAATGGTTTGTGGGATCTGAATTCACCTCAGGTTTAGAACCAAATGTGATTTAAAAAAAAAAAAAAAAAAAAAGGTGGTAATGCATAATCGTTTTCCATTAAAAATTTACACATGCAGTTATTGAAAAGGCTTTTAATTTTTGCAGACTTTGCATTTCTACCTTTATTAGAAATGCTCTCTTCTCCCCAAAAACAAATGTCACAGAAGACTGTTAACAGTGCAATACATTAAAATACAAGTTTTACAAAATGCATTAGAAGGACACAAGCAGTTTCATTCCAAATTACCATTTCATTTTTATAATGTAACCTAATATGTACAATACAAATGTGAACTAAACTGTAAATTTAATGCATGTGTGATATAAAAAAAGAAAAAAAAAAAAAAAAAAAAAAAAAAAATCACATTGCAGTATTTAAACTCTAAAAAGGGAAAAGCATAAATGTGCTTAAAACTATTACAAACAATAGAATGAGTTACTTGGATAAATGTCACAGTGATGACATGGTAACATGACTCTTCCAGTAGGTTAAATAATAAATATACCAGCAATGAAAGCCATAAATTAAAATTGTTAGAATTTATAAAAATGATAAACACAAGAGACACACAGATTTACAATGAACTCTATATGTGATCATGTTCATTTTTTTAAATTTTATCTTGCTTAAAACCGGTTTATAGTTTTCTAAAAATAAAAGTGTAGAAAAACTATATTTATGGTATCATGTTGTATACTTTATATTTTCAGTGAGATAGGTAATCAAAATCTTTAAATAACATTTAAAGGCAAAAATTACAATTAATAAAACAATGCATTCTACAAGACATGAACATAAATCTTCATGTGACAACTAACTTCAACAAGATACAAAGACAGACAACTTAATTGCATAATTATTCTATATGAGGCGTGCTAAATAAAGTAGACTTTTGGCAAAAAGACCAATCTTGGATCCATATATACATCCAGGATACTGGGCACCTACACGAATGGAAAGGTTAACAGAAAGCCCTTCAAAACATTTGTCACAGGATTGGCAACAAATTGTAATTTAAAATTATGAGGATACATAAGATCAGATAAAAAAAAAACAAAAAAAAAAAAAACACAAAAAAACACAAAAGAAAATTGTTGTAATTGGGTGCAGGGTGCTAAATCAACAAGTATTAAATAAATTAACAGCAAGAACAAGAGTTAAAACTGAACACAGTTATGAATTATAGAAGAACTGTACACATTAACACAATATTAGTTCACATCACAAAATAAATAAATAAATAATAAAAACACACCACACATTACATTAATGCATGAATGTTTTGCTATGGGCAGTTTTTAAATTTGCCTATTGATGAGATCCTTCTTGAAAATAGCTAGCAAAGCTTAGGAAAAATATAGATCAAAAGAAACAAGATGTTCAAGCTTTAATTAGATACATTCCTTTCAAACATCAAAAATATAAAAAATATTCTGTGCCCCACCTCCCCCTTGGGAAATTCAGAAAAATTACAGCTAAGTGAGGCTTCCAAATTATGAAGATGCATTTAAAATGCATGTAAAGTGCAAAGAAAAAAAAATTCTAAATCTGTCTGATTGCCTGGCAGATTAATTAGAAAAGTCATGGAAAAAAAGTAATATGCAATTACTTTAAACCTGTCAAAAAACAAAAAAAAAAAGACCAACATGTTTTAATAGAAGTACTTGCATTGTCCATGTTTTCTAAATCTGAAACCCAAAGATGTTTTTCTGATATCTACTGCAAAGAATGGTTATTTCCATAACTCAATTACAAAACAGTATTAAAATCAATCATGCAAAGGCATATTTTCATTAACTAAATGGTTAAAGAAGTACCTTCATGATGAGGCATCTACTTCTACAGACAATTACTTCAGAGCTTCATGGATGGAACTGTTATGACCTGATAACCAAGACTTCTAACTAAAGGAAGCGGTTAAAAACTATGGCATTTCATATACAAAGTTCAACATTCAAGACTGCAAAGGTACAATTTAGAAACTGTAAAGACGCATGTAACTAGAATTGCTCTATTATACATTTTCAAAAAAATACTTGACCAAGCTAAATCTTATTCCTATTTACACTTCTGTATGGTTCACTTTAAACATTGTAGTTGCAAACTAAATTTTCCCTTTCAATTCTAGTCAGTCTGTACAAGGGAAACTAAAAATCTATATTTCACATTTAACGCCTTATACATATAGGAGTGCTTTCTCATATCCACACACAAAAAGAAAAAAGGCACTTCGTTCAAAATTAGCAACTATATAAAAAAGTGCAAACAAGAAACATCAGTAAACCAACAGCAAAACATTTTCAGAATGCCACAGAATATAATCTGTTATGCATTAAAAATTAACAAATGTAGTATATATATTACATAATTCTTTAGCATTTGGAACAATATATACAGTAAGAAAAGAACTCCGTGTAATGCAGTCCATTACATTTCTTTGTAGTGCTTACTTTGGTGCACCTCCCTTATTATGTAAAGATTCCACAAAAGCAATTGCACTTTGCATAGATGTAAGGCAATAACCTTCTTCTCCAATTAGATACCTGTTAATAAAAAAGTGAGATATTGAGCATAATACTACAAATATTTACTCATGAAAGGCAGATACATTACTCTTAACTTTTAAGGAGAATGCAGGAAATTCACATAAACATATGGCATACTAAAACTTAAAAAAAAAAAAAAAGTTACTTATTTTAAACAAAAACACAACAGATCACAATTTTTAAATTCCATACTAAATACATATCAATTTTAAACCATAAAGTAAAAATGACAAAAAATGTTCATCCATCTATTTATTGAACCTGCTTAAGCCATGCTTAGGAGAGGGATTATTTTATTTAATGTTAATAGGCTGAGCTGGACCACATTAGGTGGCATTTGCAAAATATACTCAGGATTAAAATGACTGCAATAGTAGTAGCACTGTTACATGTACAGAGTACAATGAAATACCCAGTATAAAAAAAGAAAACCTTCAAAAGCCTTCAGCATGAAACAATATACAATTTGGAAAATGCAACACAATTCAAGTTTATATTATTTCCTTAAAAGCACTTGAAATGCCCTTTCTTAATGCATACCTCTTGCTCTAGATGTACCATCCTACCAAATTTCAGCTTTTTAACTGAACAGGAAATAGTGTTTTGGTGATGAGTGAGTGAGTAATTCAGTCAACTTTGCAATATACTTTATACAGTATATACCTGTATATTTAATGTAAAAGTACTTGAAATCCATTTTTCAATAAATAGCTGACTTTGAGGTTTATGCATAAACTGCTTATTATACATTTAAAACAAACAGGTGCTTTTTTTTTTTTTTTTTTGAAAAAACAATACCACCATCCAAAAATAATTTGGATTGCAGATCCAGAGGCTACTAGGTTTCTGAGCAAAAAGTATCACAATCGTGCACCCCTATCTAACAACAAGGAAATGGTATTGTAGCGGTTATGATGGAACTGGAAAATGGTTACTGCATTTCTCTTTCAAACAAGAAATGTGCGTTGGATTCCCAACACCTACACTAAACTTTTTCTTTAATCTACCATCTCATTCACTGTTTTTGTCATGTCCCCCTTGCGGTCCCTGATGCTACCATATTCTCTGTGGAGTTATTTACTGAATTTAGTGTTATATGTATCATCCATACACCACTTTCACAGCAGGCCTAGTACAGTTTACCTGTCATATCTGAAGATGCACTCTAGAAATCTATAGTCATAACTCCACAACTTAAATCTCATAACAAATTGGGATTTAGTCTTCTGACAATTACTTTAAACTTACAGTGGACTTTCTAAATAACAGCCATGGCAAAAAAAGGAAACACGGCTATGTAGTACTCAGAAATAGCTGCCTACATCTACATGAGACTGCTAGATATCTATAATCTATATGGTGTCACTTGTGGTAGATAGGGGGCGTTCTCGCTCCCTTGAACCCCTGTCCACGACTCCAGACACCAGGTGAAAGTCCAAATATTGACTTTATTTAATCTCCACAGTGCACAAAGCACCCTCTCCTCCACTATACTCATAACAAATACAATAAACCAACCCTCCAGCTCCCAGACGCGTTGCCACCCTTCCACCCAGCTCAGCTCGTCGTCTGGGAGCTCCCACAGTCCTTTTATATCTCCTGACCCGGAAGTGTTCCTAATCCCCAGTCCATGTGACTCTCAATCACTTCCGGGTCAGGTACAAGTTCTTTTCTTCACCCCGGAAGCACGTCATTCCTCTTGTCCACGTGTGCTTCCGGGGCGTAGGGAAAATATCCATTGCTCCTCCCTGCAGCGTCCCCTAGTGGCCCCCATGGCATCCAGCAGGGCTGTGCATAAAAACTCCATTGTCCATGATGCCCTGCTGGTCTTCTGGGGACCTCCATGCTGCAAGGAGGGCTCCACCTGGCGGATTGGGGGGTATCGGCCGGGATAAACGGCTGGCCATCCTCCACACACTATACAGTGGAAACAAGGGCTCAGTCAATCTGGTATTATCTGTGTTTCTACTGTTGACCATTCAGTGCCTCCTTTAAGATGTCGGAGGCTAGATTTTAAGTTGTCATGGATGAAAATATATATGCATTCAACAAGACTGCCTTACGATTAGAGCGAGTGGCAACAATCTTAACATGGTAGGATTGATAAAGAAGAATCAATATTTATATTGCAGGGTCCCCTGGTCCCACCAGATTAACCATTCCTTTCTAATGGCTTCAGATCCCTGTTGGTTTGTGTTTTGCAGTCAGACATTTTGGGTCAAACTGCTTCTTCACAAGCAACCGTATATTGCTTTCTCAAATGAGGGTAAATTCTGATTTACTGAGATGTTTTGAAATTAAACTTTTTTTTTTTTTTTTAATAAATGGTAACTGTTACCTGTAGGTGCTGAAGTTTAATATATCCACATTATAAATGCAATGACACTGGTTTAGTTACAGTATTCCTTTTATCAAATCTCTTCCCCTAAAAAGTGTCTTTATTTGGCCATTTTGGAAAATCGTATAAGCATTACTATTCATACAAAAAACATGGCTATATAAGTGTGCCATATTTCGTGATTTTCTAGATCATGGTGCAATTACCTTTTGCAGTTTTTTGTTGCATTTTAGCAACAAATGCACTAAATGCTACATATGTCTTAAAGGCAGAACACTCAATTTCAACCTAAACTTCAAATTAATGTGCACGTAGAATAAAGAGCATAGATAGCTGCATGCTGACCTGCAAGTTGCCTCTGAAGTTTTGTATTAAGATGTCCCGTTTCACTTATTGGTGCCGATTACTTCAGACTAAGTCTTGCTATACATCCCTTTTGTTTTTGTTATTTTGATGAGCATTAAAGCAAAAATAAATAAATACTGAATGCTAATATTATAAAAAGATATGAACAACATTACAGTACTGTCCAGAAAAGTAAACAAAAACAGAGAAGTTAATTGAAATGAATCACACGCAGCTATTGCTGTATGTGTTTGAGGCTTTATGAGTAAAATACCAAAATTTGTATTAGAACTTTGGGATAATATTCTGCAAAAAACATTTTAATTTTTTTTTCCCAGGAGGAGTTGATGATCTTGCCCATTCTCTCTCCATTGCTTAAAATCTCAAATTTAACAAGTATAATAAAATTTGGTAATATATCATTTTTAATTAGTCTTTATTTTTCCACCATTACACTTTCAAATCTAAGCTAGTTATTACATAAAATTGGGAAACAAAGGGTGCTCAAATTGATGATCCCTGAGCATCTTATTGTCTCCAGTACTTGGAACTACTTCTACCCAGATCTGACAGACTAATTTAGCCAAGTAAGGTGCCCATTGACTCAAGTAAAAATCCACACACATTCAAAATACAGTAAGGATCACTGAATGAAAGTGCATGTAGTCTGATGCCCTTGGAATGTACACCTGAATTGTAGCTTTTTAAAAAAAAAAAAAAAAAAAAGAAGGAGGAGGACAACTTGAATTTCTACCAATAAGTAAATGAGACTACTGCTGCTACCTTCATATGAACCATCTGTTCTTAAGCTCCTTCAATTATATAGCAAATGAGTATTCAAGCTCAACCCTTTTTTTTTTGCTGCTGCTGTGAAAAACATTCTTTAATACCGTAGCATTAAGAATGTCACAAAACCACCAGGTCCAAAGGATTGGGAAAAACAAAAAGAGAAAAAGAGGAAGAAAAACTATTGGGGCCAGAAATTTGCATGTCAATCTTTATATAAAAAAAAAAAAAAAACCCTTGCATACTGCACAACGATACAAGTTTAAATCTGGAATTCTGATTGTTCAAGATGAATCTTGAGGATGCACAACTCATTAAGACCTCTTAAGGAAGCTACTTCACACAAGCAATAACCACAACCCAATTTATCTTATGCACAATCTCTGCAACTAATCCATTTCAATTACAAAGACTACAGGAAAAGAGAGACGTACCCCATATGTAAAAAGAATGTCGGTTCGTATGACTTCTCCCTTTCATCCTATAAATGCATTGCATGTTTGGCTACTACCCAACAATACTCTATGATACTATTTTACAGTAAACAGAAATTTGGGAAGAAAAAAAAAAAAAAAAAAAAAAAAAAAAAAAAAAAAAAAAAAAAAACACAAAACAACAACTTAACACTCAGTTAAGATCTATTTAATTTTTTTTAAATTACATATGAAAAACTATTTGTAAAAACAAGCCAAGCTATGTTACCAGTATAAATGCCTTTATTTTACTACAAATGTAGTAGTTAAACATAAGTATACAGAGGATGCCTGATGAACTATTAAATTGTTATTTTGTTCATGCCACACATATAGGCAAAAAAAAGAAAAAGGTCTTAAACTCACACCAGAAATGCCTCCAATATTCACGGCACTTTAAATCTAATATACTGTATGTTCTAGCACACCTGCACATGGGGTCACCTTGGCCAAGAATGCCTGATCATTACACCGTCCTCATTGTTGAAAAAAATATATCTGTCTATGTTTAGACTGGAAAAGAGATAGAAAGTGAAGTCTGTAAAACACAGTATGCTTGTGCCCCCAACACGGATGTAGATTTTGTTTTACTTGCCTCTTAAAATAAGGGTCAGCATTTGTAACTAGAAGCACTTAAAAATTTCATTAGTGTTTATGCATGCAAGCTTGTAAAAAATTGCAGCATAACTATGCGAGGCTTATTTTAATTATTTTGTATTGCAAATATAATATTTGTTAATGGTGATTAGAAACCAAAGCTCGTTTACTGGGAATAGTACATAGCAGCATCTCAAACATTTTTTTTCAGGAAGAAAGTGTTTTAAATCATAAGAATCATCTCCACCCACCCAAGTCAATTAACCAAAAACATCCATCTTTCCTCAGACCTGCTATTCCACTCTATAGCATGAAACCTAACCTAGAAACACTGGGTGCTGCTTAAAGGCCAAGCCATGATGTGGTACCAAATACACATACACACTGGTGCAATGTAGAATTGCAAACAAGCCTATCATGCGTGTCTTTGGGATGTAAAAAGAAAAACAGGGTACCTGAAGGATAAACTCACTGTCTCTCACACACACACACACTTACTTAGAGTGGGATTTAAACCCAGGACTGTTTTTTGATTATGTTCATACAGCAACTGATAAAAAGCACTGCACATTTATGCTAGAAAGGAAAAATAACCGATAAGACAATTAACATTTTACAGTATTTAATTCATTAACAAGATCCAACCCTTAGTTCCACTGTGACATCTAGTTGTGCTTCATTAAAAGGAAAATTACAACATATTGATGTTATAAATACTTAGCATTTATATACAGATTTTAAGATCTAGTGCATGTACCTTTTACTAATTTTATTTACTTTATCTCATGCAAGAAATAAGAAAATTAAGGCAAGATTTTTTTCAGACAAAGTACCAAAAAATAATAAAATAAAACTTTGCATTAAAGTTTGCAATTGGGAATAGCAGGATTCCCATACCCAATATGTAATATGATATAACTAAACTTTTTATAATTTGGAATAGTTCCCACAGTATAATCTGATCTTAATCCTGGATTAATAACATATTAAAAAAGCAAAACTTTCATTCAAAAAGAAAGTAACTGTGAACTACAGTCCTTACAAAATGGTGATTTTGGACCATCAGTAAACTCTCCAAGAACTAAGGCTATCGTGACAGCCTGCAAATCAACGAATTAAAAACTGCTGTTAACTTTGGGTGACCTCTTGTTAATTACTTCAAGACATGAACAAAAAAAAAAAAAATAAATAAAATAATCTCCCATCTGTCAAAGTTTTTGAAAGGGGATTTATGCTCAAAAAGTGTTTGTGTTTTTATAATGTAAGCTATTTTAACTTTGTGCCTATTTTTTAAGGAAACATGGGAAAAAAGTATATTTTTAATGTAATATTAAAAAATAAAAGCATGATACACAGAGAGAGAAATGTATAAACATTTAAAGATAGAGAATATGTACACACAAACATACATACACACACACACACTGTACATATACACACACACATATTTTATACACATATAGGGTACAGAAAAGAATCACCCCCTTTGAAATATTCCCAGCTTTACTTACTCAATGCAACCTATAACATCCAAGTGAAAGATATAAAAAACTACAGATCAGAAAAGTTATAATAAAAAAAACAAAAAAAAACAAAAAAACGCAAACATACTGAGATTAATAAAGGATCACCCCCCCCCCCCCCCCCATATGTCAATATTTTGTTGAACCACCTTTGGCTTTAATGACAGCCTTGAGTGTGTTGGGATACTTCTCTATCAGCTTTGCACATCTAGATTAAGCAATATTTGCCCACTCTTCTTTATAGAAATGTTCAAGTTCGGTCAAATTGGACAGTGAGCATTGGTGGACTGCTATCTTGAAATCTTTCTACAGATTTGCAATGAGATTTACGTCTGGGCTCTGACTGGGCAACATGAGAAAATTCATTTTTTTCTCTTTCAGCCACTTTGTGGTCAATTTTGCTGTGTGCTTCAGGTCATTGTATTGAAAGATGAACATTCTGCCCATTTTCAACTTTCTGGCAGAGGGTAGCAGGTTTTCCTCAAGAATTTGGCAGTATTTTTTCCTTCTAATCTAACAAGAGCCCCAGGCCCTGCGGCAGAGAAACACCCCCAGAACAGGATTCTGCTACCTCCATGCTTTACTGTAGTTATGGTGCGTTTGGGATTGTGAGCTGCATTCGATTTTGGTCTCATCTGACCAGAAGACCTTTTTCCACTTGGCATCACAATCTTCAAGGTGCATTCTGGCAAAGCTCAAAAAAGCCTTAATGTGGCCTTTCTTGAAAAGTGGCTTTTTCCTTGCGACCCTCCCGAACAAGCCACAATTGTGGAG
The DNA here is from genome assembly GCA_026402145.1 of Polypterus bichir lapradei. NCBI lineage: Eukaryota > Metazoa > Chordata > Cladistia > Polypteriformes > Polypteridae > Polypterus > Polypterus bichir. Next base: position 36,985,717 of record JANRMT010062806.1, on the reverse strand, counting down.
CACTTGTGAAATTGTTGTCACATGCACACAATGACCTCTCTTTGCCATAAAATCCTGTAACTCCTTCAAAGTGGCCATTGGCCTCTTAGTAGACTCTCTAACCAGTTTTTTCCTTGCTCTAGTCCTAGCAGTATCTCGGTATTTCTTGCTTTTCAAAAAAGACTGGCCATGGAGCGTCTTGCGGGGACCATAAACATGAGACTTGGTGACAAGAGATTGTCACAGGGCAGTCTCGCGGGGACGTGTAACAAGATTCTTGCAAGACACACCTTTCTTATCAAATAAGAGCAAGGACAGCCAGCAAAACATTCAGTCATGTAAAGTCACATGGCACATACAGATCCTGTGCTCTCAGCAAAGAAGAGCAGCGCAGAGAAAAGAGACCTAAGGCACGATACATATGCAGAGAAAGGTACAGATTATGAAAGCAGTAACAGTCGAAAGTATTGTAGTGTCCCAGCCAAGCTGAAGCCTTTTTTGTTTTAAGTGACTGTTAGGTCCGATCGAGGGAGGGCAGAGTGCAGCATGGAAGACTGATAGCTGGGTGCTGATTGATGCGGTAAGGGGGAGGCGAGACCCGTGGGAGGAGGGGTTGGAGAGGGTGCTAGAAAGTTGTGTTTGGGGTTACGCAGTCGGCGATTGTTAAAGAAAAAAAAAAAAAAATTAACTGCTGATGATGTAGATTGTTTTGTCTTTGCTGAAATTCCAAACAGAGAAACCTATCCTAAATTATGGTACAAAGTCATTAAACACAAGTCCCACAGACATCATTTAAAAGATTCAGCATATTGGGACACGAAAGATTCAAAATATTGTTTTTATAGAAGTTCTGAAATAAAAAAGAAACTAATGAAATAGCATCAACTCAAAGAAAACAATCTTACAAGTGTGTATCCGGAAAACCAAACACAGGGGTTGGAGAGCGAAGCCCCCTAGTTATTTTTAAAAATTCTTCTGAACTGTAGCTGTGATATCTTTCACTTGGTTGTTATAGATTGCATCAAGTAAGTCAAGTTGGAAAAAATACTGGTTTGTGTGTTTTCATTTAAGGCTGTACAGCAAA